>JAJMAU010000019.1:0-148453 GCA_030565025.1 Schwanniomyces yamadae
AACAACAACAACAACAACAACAACAACAACAACAACAACAACAACAACAACAACAACAACAACAACAACAACAACAACAACAACAGCAACAACAGCAACAACAGCAACAACAACAACAACAACGACAACAACAACAACGACAACAACAGCAGAAGCTAATGGCAGAAAAAGCACAAGCTATGAGAAATCAACAATTACAAGCTCAATATCAGAATCAAGCGATTCAACAGCAACAATTTAATCAACAAAATCAAAACCAACAATTTCAACAAACTCAAAAGAGACAGAAAACCGACAATGGAATTCAACAGCCACAGCAGCAGTTCAAGTCTATTCCTTCAGTTCCAAATGTTGGCGCTTCTCAAGTGCCGTCAAATACTGGTACCCCGATTATGAACAAAATGGCTCTACCTCAACAAAGAATGCCACAACAAAATCAAATACAACAAACACAAGCCCAGATGAATGGCCTGACTCCACAAACTCTTCAACAGCAGCAGCAGCAACAAATTTTCCAAAATTCATTGACTCCTCAAGAACAACAAACTTTTAGACAATTACAGTCAAGAATGAATGCATTTGCAATGATGGGAAATTCAGGACTCGCTCCTAACAGAACACAATTGACCCAACAACAACAACAACAAGCTATAATGCAAGCAAAATTAATACAACAACAATTGATTCAAAAGTTTCCTGTTTATTTCCAAAGGTTGCGACAATTTCAGTTGATTCAGCAGCAAAGGCAACAACAGATGCAAAGTAATAATACTAATTCAAGTCCTACTATGAATTCGACAACTACTGCAAATTCCAATTCCAATTCCAATTCCAATTCCAATTCCAATTCTAACATTAAATCAAATCCTAATCTCAATTCCAACCTTAATATGAATTCAAACTCTAGCCTAAATGCTAATAATAATCTAAACTCCAATATGAATCTCAATAGTAACAACTTGAACAACTTGAACAACTTGAACAGTATGAATAATGGTACTAGTATGAATAATGGTACTAGTATGAATAATATGAGTACTATGAATATAAACAGTATGAACAATTTGAACAATATGAGCAGTATGAGTAATATGAGTAATATGAATAATATGAATAATATGAATAATATGAATAATATGAATAATATGAATAATATGAATAATATGAATAATATGAATAATATGAATAATATGAATAATATGAATAATATGAATAATATAAATAATATTAATAATATTAATAACGGTCAGATTTATAGTCAGCAGAACATTGGCGGAAAAACAGTCCCAGGGAGGATGTCTCCTGAGCAACAAATGTTAAACCAACAAAGATTTCAACAAATGGCAAATGATATGAATCTGAAAGATAAGAAAAGAAGAGCTTATAAAAAAAGGGGTCTCTAATGATTTTGAATTGTCTATGCTTAATATATAATTCAATTAGATATGACTATATTTATATACATACATAGACATATTCAGGCACGCTAAAATATAAAGAACAAATAAAAAACATAAAACTAGCTGCAAATAAAATAAATAGTTCCAATAACTGCCTCCAACCAAAATTTCCTTAAACCAATATCACACCATATCCTATACCATTGGAAAATAATATAAAAAAAATACTATCAATTTGGCGCAATTGTACTGCCATAGACACCAAGTGCAGCAACAGTAGCCAATGCATATAGAGCACCTTTGAATAGCTCTTTGAGGAATTCATTGATTCTGCTTGAACGTTCAACTTTAACTCTTTTACGTGAAGGTTCGCTCTCTAAATCACCCAAACTAAAATCGTTTGAATCTTCATATAATTGGCCAATCTTTCTTTTACCAGAAATACCAGAAGTATTTGAGATCTCTTCAATAGATATCTTATCAGCACAACTTCTAACGACGTTTTTGGAATCATCCTTTGCGATTTGGTTATCCAATTTCTTATCATAAATTTCCTGAATGAAAGTCTTAGGAAGAATGCTGAAGAATATCTGCTTGAATAATTTGGAGTTGTTAACTTCACTACTTAAAAGGTCATTTTCAAGTTCCTCAGGCAGATCACATAGCTTTCTATCGGGATGTCCCAAACTGTGTCTTATGGAGCTAGATTCATCAGGGTCCGAGCTATAGTCAGATTCAGAACTAGATTCAGATTCAGATGTAGACTCAAATTCAGACTCAAAAGAGTTATGATCAGAATTGGGTACAAAGTCTGAATCTACCTCTGAAAACTGATTAATTTCGTCAAGAAGAAAAGAACTCTCATTAGAGCTATCTGAATCAGAAAGGAAGTCACTAAGAGTACAACCTATCGCGGCAGTCTCTTCAATATCATCACCAGAGTATGGATGCTTCTGGGATATGTTAGACTTCTCAACAGATTTTTTGGCAAAAACAAGTTCGTTTTTTGAAGTAGACCCCAAGTTTGCATCACTATAATTCGATCCAGAATTTTGGGCACTTACAATTTCACTATACTTTGATCCCTTTGGAGCAGGCAGACAGTGCTTAACACTACTTGCTATCCGGGCACAGAAATGATCATCATCCATATCACTATTATCATATTCGTCATTATACTCATCTTGATATGCAGATCTCAGATCTTCGGTAATTTCTTCAGTGCTTTCTTCAATTTGATCTTCTTGGAATTCCTCAATTTCAATTTCAAATTCCTCATCTTCATCTTCATCTTCATCTTCATCTTCATCTTCATCTTCTTCAACAAATCCTACTTTATTTTCTTCGAATTCTTTGTCTTCTTCATCTTCCTCTTCAAAAGATTTATCTTCGGGTGGCTCATAATTAGATTTTGCTTCCTTTTCAACTTGGCCAATATCCTCACAAACATTGACCACACTGTCAGAATGTTTAAATGTTTCCATGTTATTTTGATCTTCAGAACTAGGTAGCAACTCAAACGAAATGAAATTGAAATCAGATCTGACTTTGAATCTCAAAGAAATTTGAGCATTAAAAAATTCCTTGAGAGCTATTGTCGTTGCACCCAAATCGATAAATTTTTCAACCGTCTTTCCAATGTAACCAGAAGGCTTGGAAACGATGAATCCTACTATATCACCATCTGATACTTTGAACCATTTTTCAGGAAGGATAAATTCGTCATTAATTATGGTTCCAAAAGTGGAGTAACTATCTTTCAAATAGAAGCAGTTGTCATAAAATCTCAATATCGCATGGTTCTTAGACAAATGGGAGTTATTGAAGCATAAGTTATTTAAAGCGGGTATCCTAGAAAAGTCTTTAGCAGAAGCCCTTCTGACTTGAACTTCTTCTCCATTCAATAGTGTCAACCTTCTCATCTTATCGAGATTGTAGCCCTCATCAATCGAACTATCTCTTGGGTTACTTGTATCTGCCATTTGTGTATTTCTCAATTAATCAACACACAAAAAATGGGAATCAGTCTAAAATCTTACTAAATGCCGTTAAATTATCTTTATAACAATATATTTACTATGTTACCTTAATTGCAATAGTAATTATATATTTAAATGAATAGGAAGGAATTGCCATCCAAAATCCTTATTCTAATTTTGTAACCTTATCATATCTGGGGTAGTGCGCTATCCTTATATCAGATAAGCATTTTATAATCAAAATGGCTAACAGCTATAGAGCAATTTCAAACTTCTTAAAATGAGTAAAGTCTAAAGAATAAATTTATAATAGAGATTTATTATGTTATTTAATCATTTCTCATCAGCGCTTTCATTGTCATAAAGTTTGGAGAAATTTGTTCCACCCCCAGGACAAGGCGGGACTTGTAGCCAGTTAAGACTGTCATATTCAGCTTTACCCTCAATTATATGAAAGGCATAAGCAAACCTTGATTTATTAGAACGATTTTTCTCTGATTTGTGTAAAACGGAGTTGTGGATAAGAATTAGAGATCCGGCTTTACATTCCACTAGCTTGTAGTTGTCTGGCTTATCTTCCGGAATGGGAAACGTATCGTGTTCAACAGGTATGAAATTACATCCATCTTTTCCATTATTAACTTTGACAAATCTCTTGGTTATAGGAAACACTTTGTGGGATCCAGGGTTATACGAAAGACATCCATTTTCAAAAGTGCAATCCTCTAAGGCATACCAAAAGCCTACCGCAGATTGAGGTTTCGTAAATAGAAAGGTACCATCAGTATGAGGAGGAACGGCATTATCCCTCTCTTTGATAGCTTGTGATGCTGGCTGTTTGAAAATGCACATACTTTGTAAAATCCTGGGATCTTCGAATTTTAAGGCCTTTGCAATATTCTTTACTTTGATATCGAAAGAGATATCATGGAATAATTTATCTTTCATGTGTAAACCATGACCTATCTTATTAATCGCTTGTTCCTTAGGAAATTTAAGCACTCCAGTCTCTGGATCAAATGCGTCAGTATCGAAGAAAAAAGAAATCTTGTCAGAAGAGTCAAAGAAATACTCATCCCCTACATGGTCATTATCACCTGTCTTAAATTGGGTTTTGGGATGTGATTCAACATTAAAATCATGCAATAGTTCCCGAGATCTTTGTAACAATGATTGTGTTTCTTCAGTTGTCAAAAAATCAGGAATGCATAACATGCCTTCGCTATAAAAGGTTTCTACCTCCTCCTTACTTATAAAATCTGGTGACACCATTATTATCCCCAACTTACAATTTAGTTGATCTTCTTATATTATATTGAAGTTATTTAATATATACATATATTCATCGATTTCTGGTAGAGTCCTTATCAAGATCGACCGAACGACATTTTTGTGTAATTATAATTCGATGAGACCTCAAGGCCAATTAAATCTAGTAATTATCTACCAAAGCGCTTTAATTCAAGATATCTTACTGGCGGATATACGATACCAGAGAATGCCATAGCTAACCAGAAACCAATATCTCCACCATAGTCACCTAACTTAATTGCAAGGACACCTTGGTAATAAATTTGATTCATTCCCAACACGGCACCTACCACACCGGCTGCGAAAGAAATTGCAGCAGCAATTCCCATAGTGATGTTTTGAGGCTTATTCCAGTTATTCCAATTATATAATCTAACCAACGCTTCATTTTCTTCTGAATACTCTTCCAGGTTTTCCTTGAGATCTTTCGGTGTATCGAATTCTACATAATGCATCATCTTGACAGTTTTAGTTGCTCTAAAGAATAAGTTTTCTTCAAGTAAAATGGTGATATATACTGAAATCCAGTAACCCAACATAGGCAAGAAGTTAGAAATAACTGTAGAGAGAGAATCCTTTCCTACAACAGATAGAACCGTGTAGATAATGCTAATCAATAATGCCCAAATCCATCTTGGAACGATCGCGAGCTTGGTGTCGATGAGCTGGAATTCAAATGCAACTGAATAGGTATTCATGATGTTGTTACAAACAAGGGATATGTATAACAAAACAACGACAAATTTTCCAAATTTCCCCCATGGGGAGAAAGCTTCAGCAATTAAACCACCAATACCATTTGTTTTATAAGCATCATTCCAAGGCTCATATGAAAGGGCAATGTTACCACAAATAATACCAGCCACTGCAACTAATACCGTAGGGAGACTGATGCCAAGGAAAGTAATCATGAAAACTTGTAAAGATGAAGTGTTTTCTGGAAATAAGATATAGTAGTCAGCAGCACCAGATCCCCAGGTAGCAGTAACCGAGTAGCCAATTGTGAAAAAGGATAACCAATTTCCTCTTGAAGTCAGGGAGGTATAACCAACTTCTGACACTAGTTGGTTACTAGAATGAACATAATCGATCTTTTTGCAAACTACTACGTAAAACAAAATAACTGCAATCGTAATAGGCACAGCTGTGAAGGTTTGGAATTTCAAGACAAACTTGATACCAAACACTGCAATCACCAAACTAATAATCGCGATGATGACAATACCCACACTTATTGGAATACTGGATATCGCAGACAAGACTTGACCACCCAATAAACAGTTCACAACGGACCAACCTACACCACCAATTACGCATATAACTGCGACAAATTTCACGCCCCATTGACCGAACAAGAACCTTGCACTTACCATTTGTCGACAACCAGACTTTGCACCCATGGTAGAAGTATAAGCAGGAACTAAACAACCTATAGTTGTTGATATGATTCCACTTGTCATAGAATCTCTCATATTCAAGCCATAGATTAATGTAGGGTAGAAGAATGAAGACATAGAAGTCAAACCACCACAAGCCGCAACCCATAATCCAAGAACATAAATGAATTGTCTTGTCTTAGAATTGGTTTTCTCTACTGAAAGAGCTCTCCTCTCCTCAGGAGTCACCCTTTCGATTCCTCTCATCTCAATACCAAGGTTATCAACTTTGTAGATCCATGAAAAATACTTTGGAAGACGATCAGTTGCAAACAAGAGAGATTGTTCTTGAACATTGTCTAAACTGAGATCTTTCTGCTCACATATATATTTTGAAGACATATGATATTTTAATGGATTATTTTTCACTTACAATTAGTTTTTATAGCCTTTTGAAGTTTACTTATAGTCAATCTGAAAGAACTTATCCCTCATACTGAAGACATTTAAGCGCATGCTTTATGCGATTACAGACGAAAGCTGCACGGTATTTTTTTTAAAATATAAAATACCAATCGTTTATTGTAATTTTGTAATAGAAAATATAAATTAATCAAGGAAATGACTTCATTTATAGACCAGCTTTTGGAAAAGCATAAAGAAAAATACAATTCTTCTATTGCTCATCCATTGACTAATGAGCTTTGCAGTGGTACTCTCCCCGATTTCAAACTTTTTACATATCTTGTTCAGGATTTGAAGTTCTTTCAATCTGGAATGAGGGTATTTGGGAAGACCCTAGCTCTTTGCGATAATGAAACTAGCGCTATAACATTAGGAAGACAAATTGGCTTTATATCGAACGATGAAAATGATTACTTTGCCGAATGCATAGAGCAATTAAAAAAAGAATCATTGTCAGAAATCCTCAAGTTTTCATCTAAAATGTTACATGAGAATGTCGAGGCTTTGAATGCTGTCAGAGAGTATATAGATCTTATGGAGAAATTAGTTCAGGAATCCAACTCGTATGTTGAACTTATCACCTTTATGTACGTGATGGAGCAAGTTTATCTTGGTTGGGCTGACTACAATATTTTGAACAAAAGGATACCTGAGAATTTATCCTATAAATACAATGAATGGATTGTATTACACAGTGGCGAAGCCTTTACAAATTGGACTTTATTTTTGAAGAATGAAGTTATCAGAACTGCTAAAACTGAACAAGATAAAATCGATTGCGAAAAAATCTTCATCAAAACATTGGACTTAGAGATTTCGTTTTTTGATGCATGTTACAATTATAATGAGAATTGATCAAGATTTTATATCCCCATAAACTTCGAAAAATCTACTTAACTGAAGTAACATATTAAACTCACTTAAAAAGTCGAACAAAAAGATACTATACGTATTGCAAGCTTTGAGAAATATCTGACTCTCTTTAGCTCGTGTCGTTTTTATTTTTTCTTTTATTGAGCTTTGAAAGTAGTTATACTGTTACTTTCAGCATAAGCTAGGGCCAACATTAACAACTTATAGGATTGTAACCCTTTTAGAGATAAATTGAATATCTTTTGTAAACAATACATACTTTCTATTTACACGTGAACATATAATAATTATCTATTTATAAAGAAAACTCAAGGCAGAAGCTTTTCTGGCTTCCCTATCCTTTTGTGGGATGAAAGCATCAATGTGTTTCTTAATCTTTTCAACCCCCTCCTTAGCATCTGCATCTCTTCCTATAACATCAACAAAATTTCCTTCGGAATCCATTATGTAGAAGAAAATCGAGTGATCTACTAAGTAGTCTTGGCCCGGCTTTACATCAGGTGGCGTGGAAAAGTAGACCCTATAAGCTTTACAAGCCTTCTTTACATCTTCATAAGAACCAGTCAATCCAATAATGGAAGAATGGAAATCAGACAAATATTCCTTTATGATTTCAGGAGAGTCCCTAGCAGGATCACAAGTAATAAAAATCGGTTGAAGCTCAATATTATTCTTTTGCTTCAATTCATCTAGCATTTCACCTAACTTATCTAATTCATCTGGACAAACATCTGGACAATGCGTGAATCCAAAATAAATTATTGAAAATTTTTTATCATCGTTCTTCAAGTTATCTTGTGTAAATGGTTTACTTTCCGTATCAATTAAATTAAATTTTCCTCCAATCAAAGGCTTTCCGTAACTTCTTTTAGATTCAACCTCCTTTTGAACTCTCATTCTTTCTTTCTCTTGAGAAAACCAATAAGTTGCACCACCCCCAAGACAAAGTAACAAGATAACTGCCTTCCAAGCAGCAAATTCTATACTGTTATTAGAGTATTTCTTATTTGATTCACTAGATCCCCCAATAGCTACCCTACTTAATGGCCTCTTTTTTTTCGGTTCACTCTCTGGATTCGTAGTATTGAATCTTATCATTGATGAACTTAAAAATCTTCTAGGACTTTGGGAAATCAAAAACTTAGAATTAATCCCATTTGTCAATGATGATCTTAAAAAGCTTCTGGTGTACATGTTAAATTATCAAGGATACTGATTCCTGATTTGTATAAGTAAACTCATACAATTTTCTTAGTGATAAATTGGACACTAGATTGCATACAGGATCCAATGAGCATTATTTTTCATTATAATTTAATTTCATATGAATATAAGTTTTGCATTCTTTAATAACAGCATGTCAAGTTCAGGAATTCAAAGATTGGTCAGTTGGGCCAAAGATAACGGTGCACTTATATCGCCTAATGTAGGCTTTGAAGAAATTTCACCCAATAACATAGGTGCAGTCTATAGAAATGTCAAAGGTGATTTTCTGAAAGACTACGACATAAGAATTCCAATCAGTATCATTCTAACTTTACAAAAGGCTATAGAATTTCTTAATATTGGAATTAAAAATGACGAAATTTGTGAAATTGCTAAAAAATCCTCCAATACAAATTCATTATTAAAGTTATATTTGGCGAGAGAGAGAACCAAATTGCACCTTCCCCAGTCTCCTTTCAAGGAGTATATTTCATTGTTGCCAGAGTTGAAGGCCATCAACTCACCATATTGCTGGAATTCCGAGTTGAAAGAATATATTAAGGGTACAAATTTAGGAAATTCTTTAAAAGAGAATATTGGTCAATTGGTCGAGGAGTGGTGGCAACTTATCAATTTGTTGCCTCAGGACATGCCAAAACCAGAAGAACATTTTATTAACATGAAATTCTACTATGAGTATAAATTCTACAAAGATGAGGATTTGTACAGGTATTTTGTAGTTGATGAAAATATTGACAATTGGACCAGCTTCCCAAACTATTTGTGGGCATCTTTAATTGTGAAGTCAAGATCATTTCCATCTTATTTATTGAAGGATTACGTAAAATCAACCTCAGATATTAAAGAGGACGAGGCCATGCTTTTACCAGTTATAGATCTATTGAATCATGATATGTCTGCCAAGGTAAACTGGGTTGTAAGAGAAACAAATGGCCAAGTGTATTTTGATTTCAAGTCAGATTCTGTTGAGTCTGCCTCACAACTATATAATAATTACGGAATGAAAGGAAATGAGGAGCTATTATTAGCATATGGATTTTGCATAGAAGATAATTCAGCAGATTCAGCAGCATTAAAGATCAAAATTCCTTTACACATTTTGCCTGAAGTGGAAAACCAAGGTGTTAGTTTGCCTAAAATCAGTGACTATACTACTTCTGTTGTTCGTAATGGAGATTCAGAATTACAAAATAGTTCAGACCTAACTTATAAGCAATATGAAGATGGCTTGTTATTTTTCGTGACTAATGATTATCTACCTGAAAACTTGATACATTTGTTTCAAGTTTTGGTGAAAAACAAATGGGAAAATGAAATTACATTGAGAATGAAATTAGCAGGCTTAAATCAATTACGCCTGGCCATTGATTCAAAAGTTGACATTCTATCCAATATTAGCCTTCCTCAAGGTGATGATGAAAACATCAGAAACATCAGAATTTATGTTCAATCACAGAGGAAAATTTTGGCAGCTACAGTGAAGAAAATTAAGCGTATCGAAAAGGAATTGTTAACAGATCCAATTAACAAGCCCTCATTAATAACTTTAAAAAATGTCTATAAAAAAGACAAGAAACTCCAGCAGGCATTATTGATTTCCTTGGGACTCTCATCTTTTGACAATCTTTTGGAAAATCAATTTCAAGATCAATATTGGTTATTGTATTTGATTCGCTGCTATAATAGGAAAGAATATATCAAAACTGAAGAAGATGAAGAGGAGAATTATTTGCCTAAATGGATTGGTGACGCTTTTCAAAAATTACGTAGCCAAACTGAAGTTACCGCTGCAGAAATCTTACAATACAAGAACTTATATCAGAGTTTAATTCCGCAGTTATCTATGATTGTCCCAGAAATATTTGGAAAAGGCTCATGGACTGTGAATGATTTAGTTATCAGTGCCAAATTATTAGATTTAATTAGTTTTGTCAGAGGCAAAGATCAAGAGTGCATCCTCGTCAAGACCCTTTAAGTTGTCATATACATATACATATACATATATAATCCATAATCTGTATAGACATATAATTATGTTTAAAATTACTGATTGATTTGTATCTGCGTTCATCTATGTAGATGAAATTTAAGAAAATAGTGCACATGTCTGTTCAACAAGCCAACCTATTTTCAAACATAAGATATAGTCTCCGAAGCCACACCATTAAGTTAAATCCTACATTCACACAAAATGCCATAGAATAATAAACTAATTAATTTTGTAGAAGAGCATAGAAACATCGATTTGATAAGATAATCGTCCAATACTGAGTACAATCTTCATTATCGCGACATGAGCCCCGCCCTTTTATTGGAGCCTTGAAGCCATAACTTCGAAAGTTTTTCTAGCATATTCTCTTGAAAGAAATATAGATAAGTGATATGGATAAGTCGTATAGATAGGTGATAAGTGGCAAAAAGTATAGAAGGTAATTTCAAAGCCAACCTCAACAATCTGTGTTTTGCACAGAAGATTACCAGTAGAGAGCGATATCCTGTAAGAAATTGAAAAATTACAGAATAATGGATTAGATCCACAAGTAGTGAAAATTAATTTAAAGTGTACAGAATCTTAACTATTAGTGTATTAAGTATATAAACAATATGTATTCTTTCTTAAAATTTATACGAACTGTATAGCATAAGGACTATTTTCGTTCATTCGCTTTTGGCGAACGAATCAATTTACGAAATGAAATGGATCATACTATCTAATCTTCCTTGATACCACCGGCACCATTTGCCTCGACAGAGCTAACAGAGTGCTTGTCAGTAGCAAAACCTTGAGCGCCGCTTAATGCTTGCATGATACCAGGAGCAGCCTTGAATGGTCTTTTCAATTCACCGGTAGCTGGAGAACCAAATAAATGAATCTTGACGATGTTACTTTCCAAAGCAGACTTGACAGCAGAGAGCGATTGCATGACCAATGGGTTGGTGAACTTCAAGTAAAGGTGCATGAAACTCATCATAAGCAAAGAAGTGAAAAGTGATTTGACTTGTTGGTCAACTTGTTTGATATCGTATTCCTTAACAGTAGTAACGATAGCAGTTGGTTCACTACTAGAGAATGGACTTGGGTTTTCAACGTACTTCATGGTGGTTAAGTCGTTCTTTTTTTGAATCTTATACTTGGTTAAACCGTAAATGCAGATTGCAATGAATTGACATGCCAAATATCCTGCTCTAACGTATGAAAGAGTGGTTGGGTCTTCTAAATCTAAACGACGGGAGACTTGCATCATGACAAGCATGAAACCAAGATTGGTAAAAGCTGGATTCATATTGGACTTTGTTAGTTACTTGAAAAATTGAAAAAAAACAGATATATTTCTGAAAATAAATTAGTTTGATCGGTCTTGATAAACGACCGCCACCACTACTTTTCGTTGAAAAAAATGTTTGGGGGAGCCACATGATGTTACCCGCAAATCTATACTGATAAGCTTATATTTCGACGATGAAAAGATTGTATTTTAACTATATATATAGTGGTTGCTACTGTTTATGGTAACTAGAAGAGATCATCATCATCATCAAAAGTGATATCACCAAATTCCCAGCATCCCAAATGTTGAGATCTGGCCTTCTTTTGCACCTTAAATAACTCGTCTACATACTCTTTGACATTTGGCTTAACTGATTTAGTATCTACCACAGCCCAACCTTCACTAACCAATTGCTTGTTTATAGTATAAGATGGGTCAGTTAGAGACTTATCAGAATCGTAGATAATAGCTTCGTATTTAACGTGTTGTTGCGAAGAAGGCAATGCACTGATAACTAATTTCTTATCGAACGTGAGATCTTCCAAAGCATACAAAGCATCGGTGAGATAATCTGTAGGTTTGGTAGGAGGTAATCTTATGTTTTGCAAAGTAGCAGTGTAGCCAAAATCTGGGTAGTGGGTTAAGTTGAATTTGACTGGTAAACTACGCAAAGAGTTCAATGGAACCCTATCGATGTTACCAAAATCAACGTGTTGTACATCGTATAAGCCTGTGGCTTTATCGAATGCAATAACCCTAGCACGATAAAATTTACCATTTTCCAGAAATTTTGCAGAAACAAGATCATTTTTCTTTGGAGCTTTAGTTAAAGCATAAGGCAAATCGATAGAGTTTGCACTAGCGCTTGGATTTTGAGCATGGAAATCATTGAATTCCTTTTTAAATGAAGTAAATCTGCGAGAAATGTCGGTATCCAACTTTTGGAATGTAATAACACCAGCTTGGTCAATATCAGTAACTTCGATGTCAAAAAATACAGGAGTTGTGGCAGCCAAATTCATTTGCGACAACTTGGCATTGTTAGACTCCAATTCAGCTTGAACCTCGGCTTCATTGTAATTAGCCCATAAACCTTTTTTAACAGCTTTAGCAGATTCTTCAGCACTTATCAACTTTTCAGCGAAAGGATTGGAAGAAACAGCAAAATCATGGATTTTTGCGAGGCCGAGTTCCAATAAAGTTGATTGGAAAGGAACTAAAGCACTGGAATTAGGGAATAAATTACCAATAAAGCCACCGGTCTTATCAGTGTCATAAACTTCAAATTCAACATTTCTTTGCAATAATCTCTTATTCATTAATTTTAAGCCATACTCAGCAAATGATTCATTCCTCTCATTGGATAAACCACCTAAGACCAACGTTAATTTTAATCCTTCTTTTGGATTAAATAACTTAACTCTGTTAATAGAAGGGATAAACTCGACATGATAACCACCAGAAATTCTTCCCTTTTGTTTGAAACCATTGAAAAAAGTTTTTGCTTTTGATGCATTCTCGGAGGCATCCACAATTCTAGTTCCAACCGTGAGTACTTTAGAGAAGTCGTTTCCTACGTAGTAAACACCCTTTTTACTAAGTTTCTTTTGTTCTTCTTCTAATTCGATGAGTTTATCCCAGTTTAAGGATCTTTCACCCGCAGTTGCTTTATTGTGTCTAATGACAGTACCCATACCGTTTTTAATTATTAATTCAGAAACATCAGTAGTTCCATGGATCTTGAAGCTGATTAGAAACCTGGCATCATATCCCAATTCTCTATTTGCTTCCTTGTAACCGTCAATATATACTGTACCAGCTTTACCAATAACCTGATGTCTAACAAATTCACGAGCAGTATTAACTAATGCTTGTTGCAATTGAGAATTGGAAGTGACGGTTGTATCAGAGGGCTTTGGAGCTCTGACAGAAGCCAATTGTACAGTAAATTCTTCATCTGAAGGTAAACGGATTATCAAAGTGTCAGCACCAATAACTTTTGCAACGTGTACACCTTCGATAGTAGAACCTGGCTTTAAAGTTTTACTAGAAAGTGAAGTAGTAGACGATTTAGTAACATTCAAATACAATCCTTTTCCCAAGGCTTTTGCTTTTTGTTCAGCTTTTCTATATACTCCCATGGTAGCAGATCCAATGATGGAAGATTGCCAGTCAACAATCTCAGCTAAACCTTCCTCTAATAATTTTTCGTGAATACTATTTCCGGAGGGATGATGGATTATGGCAATTGGCAAGCCAGCTTGGCTTTCTCCGACGATACTAACCTGGATGTTGGCTTTGGTGGTCAAAAGTTTTTCTTCCACTAAAGCCTTAGCTTGATGTGCAACTTTAGCGACAGATGAACTTTGATTGGCATCATCTGTACGTGGAGCTTTGATCCCAGCTAACAAGATTGGTGTTTCAATGTAGTTGATTTTGTTGATAATTATACGTCCGACAATTCTATCTCCACTGATGACTCTTTCGACAATGGTAGTGATTGGCGCCCTTTGAGACTTTTCAATCAATTTTTCAGTAAGTTGTATAGCTTCTGTTTTTTTAAAATCAGTAGCCCACAACCCTTCATGGTTTAACTTAGCTTTATTTTCAATATCACGGAGTTGTTCTAAGTATTCTGAATCATCTTGAATACCTTCTCTTAACTTAACCAAACCTCTTTCTAACAAATACTCGATCAATGACTTGAAAATTGGGGCCTGGATATCACCAAACTCCTTTCCTGTAGGTGTCTTGTATAAAACCTTAAACTTAATCTCCTTCCCGATTAACAAGTCTCTTAAGAAAGCCTTGGACTCAAAGCTTTCGTTGGATCTAACAAAAGAAAGAGTCAATATTCTCTCAGGAAGTGGAATTTGATTGGATTTTGCAGGTACAAGTACAACTGTATCCCCACTGAGTACATTCTTTACCTTAGCTACAAATACTTGAGACATTGTTATCGTAATTTGTGTATTGTGGCTATAGATTTTATTTTCAAAAATTTCAGCCATATCAATATTCAAGTGCGTTGTCCAAAAATCAAGATTTCTCAAAACTACTATTCACCACCAAGAGAGTAGCCTTTAGTGAATAATACATGCAAAGTAAGAATGGCAATTCGATCTACGGCCCAAAAGAGACTATTAAAAGAGTATCAACAAATATCCAAAGATCCGCCGCCAGGAATTGTTGCAGGCCCTATTTCTGAGGATGATTTATTCCACTGGGAGTGTTTGTTAGAAGGACCATCAGACACGCCATACGAGAATGGAGTTTTCCCAGCTACACTTAAATTCCCAACAGACTACCCATTAAGTCCTCCTATTTTGAAGTTTGAACCCCCGTTGTTACACCCTAATATATACGCTGATGGTACCGTTTGTATTTCGATTTTACACCCCCCCGGCGAGGATCCAAATCATTACGAGAGACCAGAGGAAAGATGGTCCCCTGTTCAAAGCATTGAGAAGATTTTGTTGAGTGTTGTTTCCATGTTGGCAGAACCAAATCCCGAGAGTGGAGCCAATATTGATGCTTGCAAATTGTGGAGAGATCATAGAGATGATTATAATAGAAAGATCAAGGAGCATGTTAAAAAGTCGTTGGGATTATAAAGTCTTGAATCCAAGTGAATGCCTTAACCTCAATAGAATGATACTCATAGTCTCTCGCAAGTTGTATTAATACCCTTTTTTTGAAATAGAAGTTGCAATTCTGCAAGAGACATGTACTTAATGTTAATTGTCTTATAATACTTTTCTTAATAAATCCTGAATGAACCATGTCATATACGAATGGCTAGACATTATGCAAATCGTAGGACTGTATATTTTTAATGAATAAAAAAATGCTGTTGCAGTAGTTATCGTATATATATATGACAGCGCGATAAATGAATATTAACATGACTTAAGATGCTTTCAATTTGAGATTTTCTTTTCTTTTTCAATGAAAACAGACAAGAAAGCTAAGGTTGCCATTATAGGTGCTGGTGTTTCAGGGCTAAAGGCTGCTCACTCTTTATTAAGTCACCCTGACTCTAAGCTCTCTGCTTCTGATATTATCATAATTGAAGCCCAGGATCGAATTGGTGGAAGAATATTTACAGATCACACTTCTTCTAAATTAGGTCTTTCTTACGATTTAGGAGCATCTTGGTTTCACGATTCATTGTCAAATTCAACTCTTGAGTATCTCCTAAGCGATGAAAATGCAAACGAGTTTAATTTTAATAGAGATACTTATTACGATGACAAAGAAACTTTAGTGTATTCAAAAGATCACGAGGGACCAATTGATACGAATAACTTGAAGCTTCGAAGAGTTATTGAAGATCTTGAAAAGTTTATAGAAATATATTTCTTTGATGAGATCAATAAGCCAGACATTTCCTTGAAGCAGATCAGTGCTAAGTTTTTTGACAAGTATGATAAATTTTTAACCCAACCACAAAAGCATTACTGTAGCAGAATGATAAGACATCTTGAATTATGGTATGGTATCACTTGGGACTTGATAAGTGCTAAATATTCGATTATGGATCACCAAGGAAGAGACATATTCAATAAGAAAGGTTACGATTTTTTGATAAGGAAACTAGCGGAGCCAATTCCTTCTGATAAGATTATTCTAGGAGATCCCGTTCGCAAGATTAGCAGAAATGTTAAATCAAATTATGGAAGTATATTAGTTGAATCGAGAAACGGATTGCAGATATACAGTGAGTATTTAATAGTCACAGTTCCCCAAAGTATTTTAGCTTTACACGAGTCGTCACCCCAGGGAATTTTATGGTCGCCACCACTTCCAGCTTCAATTCAAGATTCTTTGAAAACGATTCACTTCGGTGCTCTCGGAAAAGTAATATTTGAGTTTGAGTCAATTTGGTGGGACGAAGATACAGAACGGTTCAATATTTTGGCAGAAGTGGAAAATGAGCCATCATCTACACCATTGACTAATTTACCTGATCCTTTCACATTCCCTATGTTCGCGGTGAATATTTCAGCAATAAACAGAAATAGTTCTAGGAAGGGTGGCAGCTTGTGTATTCTTACTCAATCTCCCTTTACAGAATACATCGAAACTCACCCCGAGGAGGCATGGGATTACTATAAGCCAATGTTGAAGAAGTTCGCAATTGAAGGTAAATCATTCCAACCTCCTATTAATACCATAACCTCCAGTTGGACAAAAAATCCATATATAAGAGGCTCTTATGCGGCTCTTCACACAAATGATGATCCTACGGACTTAATTATACAACTTAGTGGAGAGCACTCCAACTTCAGTCTCTCTGGTTCAAAGATTAGGTTTGCTGGTGAACATACTATACTGGATGGTGCTGGATGTGTCCATGGAGCATACGATAGTGGTGAAAGAGAAGCTAATTGGATTATACATGACATGAATCAAAACTAATTCTTTTAGTATAAAACTTGTATAATAGAGATTTTAAAATGTAAATATGTTTTTAGTTTTGCTGCATAGATAAAATTTCAATCCTATGCTAAACATTTAAAAATGCATTCGTTTATAGATATAATATTACTTTCGTTAATTTACTTGAAAAGGTATTGAACATAACTAGAAGACACCTGCAAACATCAGAAAACACTAGAATATGCTTGACAAGTTTCACAGCCATTACATGAGCACTGTTATTTAAAGGTCGTGTCCATAAAGTTGCACATTTTTTTATGATGCTCTTCAAAGACTTCTAATAAGAAGAGCTTTCCAATCTTATTAGCTCAAACATAAAATATTAGTATAATGGCTACACAATTTGACGCTGAGAACGCCGATAACTTAGAAGATATCGAAAAACAATTTGCTGTCAAGGCAGTCAAGCATGTTGAAGCATACTGGGGCCTTTTGGAAAAAATTCCAGGTTCCAAGTTGAAATTGACCAAGCACGATGATGACATCTTTGAACAATTCTTGGTTGATTTTCCAGAGTTTAAGGAACCAAGTAAGGTTGCTTCTGTGAGCGAACAAGAAATGAAGAGTCCTCAAGGTAAAGCCAGATGGAGAGAGTTCTGTGAAAAGTTCAAAGAAATCGAAGATTACAACTTCGGCACTTTAATGAGAAGTAACGCATCTGAAGAGTACACTCAAGATGGTGCTATATTTGTCGTTAGAATTCAATTTTATGCCATTGAAATCGCTAGAAATAGATACGGTTTAAACGACTGGGTTTCAAAACAATGAATAAATAATGACCCAAAAGTGTTCAAAGTGCTCCATTTGGTGAGTTCTTTGGATCCAATTTGTAATTTTAACAATTTCTACTAGAATATTAACGGATGTGACATAATATACATTATTCCCTAGATTTATTTAATGTAGCAACTTGTAGAGAAAATATATCAGTATGGACATTCTATATAACACAATCACGTGAAAAGAATATCGGCTGTAGTACAAAGGAACTACCGTTGGCTAAGATTTGAATCTGATACATTAAGGTAAGAAACATCATTCTAGCGATTTACCAAGTAAGGTTGTAAGAAATTTGAGGCTAAATATTCATTTATTATTTGAACCATTAGGTTGAAGACAACTACAGGAGATGAATAAGCCTAAATCACAGCCTACAAATCAATCAAATAAAATGGCACACAATAATACTTATTTGAAAGAGAGAGTCCAGTGGCAGCCAAACAACCAGCTGTCAAATGGGGCTCATTCTCCATTAGCTAATTATACATTACCAGGAGTTATTAACTACTTAACTTCAGAATTTACGAATTTAGAGCGTTTTAAAATCATGACCAATTTGGAGATCTCTGAAATGAAATACAAGATAATTCAGTTGCAAGGAGAGTTAAATTCTTCAAAGTACATAAATGAAAAATTAAAAACAAGAGTTGAAGAATTAGAGAAAGAAAATAAGCGTTTAAAAGGCATTACTGGTGAAACGGAACATGCATCATTTCCGAATGATGAAACCACAAATAATGATTTCACTATTCCAGAAGTTGATTTGCTGGTTATAGCAAAGTCCAGGAATCAGCTAGAAAAATCTATTGATGAGGTACTTTTCTTGTTAAAGATTCCATCAGCTCATAGCATGAATTCATTAAAGTTACCAGAACCTGGAGAAAATGACAAAAATGGCATCAATGAACTAATTCCAAATAATCCACGAGGAGATTTTTATTTCAATAACAATACTGAACAAGATAAGAGTAGAGGAATGGGTAAAAAATCATTTTTTTCGCAATATTTAAATAACGATAAGCCAGAGACTCATACTGAGCAGCGGGAGTCAGACGTCGAATCGGGCCAGAAGCAAGACAATAATTCATCTAGGTCTAAAAACTTGGAAGAAATCATTTCTATTACTGATGAAGATCATGATGACTTTGAGCCTAGTTTGATATCAAGAAACGGATATGAAAGCGATGCGGATACTATCCTTTTTGATATTGAAGAAGAGGTATTGACAAATGCTCCCGAGTCTGTGATGGAATTCAAGGACTCAAACTATAGTGACTCAAAGATATTTACTAGTGACAATTTTATAGTGCATTTGAGTTTTAATTCAAACACAAATTCTGAATGGGTTAGATTCAATGTTTGGTCAAGTTCAGAAAATAGAGATATCATTATATCTGAAACAAATATTCCTTTTGAAAACAACCCTTCCAAAATTATTGATTTATATCCAATAAGCTGTACTGATAAATGTGCTAATTTCATCTTGACTTACGAAACTGGACTGGTCGAATATTTGGTATTCGATAATGAAAAATTTTCCAACAAGTTAATAATAACTAGTCTATTAGAGTCAAAGAATTTTGTTAAATCGACTGATATGATAGAATTTTTGCATAAGTCTCGTAATATTAGTAATGAATTTGGTTTAATCATAAATATCGGTGGTCAAAAGCCAGTGATCAAGGTTTATCATTTACTAATTAGTTCATTTGGGAATCAAGTTGAAGCTAACGTGATTGGTTCTTACGATAAAAACATATTTAAGGATTGCGTCAATACGGATGGGTTTGATACCGCTAACTGGTTCAAAAGTGAGGATAATTTTCAAGTTGATTCATCAGAACAACCAAAGGATGAAATTGGGCTTTTTCCATATTGGGTCATTACTAAATTAAATAAGCAGCTTGCTGCTCTTAATATTGTACTGAATTCTATACATAACTTAATCGAGTATGATGGCGACTTGAGCAAAGGATTATCATCACAAAATTTTAAACTTCTCGTTGAACCTTCAGATCTGAATGACTTTATAGTAAAACTCTTTGATTTGGAAAATGAAAAAGTGATTAGTGAGTCTACATTGAAGAGTTCGAACTTATTACTAGTGGAAATGGACCAAAAGGTAAGCATCTTTGAATTGCAAAATGAAATTTTAGTTATCTATGATAGCACATTTCAAAATTTGAAGAAACTAAAAATTGATGAAGCTGAACTCTTAGAAAATACAAGTGATAAACTCATCATTTCGACTAAATCAAAAACTTCAAAAGTTTATGAATTGAAGGCGTTATTATCTCGTTAATGAAATTATTGATTTTGCAATAATAAGGATGTATATCTAGTGACCATATCGGGAAAGCGCGGCTTCAATTTCTTTTTCAAAATTTTTTTATGAAAATTTTACTTAGATAGCTAGCACTACACAATTAATATATCTTCTTTTAAACCTTATATCGAAGACATTTATATATAGAATAGAATATCAAATGGCTAAACAATCATTTGACGACTTCTTGAAGCAGCAGCAATCACAGCAGCAGCCTAGAGGCTCGGGATATAATAACCAAAGCAATAATAGAGGGTATAACAATTTTAATAGAGGATACAATAACAATGCTTTCAATCAAAGTGGCCCCAACCAAGGCTATAATTACAACCAAGCATATAACCAAGGAGTTCCAGGTCAGAATTATCAAGGCTACCAAGGCTACCAAGGCTATCAAAGTCAGAGTTACCAAAATTCATACAGCAATACCCCAATTGATTCTGTACCAACCAGCGGCAGTGCTACGCCAGATCTTAATAGCTCTTCCACTTCATTAGCTTCTTTGAATACTGCATTGGGAAAGCTCCGCGTCACAGATACACCAATTCAAGAAAACTTGGTAAATATTCAATCAGCCGTTAAAATTTCAGATGTAAAAGTAGAAGTTGAGTCCATTGCCGAAAAAATCAGCGATGAACGTTCTATTTCTATCATAAATGACTGGAAATTGAATGAGATTATCAAGTCATTAGTCAAATCTAAAAATTCTGCTTTAGTGAGAGAATCTGCTTTATTAATTATTCAACAATTGGCAACTAAATTTGGCGGACAAACACCAAAAGAGGCCTATTTATTGCAATTTTTTAGTTCTGCTTATGATGTTTTTTCAGATAAAGATAAGAATGTTGTTAAAGCAGCAAAATCGGCTGTTGATTATTTATATGGTATATTTCCAGTTGAAGCACTTGGCTCTATAGTTGTTGATGAATTATTGACTTACTTGGCTTCTTCTGCTAAATGGAATTCCAAAATTGCTACTTTAGCAACATTTGAAAAGCTTATCGATGATGTACCAGCAGATTTATTAGAAATTAAATTTGTTAAGGCAGTACCAATTTTAACCGATTTATCTACAGATTTCAAGCCAGAATTAGCCAAGCAAGGTTTAAAGGTTTTAAAGAAATTTGTTAAAGTTTTAGATAATTTGGATTTGCAGAACAAATATGATTTAATTGTCGAAACGTTGGCTGATCCAACTAAAGTCACTGAATGTGTGAAGAATTTATCTTCCGTTACATTTGTTGCTGAAGTCACCGAACCAGCCTTATCATTATTAGTTCCAATTTTAGATAAATCTTTAAAAATGTCCTCTTCATCAAATGATCAGTTGAGACAAACAGTTACAGTCACTGAGAACTTAACCAGATTAGTTAATAACAAAAGAGAAATTGAAACCTTTATTCCAATTTTGTTACCAGGTGTCGAGAAAGTCTATAAAAATGCCTCTTTACCAGAAGTTAGAGAGTTAGCTGGAAAAGCTTTGCACGTTTTACAAGAAGCCGAAAATGAACAATCCGACGGAAAGTTCCACGGCAGAATATCTTTCACAGAAGCAAAAGAATTCTATATTAAAGATATTGAAGACGAATTGCAACCAATATTGAATAATTTGGATGTAAATGATGAAACATCATTCAACTACTTAGGTAACATATTGCAATCAGACGCAAATGTTAATGATTGGAAACGTTTAAGAGAATACTTAGAATTAGCAATTATTGTTAATGAAACTGTTTCTGAAGAGTTAAAAACTAAGTATATTGACTTAGTCTTGTTCAGATTGAGACATTTATACTCACCAGAAATTGCAAATTCAAATGAAGATGATGATGGTGCTATTGAAATTGTTAATGCTGACTTTTCATTAGCATATGGTTCCCGTATGTTGTTAAATAAGACCAATTTGCGTTTGTTGAAGGGTCATAGATACGGTTTGTGTGGTAGAAATGGCGCAGGTAAATCAACCTTAATGCGTGCTATTTCAAAAGGTCAATTAGAAGGTTTCCCTACTGCTGATGAGCTTAAGACATGTTTCGTTGAACATAAATTACAAGGTTCCGAAGCTGATATGGATTTAGTCGGATTTATTGCTTCAGATCCAGAGTTAGCAGGCGTCGGAAAAGAAGAGATTGCCAATGCTTTACTTGCCGTGGGTTTCCCTCAAGAACGATTAGAACAAAATGTTGGCTCCTTATCTGGTGGTTGGAAAATGAAATTAGAATTAGCCAGGGCTATGTTAATGAAAGCCGATGTCTTATTATTGGATGAACCAACCAATCATTTAGATGTTGCCAATGTTAAATGGTTACAAGATTACTTGGTAGAAAACACTGAGATCACTTCATTAATTGTTTCTCACGATTCTGGGTTTTTAGATCATGTCTGTACTGATATTATTCATTACGAGAATAAAAAATTAGCTTACTACAAAGGAAACTTATCTGAATTTGTCAAAGTCAAACCCGAAGGCAAATCATATTACACATTAACAGACTCTAATGTCAAAATGGCATTCCCGCCACCAGGTATCTTAACTGGTGTTAAATCTAACACTCGTGCTGTTGCCCGTATGTCTAATGTCACTTTTACATACCCTGGCGCATCTAAACCCTCCTTGAAGGAAGTTTCGTGCTCATTATCTTTATCATCGCGTGTCGCAATTGTTGGTCCAAATGGTGCTGGTAAGTCAACTTTAATCAAATTGTTGACAGCAGAATTAGTTCCAAATGAAGGCTCAGTTGAAAAACATCCAAATTTGAGAATAGGTTACATTGCTCAGCATGCTTTACAACATGTTGAACAACATAAAGAAAAGACCGCAAATCAATATTTGCAATGGCGTTACAGATTCGGTGATGATCGTGAAGTCTTATTGAAAGAATCTCGTAAAATCTCTGAAGAAGAAAAGGAGCAAATGGCTAAAGAAATCGACGTTGGTGATGGTAGAGGCCCAAGAGCAATTGAAGCTGTTGTCGGTAGACAAAAGTTGAAGAAATCTTATCAATATGAAGTTAAATGGAAATATTGGTTACCAAAATACAACTCATGGGTTCCAAAGGATGTTTTATTAGAGCACGGATTTCACAAGTTACTTCAAAAATTTGATGATCATGAAGCTTCAAGAGAAGGTTTAGGTTACCGTGATTTAACTCCTTCTGTTATCAGAAAACATTTCGAAGATGTTGGTTTAGATGGTGACATCGCTGATCACACTCCAATGGGTTCATTATCGGGTGGTCAATTAGTTAAGGTCGTCATTGCTGGTGCAATGTGGAACAACCCTCACTTGTTAGTGTTGGATGAACCTACTAATTATTTGGATCGTGATTCGTTAGGTGGATTAGCAATTGCCATTAGAGAATGGACTGGAGGTGTTGTCATGATTTCGCATAACAATGAATTTGTCGGAGCTTTGTGTCCAGAACAATGGCATGTTGAAAATGGTGAAGTTATTCAAAAAGGCACTGCTGCTATTGATGTAAACAGGTTCGAAGATCAAAAGAATGCCCCAGAGGGCAGCCCATCACCAGCACCTGTATCAGTTAAGAAGAGAGCAGATGATGATGATTCACCAGCTAATATCAAGATTAGAATTAGAAAGAAGAAATTGACTAGAAATGAAAAGAAAGCTCAAGCAGAAAGAAGAAGATTGCGTTATCTTGAATGGTTAAGTTCTCCAAAAGGAACACCAAAACCAATTGATTCTGACGATGAGGAAGAATAATCCTTTTTTAATCTATACCTATTTTATGTACATTATATATTCCTGATAAATCTTTCAATATTTACAAGAACACATCATCGTAGGCATGTTGTTGTAAATGCGACATGAATCAAAAATGTCGTATAAATTGCGACATCTCTCAATAACTTTCGAAGGCAAAATGATACTAACAGGTTTTATACATTCAGATATCAAGCTCAGATATTCCTTCTTTTATAAGCATAAATCAAAAAGGCGATTAAGATTGTATCTCAATTGCTGTAAATCAATACGTTTTCATTTTATTAATAATTCTTGAATAGCAAAAGTTAAAATATTACGTTAAGATTCAAAGAGAATGGCTGACAGATATTCATTTTCTTTAACTACATTTTCCCCAAGGTATGTTTTGACTTATACAAGCTACCCAGTTTAGGTAGTTCAACTTGTTTATTGACAAATTTTCAGTTTCAATACTAACAATTCAGTGGTAAATTAGTACAAATCGAATATGCATTGAATGTAGTGAAACAAGGTGTGACTACTATTGGTATCAAAACTGCAAATGGTGTTATCCTTGCAACTGAACGTAAGGCCAACTCTCCACTTCTTAAAAATGATACAAATATGAAGGTTGAATTAATTACTCCTGATATTGGTATGTCTTATTCTGGTATGGGTTCTGATTTTCGTGTTCTCGTTGACAAAGCTAGAAAGTTAGCGCACACTAACTACAAAAGAATCTATAATGAATATCCTCCAGTTAAGATCTTGGTTCAAATGATAGCCAAAACAATGCAAGAGTCTACCCAATCTGGAGGGGTGAGACCATTTGGTGTATCATTGTTGGTAGGAGGTTACGATCAGCACTCTGAATCCTTTCATTTGTATCAAGTTGATCCATCAGGTAGTTATTTCCCTTGGAAAGCTACTGCTATTGGTAAAACCTCAAATACCGCTAAAACCTTCTTAGAGAAAAGGTGGAATGAAGGTTTGGAGATGGAAGACGCTCTCCATGTTGCATTATTAGCGCTCAAAGAGTCTGTAGATGGAGAGTTGACAGGAGAGAATTTGGATATTGCGGTTATCAGTGATCCACAAGACCATTTACTTGGGTTTACAGGTACCCAGTTAGAGGGCCCAAGGTTTAAAAAGTTAACTTCAGAAGAAATCAATGATAGATTAGATGCTTTATAGTTTACATTTTTTAACTGAGGAATTAGTGCACACAATGAAAGTAGTAAATAAACTTTTCAATGACTTAATATGTCAATAGCTTTCTCTAGTAGTTTAGTTAGTCGAAAGACGACTATTCAGAAGTATATCACGTGATGTTGAAAAATTGATTTTTTTTAATGGCATCTCTTCTCTATAGAATAATCTTACATTTAATCATAACTCAAACTAAGTACTAAAATATTAGAAAATGGCTCGAAAGAATAAGTCATCTACCAAGAGAAGAAGTAATCGTAAGATCTTGGATGCTTTTCAAATAGCAGGACGTGCTGAGAATGGTTCAGACGAGTCAGATATCGGGTCAGATAAAGATGACTTAGAAGTTCATGATGGGATTATGAATGCCAGTAAATTCTTAAATAACAAGAATCAAGGAGACGACGAACTAGAGGACGAAGAATTGGATTCAGATGAAGCTTTAGGTTCTGATGACGATTTTGATGTTGTTAATTCTAAGTTTTCTCAAACTATTAGAGATAAAGAAAAGAAGAGGAAATTGAGAGCTAAGAAGGGCCCAAGTAGCGATGATAGTGACCTTGATGAAAGTGAAGATGATGGATATGCAAGTATCGATGAATCTAAATTAGTTTCTTTATCTGATGCGTGGGATTTAGATGAAAAGGATCTCAAGGATACAGAAGCACTCAACAAGAAAAATGACGTTGTTTTAGATGATGCTTGGGATACCGCATCTTCAGATGAAGAGGAATCTGAAAGTGAGTCTGAAGAAAATAATGACTCAGAAGCATCTTCAGATGAAGATATTTTTAAAAACTCGGAGAGTGAAGACGATGAAGATGTAGACTTAGCTAATACAGTTTCTCATTTAAAATCTCAAATTAAGAAGCCAGCTAAAGAAAAGAAAAGATTAATCAATGAAAGGTCTGAAGAGAATGAGTTCAATTTACCGACAAAAGGAAACAAATTATCATTGAAAGATATGATTTCGGCTGTAGACTCATTTGTTTCTAAGGATGCTATATTGATTGGTGAGCACTTAGACGAAGAAAAAAACAAACTGAAAGCATTGGCAACTCCACTTCCTAAAAGAATCCAACAGAGACATGATAGAGGTGTTGCATATGAAATAACAAAAGAAGAGGTAAGCAAATGGGAAGAAGCTGTTCAGGCAAATAGACAAGCCGAAGTCTTGAAATTTCCTCTTAATCCTACAATCAAGCATAATGACACTGCCATGACATTCAAATCGGATAATGAACCGTCAACGGAACTTGAAAAGAAAATTCAGGATGTCTTGTTAGAATCTTCATTGGCTGACGAAAAGAAAGAAGCCACATTCGAAGAAATAGCTATAGCAAAGATGTCTAAGGAAGATTTGAGAAAGAGAACAAATGAATTAAGAATGATGAGAGAATTAATGCTTAGAGACGAGAAGAGAGCTAAACGTATAAAGAAGATTAAGTCCAAGCAGTACCGTAAGATACAAAAGAAAGAAAGAATGAGAAATGAAGATTTGGTAGAAGGATCTGATGCAGACAGTGATCAAGAAGATCATGATATGAAAAGAGCAAAGGAAAGAATGACTTTGAAGCATAAAACTCAATCGCAATGGGCGAAATCTATGATAAAGAGTGGTTTATCTAAAGATGCATCAAATCGTTCCGAATTGGAGGAAATGTTGAGACAAGGGGAGAAATTAAGATCTAAGCAACTTGGTTATGAAGACGGTGATCAAAGTGATGATAATATTTCGGATATTCAACGTGAATATGATGAAGATGAAGCTGGTCAGGATGATATTGAAAGAAATAAATTAGGCAAAGGTGTATTGGCTATGGATTTCATGAAAAATGCAAAAGAAAGGGCTAGACAAGAAAATCTTGCTGAATTAGAAAATTTAAGAAAACTAGAAAATGGAGAGGACGCTAGTGAGTTTAATTTCCCAGCAAACTCAGTAAATATTAGCAAGAATCAAGGAAGAAGAGTTTATACCCCTAGTGCAGCAAGTGGCAAAGAAGAACAAAATGAATTAAATCAAAAAACGATAGAGGAGATCAGAGAGGATGAATCTAATAACTTAGTTAATAAACTAAGCAAGAAATTCAAAGTTGTAGATAATACAACGAGCGAACCAAAGAAGTCTCACTCAAAGCCAGAAGACATTAAATCTGAAATAGAAGAATCTAATCCATGGTTAGCAAGCTCAGATGAACCAATACAAAAATCTAAGAAAATTACCGTTGTTGACAAATCTTCCTCTAAGCTCGCAAAGGCAGCCGCCAAAATTGCTAAATCTAAGAAACCTAAACGAAATGATAATGAAACAACTATTAGAGTTGAGGAAACATTAGAATTTGATCAGAAGTTCTCAGATGATGAAGAAAATGAAGATACTGGGAAATTCTTTAAACAAAAGGATTTGATTAAAGAAGCTTTTGCTGGTGATGATGTAGTAACAGAATTTGAAATTGAGAAAAAACGTGTGGCCAGAGATGAAGGTGATAAGGAAGAGGACTTGACCTTACCTGGATGGGGTGATTGGGCTGGTGGAAATAAAAAGTCCAAAAAAAGGAAAGTTGTCCGTACCGTGAGTGGAGTTGTTCAAAAAGACAAGAGAAAGGATAAAAACTTGAAAAATGTTATTATTAATGAGAGAGTTAACAAAAAAAATTTAAAGTATCAATCGAGCGCTGTCCCATATCCATTTGAGACTAGAGAGCAATACGAAAGATCCCTCAGAATGCCGGTTGGACAAGAGTGGACTTCGAGAGAAACTCATCAAAAGCTTACTATGCCTAGAATTGTCACTAAGCAAGGCACTGTGATTGATCCATTAAAAGCCCCCTTTAAGTAGATTTTTGATAGACTTTAGCAATACAGGTAAATAATTGAACTTTATATTTCAAATATATTGTAAACTAAGAGTCTAGTGTATATTTACTCTTTCAAAATACCATTTCTCACAGCCCAGGCTTTTCCACTCATGAAAACGCCATGTGGATCTGTCTCTTTTCTCACTTTATTGTATTTATCCAAATTCTCACCGAACCAAGTTTGCATTACAGGATCAAAACCTAACATGGAATAAAATTCTTTTCCTCCATGATGAATTTGTAATTTTAAATCTTGATTAGTACTATGAGGACCATCTAATCCGATGAAATTCTTAGCCCAATGGGGTTTACCACCAGCTTCTCGAACAATATCCTCAAATATTTGAAACCATTTATGAGTTTCTACATTGGTGCCGAACGGTCTATACATAGTTGCGTTGAGGAATAAAGTTAGTTGATTGTTTGTTATTTTCTCAACTTCATCACCAACATATTCCAAATGATCAGGGGAATTATCTAGATAAGGACGGAAATTATTGCCAGGGATAGGACCAGCACTGAGTCTATTTCTTTTGGCAAGCCAAGATTGAGAAGGGTATAATGAAGTTTCACCGGTGTCGTCGTTAACGAAAGGAATATCAGAATTTGTCATATTCGAGCATCTTACTTCGATTGGAGCATGGACAAAAAACTCACCAGACTCGGCAGCTTTATGAATCTCTTCGTTCAACCTAACCAATACCGATGGTCCACTGGTTAAAGGAGAAGACCATTCATCTACAAATTGACTAAATAAGCAGTCCATATTCAATCCTTCAACCGAGTTTTGTACAGCGATATCACCCCTTCCTAAAGTTTCAACACTTCCATATTGTTGATTAAAGACAAACTTTTCAACTATAGGGGTAAAACGAGGAAACAAGTGAACAGATATCCATAATAAAGATTCATAAAAAAATCTACCCAACTTAGTTCCGTACCACGAAGGTCTTGGGTCAGACAATGGGTCATCTGATTTTGTAGCTCTCCAACAAACACAATTACCGGAGTATGGGAACCACCACACCCTAATAAATTCTGAATCTAACCAAATGTTATCCCAGTTCTTAAGTAAAGTATCAAATTTAATAATTTCTTGTTTAGACTTGATAGTGTAACGAGGACATGTTCTTAAAGTGACATGTGTAATAATACCCACTTTTCCCAAAGAGAGCAAAGCTGCTCTAAACAAATCAGGACGTTTAATAGAAGAGCATTCAATCAACTTTCCTTCCGAATTTAATATGGAAATGGAAACAATTTGCTGTGAAACCAAACCATGATATGGGGAAGAACCATGAGTACCAGTGGAGATCAAACCTGCAATTGATTGATCACTAATAGAACCCAAATTTTGAATAGCCAAGCTGTTTTTCTTCAAGTATTCATTGAGTTCATAAACTCTACAACCGGCTTCAACAGTCAAATCTACAAACTTCACTTCCTTTTCATCCGGATTCAACACTGAAGCCCCATAGAATTCCTCTTGTTTGATAACACGATTAAATTTATCCAAGTTACATAACCACTCGCTAGTCATGGTCAAATCACTAGGAGAATGGCCAGAACCAACAGTCATGATAGTCTTCTTATTCAATCTGGCTTGGTTGACCAACTCCTGGATTTCATCAAGGTTCCTAGGTTGAAAGATTGCTTGCGGCTTGCAATAGAAAGTACCAGCCCAAGTCTTATGAACCACCTTATTCGTGACAAAAGGTTTTATTGAATTTGGAATTGACATGACCAATCGATTAAAAGGCAGATATGGCTCTTGGATATTGAATGTACAATAGTTTTAGATTTTATCAATTATCTACATCGAAAAAGTATTTCTCTGAAATAAAACGACTTTGGGCTGTACTGATTATCACGTGCTCTGATATAAATTTGTATCTGTATAACGACAGAGATTAATAATGCCCCTCCAACTTGCCACAGAATAATTGGATAAGTTTTGGACCAGTTGTTGCATAAATATTACTTGAAACAATAATTTAAATTTGCATATCATGGATAAATATTAATGTAATAATCAAGTTGCAAATAAATCAATAAAACGAACAATTAGGACGAACTGTAACAATAACTAAGTGAAGAGAGACATCTTAGTAATTTTGGGTACTACCAATTAATAACATTTAAGTTCCTTACTTCTTGTCTGTAGAATAATCAGATCAGATGTCCTAATTAAAAAAAGTCAGTGCTGCTTATGTATGTTTTCTCTCTTCTGATGCTTTTATCCTAAGTGATGCAGTCTTCATTTGTAGATTCCAAATATTTGGAATAAAGTAAACAAAAGAACAAGAATGAGTTTCTATATTCAAGTAAATTAAATATGAGGCCCGTACACAATCATGCTGGTGCAATATAGTTTTGCAATCACGCCGCATAGCCAAATTCATTTTGCACAATTCGCAGCAGGTATCGTTATCAGAAAATGCAAGCTACAAATATAATAATTTTTTATTTTGGCTGTTTATCTTTCAAATGCACATCTTGTTATGGTTCAATATCTTCTGAGAAAACTTTGTTTGAAGAGTTATTTTGAAAAAACAATATTGGGTGAGCTATATCAACTTTAACAATCGGGTCGTAATTTGAGTTGCATAGATTTTAACACCCAAATTCTAAAATTCATTATACCTTGAGGTTTTCAAAACCTGTTAAGTATTCGTCAACAAGAAGGGGAGGGTTGTATAATATGAAGATCGGGTTTCTATCCCACCCACTATGCTTCAATTTAGGGCAAGTTAATGGTATGTTAAAGCTCAATTATTCTATTGTGCAACCTCTTCCTGCTTAGAAACAGATTGCGGCAATTGCATCGCATTCATTTTATTTGATGTACTTACTTGATACTTTGTATTATTTTCAATCTGATTAATATTAATATCATCCAGGAAAGTGTTATTTAATTCTTAAAAGAATTGTGCTATTTTCTCTAATCTTTTGCTAATGGTCAGATTCGTTGCACAGAAGCCAAAATACTTTTACAAGTGGTGTGCATCAAGTACATGCCCATTCCAGCACTTCTTCCAACTTGCAATTATAGCCATATTTCGTAAAAGAATTTGAAAAACCTTTAAATGAAATGAAACGTGCTCTATATCTGTTATGAGATTATTCAACTGTCTGTCTGCTCACTGATCGCACTCCATCATCTAATTTATAATATCCCTTTAAACACACAACAAAGAATAACTATAATTAGCATTCAAAAGCCCACATGTCGATATAAATATTGATAGCTATAAAATTCTAATTCTGAAATAGCCGTAGTTATTGGTACCGCCTACACTTTTTAGTAACATTCGCTGAACTATATCCTCGACACGGCTTATGAGAGATATATATACATCCAAGCTCAAACATTCGTTACAGTCAGTCTTAACATACTTTCCCTTTACATACTTTCCCTCTACATATTATTAATTCACATATTACCAAGCTATATTCTTCTCCTCGACGTTTTCTTCACACGAGTAAGATTATTAGTTCTCATATATCTACTATATAACTACGCACTCAATTACTAAACCAGTCAAATTCTGAGCTATATTTGCCTTTCTTTCACCAATACGCTGAATGACAATAAGTATACGATGTTAGTACGATGTTTACCTTAAAAAGTGATCCTGACCATGCTTCATTTAGATATTCACACCAAATTATACGTATACGCGTGTCGATGTGTCGTACCCAACGTAAGCTCGTATAAAGTCGAAAAAAATATATATATCATTCGCGAACAAAGATAAATTATGGTAAAATTTCATTTTCTTATTGAAGATTATCAAATTTTAATTATATATATAAGTAAAGCTAGCAAATAATGACTAGACCGCAAAACATTGGTATCAAAGGTATTGAAATATACATTCCTTCTCAAGCTGTCAATCAAAGTGAATTGGAAAAGTATGACGAAATTCCAGCTGGTAAATATACTATTGGGTTAGGCCAAACTAATATGTCATTTGTTAATGATAGAGAAGATATTTACTCGATGTCTTTGACTGTTTTGTCCAAGTTAATTGAAAACTACAACATTGATACTGATAAAATCGGTAGATTGGAAGTTGGTACTGAAACTCTCTTGGATAAGTCCAAATCTGTTAAATCTGTTTTGATGCAATTATTTGGCGACAACAACGATATCGAAGGTATTGATACTTACAATGCTTGTTATGGTGGTACTAGTGCGATCTTCAACTCTATCAACTGGATCGAATCATCTGCCTGGGACGGTAGAGATGCCATTGTTGTGTGTGGTGATATTGCCATCTACTCCAAAGGCGCTGCCAGACCAACTGGTGGTGCTGGAAGTGTAGCTTTCTTAATAGGACCTGACGCCCCAATTGTATTCGATTCCACCAGAGCTTCGTACATGGAACATGCTTATGACTTCTACAAGCCAGACTTTACTTCTGAATACCCTGTTGTTGATGGTCACTTTTCTTTATCTTGTTACGTTAAGGCTGTTGACAAGTGCTACCAATCATACTCTAAAAAGATTAGAAATGATGGTAAGACTGTTGGCCTTTTCGATCACTTTGACTACAACGCTTTCCATGTCCCAACATGTAAGTTGGTTACCAAGTCATACGCTAGATTATTGTACAACGATTATGTCACAAACCCAGAAAAGTTTTTGGATTTAATTGATGCTGAAACCGCTAAGGCTATCGGTGTTTTAACTTATGAACAATCTTTAGTTGATAGAAACCTTGAAAAGATTTTCTTAGGTTTAACTAAGGAAGAAGCTAAGACAAGACTTCAACCAGCTTTGCAGGTTCCAACCAACACTGGTAACATGTACACTGCCTCTGCTTGGGCTTCTTTGTCTTCATTATTATACTATATTGGATCTGATAAATTACAAGGTAAAAGAATCGGTATTTTCTCTTACGGTTCGGGTTTAGCCTCCTCTTTGTTGTCCGTCGTTGTCAAGGGTGACATTTCCTACATAACCAAAAACTTAAACTTGGACTTTAAATTAGGTGAAGGCAGAAAGATTGAATCTCCAGAAGCATATGTTGCCGCTATTGACTTAAGAGAAAAGGCTCATTTACAAAACTCTTTCAAGCCAACTGGTTCTATAGAAACTTTGACCAAAGGTACTTACTATTTGGTTGAAATTGATGAAAAATTCAGAAGGCAATATGCTAAAAAAGATTAAGTAGATCATATATATATTTACAAAAATTTTGCTAATTATTCTTTACATTTTTTATTTATTTTTGTGTTTTTTTGTAAATTTTCATTAAAATTGATAAGTAATTGCTTGGTGACACAAGAAAAAATCTATTTAACTTTTACCTATTAATCATTTACTTGAAGGTCAAGGATAATTTTAATTTATATGAACTATAGCTCAAAACCAGACGTTTAATTATTAATTATTCTATTCCAATATCTTCCCAATATCATATAATGTCAACTTGACAATACTTGAAATTTAGCAATTGAAATTTGGGTGTTGCACAAAGCAAAGGAATGGTTTGCAGGTAGCATAGAACAAGTGTTTAATAAATTTACTTGGCTGTCCATGTCATAACTAAGCTTTATTATTTATAGGATATGGAGTGACATACTCTTACGGTGTAGATCTATGCTTGTAGCTTTTCCGTTAGTGTGCAGTGAAGTAATATAGAATGTTTTGTCTGTTGCAGACATTGCGAGATATACTTAATAAAACAGCAATATAGCAATTGAGGTGTTCCATGCATTTCTAAAATGACTATTCACGTGAAAACTATTATAATAATACTATATTGCTTGCTAATTTGTAGTATATAAATATATTATTCAAGAGAAATCCCTCCCTTAGGTAAATCTGGTAAATAGAGAAATAGATAAAATATGAAGTATCTAAATTTCGCAATCATTAGCTTAGCTATTGTTAACTTTGCAACTGCCAGCAGTAACGGGTTAGCTTCATGGAATACCAATGATATTAAGCATTTTTTGCAAGACCGTAAGGTGGAATTCGACAAATCACTTTCAGAGACAGACTTGCAGAAATTAGCTTCTGACGAGTTCAATAAATTAAAAAGGGACTATGGAAAAGTGTCTATCGACGTAAATAGACAGGATCAGCAACATATCTTGCAGATGGCAACAGATCCTCACTCTAACTTAAATGATATCCTACCATTCCACAATTGGGATTTCTTCAATACCCAGGATGAAAAGTACAGTCCAGTTTCAGACTGGATTTTTGAATCCTGGTCGCTAGACAGCTTGAAGAGTTTCCTAAAGTCGAATAAATTGAAATTTGATAAGAAAGCATCTAGAAGAAATCTAGTTGATCTTGCAAAAGAAAAGTATGCTGATATTTCTAAGACAAATGATGTATCTGGAAATTACCCCGGTGACTGGTTGTACAACAGTTGGAACATTAAAGATGTTAAAAACTGGTTAAAAGAATACGATGTGCCTTTTGAAGACTCACAATCTAGAGAAGAATTATTAAACAAAGTGAAGCAGTTTATTTATAGTGCTTCTCTTTCCGTTAATGATTCGAAAGATTCTTTATTGAATTCCTTGGACTTAGGCACCAAATCTATTTTTGACAAAGCTGGACAAATCAAGGATGATTTCTATGATGATTGGTCATATTCTCAATTAAGAGAGTGGTTATACTATGGTGGATTTATTGACACTAAGCCAGGTGCTTATTCAGATGATTTAAGTATAGAAAAATTGAAGAAGATTGCCAAGTCCAATAAAAATTATCTTGCCAATGACATAAAATCATGGGCTGATGAGAATATGAAAACCGCTAACCCAATTCTTCAAAAAGGTTCAAAGGATGTGTATGATAATATAATTAATAGTACATTCGGTGCTAGTATCGAAAAGTGGTCTAAAGAAAGATTGAGAGACTTTCTTTCAGTCAGGGAAATCAAGTTTTCTAAGTTAATGTCAAAGGCTCAATTAATCCAATTAGTGAAAGAAAATATCAATATACCTATCAAATCTAAAGACTCTGAAAGTTACCTGGACTGGCTTTTAAATAATTTATCCACTGAGTATATTCGCGAGTGGCTTGTTGAACAGGGCCAAAGCGTAGAAGGAACCAGAAAAGAGTTAATAAAGAGAGTTTCGAATTGCCTTTATAATCCTATTGAGTCAGTAAAAATCAAACTGAAATCTTTGAAGCCATCTCAAAACGACTTTAAAAATTATATCATTAGTAATTACAAAAAGGGATCTAAAAAGCTTAGAAAGAAGGATGATGAACTCATAAACGATGCTAGTCGCTTGGGTGAAAAATATTACGATTTCGCTGTCAATTCAATTATGGATCTGGTTGAAGGTGGCGAGACATCGGCTGAAAGTAAAGTTAAACACATTCAAGCAGCAGCATTGGAGTATTCTTTGGATCTTGTCTCAAAGTATCAAGATACAAAGATAGAATTTAACAAGCAAGTAGAAAGCGCACAAATAGCTGCAAAGAATTTTGCACGAACTTTATCGACTAAATTGGAGGATAACCAAAACAAATTAAGCAAAATCTTCCACGGCTTCATTAGTTCATCTAAGTCTTACTTGAGTTATGGAATTGATTTAATCACATCTCGTTTCTATCAACACAAGTCTCATTTTGAAAAGGCCTCTTCAGATGCCTTCGTTACTGGCAAGGAATATATGAATTCTGCTGGTAAAACCGTGATGGATACCTATGAGGAAAATAAACCAAAAGCTGAACAAGCCTATAAAGATGCATCTAAAAAGGCAAATAAGTTTTACAAGGAGAACAAACCTAAAGCTGAATCAGCATACAGTGATGCAGTGACTAAGGCCGATAAGCTCTACAAGGAAACCAAGCCCAAGGCCGAAGCTGCTTATAAGAAAGCAACTGATACAGCCGGAGAAGTTATCGAGGATATGAAGCCCAAGGTGGAATCAGCATACAATGACGCAGCTGATTCAGTAGAAAGTGCATATGTTGAACATAAGCCGACTGTCGAAAAAGCTGCCAAAGATGTCTATGACACTGTGATTGATTATTCTGAAAAAACAGGCAATAGGATTCAAAAGTCCTATCACGATGCTGAAAAAATGGCAAAGAATAGCTGGACTAGGCTTATCGAAAGCTATTCAAATGCTGACTTGAAATCATACTTGAAGTCTTTTGGATTTGAACCTGGCTTGTTGAATTCTCTTAGTAGATATCAATTGACAGATCTCGCTCAAGAGCAATCTGAATTGTTCTTTGGTTCAAAGAGTAAATGGGACAAGCCTATTACCGAAGTACTCAGAGATACGTCAGACTCGATCCAAGTGAAGCTTGGTCTTAAAAAGAAAGAGTCATTTTGGTCCAAATTAACTGGTCATTTGTGGTTTTAATACCATTATAAAACTTTAACCTTCTTAAAACTATTTCTGAATCCCTCTCATATTCTATATTAAATACAAAAACGCCTTTATAGTTAGTTATACGATGTTATTATGATTTAAAGCTACTCTAATGACATTTCTAGCCAATTTTCACGGAGCCACCCTTGGCCATACTTAGCCACAACCAGCCACTTAATCAGCACCAAAATCATTATACACGCGAAAAAATGTTTACTTTCCTATTAAGGCAGTCTACAATAATTTGTTTTTATTTTGATCATTTTGAGAAATCAACAAATCAGCCAGAGCGTCTAGTAAATTGAGAAAAATATGTAAACAATAAATTAGAAATCTGATTTTTCCTTAAAAAGTATTAATATCATATAATACAATTTCATAGTATTATTTATTGGACTTAGATTATAAATTCACTATGAGAGAAGTTATTAGTGTGAATGGTATGTGATTCGATGAATTGAAATAAATGTTACGTGTATCATTTTTTGATACATGGAAGTGGGAAGTGGTATTAAAAGACGTAGATTACTAACAAATAATACAGTTGGGCAAGCCGGTTGTCAAATTGGTAACGCTTGCTGGGAATTATATTCCCAAGAACACGGTATTAGGCCAGATGGTTACCTACAAGAAGGATTAGATAGACCAAAGGGGGGTGAAGAAGGATTTTCTACTTTCTTCAGTGAAACAGGATCAGGAAAGTATGTTCCTCGTGCTTTATACGTTGATTTAGAACCTAATGTGATTGATGAAGTCCGTACCGGTGCCTATAAGGATTTATTCCATCCAGAACAATTAATTGCCGGAAAGGAAGATGCTGCTAACAATTATGCCAGAGGTCATTATACAGTTGGCAGAGAAATCTTAGACGATGTTTTAGATAGAGTTAGAAGAATGTCCGATCAATGTGATGGTTTACAAGGTTTTTTATTCACTCATTCTTTAGGTGGTGGTACTGGTTCAGGATTAGGATCATTATTATTAGAACAATTATCAATTGACTACGGTAAAAAGTCCAAATTAGAATTTGCTGTTTACCCAGCTCCACAAGTTTCTACTTCCGTTGTTGAACCATATAACACCGTTTTGACCACACATACCACTTTGGAACATGCTGACTGTACATTTATGGTTGATAATGAGGCTATTTACGACATGTGTCGTCGTAACTTGGACATTCCAAGGCCACATTTCAACTCTTTGAACAGTTTGATTGCTCAAGTCGTTTCCTCCGTCACCGCTTCTTTAAGATTCGATGGTTCCTTAAATGTAGATTTAAACGAATTCCAAACCAACTTGGTTCCATACCCAAGAATCCACTTTCCGTTGGTTTCTTACGCTCCAGTTTTCTCAAAGAATAGAGCAAACCACGAATCAAACTCCGTTTCTGAAATTACTGCTTCATGTTTCGAACCAGGCAATCAAATGGTTAAATGTGATCCAAGAACCGGTAAGTACATGGCTACTTGTTTGTTATACCGTGGTGATGTTGTTACTAGAGATGTTCAAAGTTCAGTTGCCCAAATCAAAGCCAAGAAAACTGTCCAATTAGTAGACTGGTGTCCTACTGGTTTCAAGATTGGTATTTGCTACCAACCTCCAACTGCTATTAAAGGTTCTGATGTAGCCTCTGCCAAGAGAGCTCTTTGTATGTTATCTAACACCACTGCTATTGCCGAAGCTTGGAGAAGAATTGACAGAAAATTCGATTTAATGTACTCCAAGAGAGCTTTCGTACACTGGTATGTTGGTGAAGGTATGGAAGAAGGTGAATTTACAGAAGCTAGAGAAGATTTAGCCGCATTAGAAAGAGATTACATTGAAGTTGGTACTGATTCTTTCCCTGAAGAAGAGGAAGAGTATTAGATCTATCAACCAAAATTTCATTTCAAATGCCCTTTCAACTTATACTTTATCAGTCTCTATAGTTCGATTTTTCAATACCCTTTAATGCTTTTTTATTGATGTTTTATATTTTCCGTGGTGAGTTTCTCGAAGGTTTTATTTTATTAAACTGTGTATGTAAATGTATATATGTCTATATACATATATTTACCATCTTTGTATGATCTTGACAAGATTCGTACTCTTGACCGTTGGATTCAAAAGTCGTGGCCGGATCAGCCGATGATTTTCACAACATCGAAACAATTTGTAAGTGTATCAGAAGTATTATAAATCTTAATTTGTCTGATTTGTTAGAGATATAGAGGTATAATGGAGGATAAGAGAGAATTATTAAAGAATCCGGTGCATAGTATTTATATTCCGATTGCTTTAATCTTATTCGGTACACTTATTTTCGGCGTTCAGTATTTACCTTACACGATTTCGTTTATCATCGTTGTATGTTCGATCAATTTTTATATTGCATATTCGAACAGTAAATCTATTGATGCTACCAAATGGAATGACTTCGAACTTATGGACAAGACCATTATTTCCAAGAACTCTGCTATCTACAGGTTCAAATTGAAACATGAGGATGAAGTCTTAGATATTCCAGTTGGTCACCATTTAGCATGTTGCATGTCTATTAATGGAAAAGATGAAATTAGATATTATACTCCTATCTCTAATAAATTCGATGCTGGATTTTTTGATATCTTAGTTAAATCCTATCCTTCTGGAAGTGTTTCAAGCAGATTTGCCCAATTAAAAGAGGGTCAAACTGTTAAGTTCAGAGGACCAGTTGGAAGACTTAACTATCAAACCAACATGGCTAGGGAGATTGGTTTAGTTGCTGGAGGTTCGGGAATAACCCCAATCTTACAGGTTCTTACCGAAATTATAACCACTCCGGAAGATGCTACCAAAATTTCATTAATTTTCGCTAATGAATCTCGTAATGATATCTTACTTAAGTCTGAAATAGATGAGATTGCAAAGAAATACCCAGGATTTAAGGTTCATTACACTTTGTCTCAACCACCTTCTGAATGGGATAGTAGCGTTGGTTACATCACTAAGGAAATGATGGAAAAGCATTTGCCAGCTCCATCAGATGATAACAGATTATTTATATGTGGCCCACCAGAAATGAAAAAACTTGTTGTTAGCTTGGCCACTGAAATCGGATGGGATCAAGGTGTTATGAAGTCCCAACCAGACGACCAAGTTTTCTGCTTCTAATCTGGCAGTACATTTCGATAATAGTGCTATTATTGGGATCCATGTAATATGCTATCGAAGAAACATGTTATTGTGGTCCAATTGATTTTTATGAAATTACTATATATAGGTCTTGTTAATATTAAATAGATTTCAATGCTATAACAATGCTATTTTCTAGAGAACCTTAATGACTTACTATTCATACAATTAACATTATGGGCTCGATATTTTCTCAAGTTTATACTCATGTTACCACAATAAATGTCACAATAAATGCCATTCGTGTAAACAAAGTTACTTCTATGCTTTATGAAATTGTTTGATGATTAAGTTGATGGTTGATGACAAGTACTACAAACAGAAGCCCAATTAAATGTAGAAAATTCAGTAAATATACTTATGATGTGTATCATAGAACCGTTGGATTTTGCATTCTTATTACTTCTGGATGAAATAACCACAAATAGAAGGGATTGGTATAATAAAGAAAGTACTGACTATCCAACAGGAAGTTGCATGTCTTAAAGTTATTTAATTATTCCTGAAGATATATTTACAATTCTATAATGTTAGATTCATACATATTTAATACCTGCAATTACAGATATTCCTATTATTAGTGGTATGCGAAAAAGAATACACTCAATTGGAACACCGAAGATCTTGAGTATTCATAGAAAGCTTATCATAGAGTTTCTTGAGCTGAAATTAGAGAAGTTATACCACGTCAGATACCATATAATGAATTCGGCTTTGATATCTTGTTCCCAGATCAGATATTTACAAATGCTCGATTTGCAGATGAATTAATGAAATTCTTCATATCCAATGTTCTTTAGAGATTCTGATTCGATAACGAACTGAATGTTTTAACATGAAAAATACGAGATAAATACATAGAACATATGAGATTTAGAATATACACAATTAGAAATGTGGAGGTAACTGGATATTTATTAAGTCGAGTCAACAGATTATATTAAATGAAAAAGATGTTTCAACATTATCAATAGTGAAGTTTGATGAGATATTGATGGAAAATACTTGCATTACACATCCGGCCACACACTTTCCTATAGGGGTATCAATTGTTATAATTGCGGTTATTGATGGAAATAATGAATTCCATTTTGGTTTATTGAATGAAATTAAATTATTCAGGGTAACACGGAGAAATTGACGGAGAAAACGGGTCTAAAGAAATCTTTCAAACCATTTGTAAGCTTATTCAATAGAGGCAAAATAATGTTCCAAATCCGTCAGTATCAACAGCGGTGACCGCAGTGGTAACAATATAGGAATCAATATTGGAGGCAAGAGTAATTCTTCAAGCCAGACATCTGCGAAAAGCGAAGTGTTGAATTGAAGATAAAAACACCATATAAAGAGAGCTAAAAATGTTACAAATAACAATAATGTTGGTATTGTAACCACTTTTATAATTAACGAGAGATTGCGGTTCATATAAGCTAGTTTGCTTTGATATTTGTTTGTTCTATTGAATTGCCTTCACATCAACTTTAAAATGGAACCATTTATGACACAATAGCGGCAAAAAAAGTTATTCCTTTTTAAGTAAGACCGAACGGTACTCGGAATCAATTAAGTTACCGCTTGGAACCTATATAAAGATAAAGATTTCACCAATAACTGATCTCAATTCCCTTAATATCAACCTAATAAAGGATAGAAATTAAGTATATATCACAGAAAATGACTAAATATTTACCAGTACAAATTGATGACAAATTTGGATTTGGTACCATGAGTTTGACTTGGAAACCAGTTCCACCTCCAACTGAACAATCAATTGAATCAATGAAGTTCATTGCTGAACACAAGGATTTCGGTACCAAATTCTTCAATGGAGGAGAATTCTATGGTGCTGATGATTCTAATTTAAAGTTGTTCAGGGATTTTCTTGAAGCTAACGATGACGAGACGAATAGATCGTTAATTATTGTTATTAAAGGAGGAATCGATATGGCTACTTATAAACCCGATGGAACCAAAGAGGGAATCAAAAAATCCATTGAAAACATTATTTCGTACTTTCCAACTGAAAAATCCAAAAGACCAAAGATCTTGTTTGAGATTGCCAGAGTAGATTTGGATACCCCATACGATGAGACAATTGGATACATTGCAGAGTATGTCAAGGCAGGTAAGATTGACGGTATTTCCCTTTCTGAAGTTGGAACTGGGTCTATTATCAAGGCAACTAGAACATTTCCAATCTCATGTGTTGAAGTCGAATTCTCCTTAATGTGTCAAGATATTGCTAGAAACGGAGTGTTGGAAGAATTGTCAAAACAGCAAATTCCAGTTACTGCTTACTCTCCGCTTTTCAGAGGTGTTCTTACTGACCACGTTGTTGAAAATTCCGATACTTTCTTCGATGACATGCATCCTGATGATATGAGAAAGAATCGTATTGATACATTGAAGCCAGAGAACTTTAAGCACAATATTATATTAGCTAAGAAGTTGTACGATTTTGCTCACAATGTGAAGAAGACTTCATTGGAATCATTAGCTTTATCTTGGATTTTAGCAATTTCTGGAAGTAAAGAATTTAAAGGCATCAAGAACGTCACAAGGATTTTGCCAATCCCCAGTGGATCTACAAAGGATAAGATCGAGAAGAACTTGGGGAGTCTTGTTGAATTGACTGAAGAGGACTTGAAGGCAATTGAAAAAATTACAGAAGAGATCAAAACTATTGGTTATAGATATAGTAAGGAAACGGATCATTTGTCTTTTGCTTGAGTGTATGTATCCTTTTTATATCAAGAATTCATCATTTGAGGTTTAATTAATGTAGCATTGTATATAAACTTAATAAGATGATTATTTAGACTTCGAGAGAGCTTGAACTAAATCGTCTATCAAATCTTCGACATTCTCAACACCCACACTTAGTCTTACAAGTCTGGTATCTGACCGAGTGTCGCTTAGAGCTCTCCATTCAATCAAACTTTCAACACCTCCTAGAGAAGTAGCATGAATGAAATATTTCAATTTAGAAGGAAAATATTTGGCCACCTCTTCACTTGACAAAGTCATACAAAACATCGGACTGTCACCATTAGGCATTTGTTTTCTGGAAAATTCATCCATTTGCAATGAACCATGATGAATTTCGAGCAAGCACGGAAATTTAGATTTATTTTCAGAAAGGAATTTAACTATTTTTGTTGCACTTTGAGATTGTTTCATAACTCTTAATTCATGAGTCTTTAAACTTCTTATTAATAAAGAGCTTTCTAAATTTGCTATGTTAGTACCCATGGCAGATCTCTGCGCACATAAAGCGTCCCTAATTGCAGGGTCTTTTGTAAGTAAAAGTCCAGCTAACAAATCACTATGTCCACCGAAGTACTTAGTTGCAGAGTGCATAACGATATCAACTCCAAACTCAAAAGGGTCCATCAATGGAGGTGGTGCAAATGTAGCATCAATCATCAAGTAAGCACCCCTTTCATGTGCCTTTTTGGCATAGTAACTGATATCAAGACTAGTTCCAAATGGATTAATTGGTGATTCAAGATGCACAAGATCTCCTTTGTTCAATTGGCTGAAATCATCATCTAACCCAATTTGCTTCAAGCCCCAATTCTTTGAAAATATATTAGCAACCTCAATACATCCAATGTATCCATTTCCAATACTAAGGACCTTCGGATTAAAGTATGTCATCGCACCAAAAAATGCACTCAAACCCGAAGAATACAAACAAGCATAGGAGTTCGTCATTTTTCCAATTACTTCTTCAGCCTGCTCTGAGTTCGGATGTGATGATCTTGAGTATACGTGCTCTCCTCTTATCGTCTCAGCTTCCATATCAGCAAGTTTGACAAGTTTATCAGGAGATTCATTAAATCTGAAAGTAGCAGTGATATTGATTGGAGGAACGACATCTGGAACTCTAGCCAAGTGGTCTCCACCATGAATTGAATTAGTTGAAATTCCCGTCATATTTATTTGATTTCTGCCTATATAATTAATTGAAGTGTATTCTTTTAATAGTTTATATAGAAAAGAGTATCTTGTTTTGATCTCATTTCGCTTTTTAAAATGACTCATGCGCATTTTGTACACTAATCTGTTGACATCTGTCTAGATATGAGTTAATCTGCTAAAAATTGAAAGAGAATATTGAATGTATAGACTACAGCAGAAAACTACTAGTAAAATTTGTCACCTTGAATCATCTTGAGTGAGAGAAGTTGATCTATAGTCTGCTATTGTCAGTAACTCATTTTCGCAGCTTTCAACAAGAGTAGTCTATGCTACTGTAATTCAGCCTTCCAATCGAATGAATTCATTATTTTCTCCCTGAAAGTAGCTATTATTTGTTAGAAGTTATTGATGTAGAAAATCTGTCGGTTGGAACAACTGAAGTCAAAATCCGTTATCGAGTTTTTCAGACTGCGAAAGATAAGAAAACCGTTTTCTTTACAATCAACATGCATCGGCATAGTTTGAAGTATTTGATAATTGGGAAAAACAGATTTATTTAGGTATACACCCCTTTGTAATTTATACTTAAGGTGATTATTGTAGTTCTTGTAATTAAAATGAAAATATATCGGTATATGACCCCTAGTAAGGAATAAAGCAGTACTTAGTTCAAGTTAGTTCAAGTCACTGACATTGAATTATGAATGAGAACAGTTATCATCCAATATGGCAAACAATAGATCGAAATCTTCTATTAAGCAGGGCGAGAACCATATCAGGTAGTTCTGAAGGTTCAAAATTTGTGTACAACATTATTTTAGGCTTGTGCAACACCCGGGGTTGAAGTGCAAAGTTGCGAAAACCACAAATCCACTATACATACTCTTGATATATCCTTTCACTTATTCATATTTTACCGAAATACATATACATAGAGTATTCAAAACTTTGCTTTAAATGGAATTTCATAAATCCTGCAAGACCTGGTCTTTTCCAAAAAGCCGTAGATTTGCTAATGGTGGAAATTGGAGTCGTTTGTACTCTACAGAATCGAAAAATGCCGTTAGGAAGAGAGATAAATTAAGATCGTTTATCAGTTACTACACTGATTTCAAGGTTGCAGAAGAAATAGCATCAACCATCTCATCTGCTTCTACAAGGCTTCCTAGCTATAATGAGGAGGAAACTGTCCCTAGCAATTCAACAGTAGTGAAAAATGATTGCATTCCTCTGAATTATGTCAAACTGCTAGATACCAAAGCGACTAAAAGAAATATTTTAAGAGGTTCGGAAAAATGGACATTTTTCAGCAAAATATTTACTATTAAGTTTGCTACCACGACCCCAAAGTCACTTAATGAAATGAATACGATTGAAGAAGAGAATCACCCCAATAAGTTTGATCTGTATAACTCCAAACTTTCACTCAGGAAAAAGATAAGAAAAAGGTTAGCATCTAAACCACTTTCAGGAGTGAGAGAAGCAGATCCTCAATTTTGTATCCCTCCTGACATTATTGCTACCATCACTGAATGTATCCTAGATCAGAGATCAATTCTCTCACTAAATGAAGACACACTTGGAAGCTTAAATCTCGACTTGAACTTGGATAGAGATCTGAAGGATGGACTGCTAGTTGTATCTCCATTTTCTCCTATTTATGAACACTCATTTAGGGTGCAACCACCACCCAATTCACTTCCGAAAAGTCACCACGCGAAATGGGAAAGAAGGCAAATGCTCAAACATAAGGCAAGCATATTTGACCATGAAAAATGGAAATCGAAACAACTGGTAGACCTTGAGAATATAAAGCTGGCAACAAAGTTTTCTCCATGCGAGCCGGAAGAGAAGCAAAAAAAAGGTTCCTCTCCTACAATTTTTGAAGGTATCGGTAATATTTTCAATAGAACTTCAGAGAATGAAAATACAAGCTCCTTCTTGCCAGTTGCCAAGTCTGACAATACTACCTATGAAAGTAAAGTGGGTGATGCATTGTGTTTCAATAAGCTTGAGCCAAAGAAATGGTTGATATCAACAATAGAAGCCCATGGAAAGAAAGTCACAGGAACTGACACCAGTATATCTCTGAACATACACTCAAGCGTAAACTCTAGCATTCATTCCAGCATACCCTCAATAAAAAAAGGACTTGATTTGGTGAGAAATATATCTCTTTCCAAAAAGATTCCGAATTCACTAACTAGTGAGCAAGTAGCTTATCCGTTTAAGCCAAGTAATACTTTTAGGCTCGAAGATACTATAGTTCAATCTCTGTCAAATTATTCAGATAGAGAATATAGTTTTTAATTAGATCTTTGAGTAGTATTCTTATAGTTCAAGCATTTTTGCAATTCAAAATTTACAGTTTAGAATTTTTAATATTTACAGATTAAACACCGAGGAAATTTTTATATTTTGAAAGAATCAAGATTTCCAATCCATAGCTTTCGTATGAAATTGTTGTTAATATGACGAGTTTAAGTGAAGTATTTACTCAAAATATTGTCAAACAACTGATATTCAAAACTTTTTATCAATCTGAAGGCTGTGACAAAGAGTGCAAATTGATAAACCGATCGAACTTAGTATGCAGAAATAATACAGATTTGTTTTTTGCCAATGAAAATTTGGTCAGAACTTGTACAATTAATCCATATACTAGCAATTTTAGGTTGTTGGATAATGAATATGATAGTTTCAAGATCAGGTCACTTGAAATGAATTCTCTGGGAACTTTGTTGGCAGTGATTGGAGATGCTGACTTGATAATTTTATCATTACCAAATGCCATTAACAACTCTAATGAATCTGTTATTCCTACAAAGTCGTACTTGATAGAAAATATCGGCGGAAATATTAAGAAAGTTTTATGGCAGTCAGTCGTTGCCAATGATTGTTGTATTGTTGTTTTGAATGACAAGTCCCAAATCAAATCTTATGATTTGTCTTTTTCTTCAAGTATCCCCCAATTGGATTTAAAATTGAGTGAATTACAAAATTTTAACAATGAAGAATGTGAAAGTATGTCATTTGGCTCTCAAGAGAATTTATCTGGCTCATTGACATTATACTTGACATCTTCTTGCTCAAACATCTATGCCATTTATCCTTTCATTCATAGAAGTGCAAAGTTGTCAATCACAAAAGAAGCAGTAGAGGATTTAGTCAAAGAGTCCAGATCTATTGTGTATGCAATCGAAGAAAAATTTCCCTCAAAGGATGTAAGTGTAGCTCTCGAGAAAAGCCCTTTGAAAAAAACTATGATGAGACATTATGAGTACGTTAACTTTCTCAACAAGCAAATGGAATCGAGAGTGGAGCCTAGGAAGGAAGTAAGAAATATTCTATCTAGAAGTCCAAGTGAGCGTTTCGTCATTCAGCAAGAATTGCCAGAATCTTTCTCGCCGTCATTGCAAGGTCCAATTTTGAAATCTCCACATAACTTAATAGACATACTTAATGTTAGTTCTAATAAAGAAGTGTCAATCCTATCTGCATTATCGCTAAACAAAGCGAATGAACCAGAATTGACTTATTTCTGTCAATTTAAACCTTTGTTGATGCAATGGGTTCATCAAGGAGAAAATGTCGTCATAGAAGAAGAATTAGAACCGTTAAATTTAGTCACCTCTAAAAGAAAAATAGATAAAAGAGTTGGATATGCCAAACCGAAAGTGGGATTTGGATTCATAGATATATCAGAAGATTCTGATTCTGAAAACGAATCCACTATAGAAGATGAGCGTCAAAAACAAGTTTTTATCGAATCACAAAGAATAAACGAGGAAATTAATCATTGGAAGGAAGAATATTCACAGTTGAGTACAGTTTCTGTTGATACCATTCCGATTGCAGTTAAATCTGCAGATGTTCTGCTCAGGCCACTAAGCTTACAAGCGTCTACACTTACACTTAGCATTAATGGACAAGTGATCATTTGTTCTTTAGATAAATGGATTAGTGAACTTATAAAGTGCGTGTCACTTGGATGTATTCCGTCATCTAATGTCATTACTAGTGAATACGATTGCATTTCTAGCGACATCAATAAAATTAATAGCATTTCATATATCCAGGATATTCTTACTGATTCAGGTGAGTATATAATTTTGTTGAGGGATGCAAAAGAAAACAATTTGGAGGTATTACAAATTTCCAAAGATGGAATGAACATTTCTCAAGATGAAGAACAGAAAGATGATATGAAGTATAAATATAAATGGGAATCTTTATTATCAAAAGAACCATTTGATGAGTTATTAAATGAGTTGAAGTCAATAAGTTCATTTAAGCAATCAGAGTTACTGAAAGTTGCTGAATCAAGTTTGTTACATCAAAAGATCGATACTTCGAATACTGAGTACTTGAAAAGTGTAAATGCATTATCCATTAAAACTATAAATGAGGTTTCAAAATTTACTGCTTACACTATGCATTTGAATTCAAGAATTTTGACTCAAATGGATGAGTTAAGCCATCAGATAGAAAATCTAAACAAACTTAAGAGCCAGGAATTAACTGATAATAAAATAGTTCTAATTGATGAAAAGATAAAAGACTTGACAGAAAAGCAAGACAAATTAAATGGAAAAACCAATGCATTACAAACTAAGCTATTAAATTCAATTCAAAAAATACAATACGAGAAGTCATTACCTTTATCACACGCTGAAAAATCATGGTTTAGAGAAATAAACACAATAAATAACCAAATAAGTGAGGGTAAGGCTGATGCAGATAGCTTAAATAATATTAAGAGCCTAGAAATTCAGGTTAAAAGTTTGAGGGATCAATTAAATGGCTTTAATACGAAAAAGGATGAGGCAGACAGCGCTGATAATAAACTCAAATCATATTATTTGAATCATAACTTAAATAAGTTAAAATCCTGGCTTGTTCATGAAGGAAAATTGATAGACATTACCAAACTTAAATTGGAGGACAATTTTAAAAAATTAGAGCTTTAGAAATCGATGTATTGTATTGAATATTTATATTTTTATTCGCTTAGAAGATAAAGTTGATCTATTATAATTATAAAAAGTCTATTCAAGGCTTCTCTAACCAATCTCCGAATTTGTTTAGCCGTTCTGTTTCACTGATCCCATCCACTTTTGATTTTTCAAATTTTTCACCATTGAAAATTTGAGCTTTTATTCTTAATCCATCAAAATACCTCCCATCAAACGCTTCTATGCATTTTTGACTCAGTTCAGGTTTTTTAAACTTTATAGTAACGCTTTCACTTATATCATAAATAGTTATTTTTGTTATATCGTTCCCAATGCCTAACTTGTCGCATTCTTCTTGAATATCCTCTTTTAAATCTAATTCAAGTAAAGAGTCCAGCTTCATCTCATCTTTTCTAAACATATGATAAATTACAACAATTTTATCATAAATTTTTCTCTTAATTTGACTGAATTTGTCGTGATCACCGGAGAAAGAAGGATCAGTTTCCCAGTTTGAAAGTTTTTCCTTAATAAGTTCCTTCTTTTTGTTAAGCAACTGCTTTTCTGCAAAAGTTAGAACCTTTTTTTCAGGTGGATTTTTGTTGGTGGCTTTGCTTGAGTGATTAAAGTCAGCTTGTTGAACTTTAATTTTCTTCTGGTCTTTCTCTGAGGGAGGTCTGATAAAGGTGTCATCTAACATCTCGATTGATAACAGCACACTTTCTTTGGTATGATAAATAATCAAAGCTTCACCTTTAAACTTTTCATCTTCATAGTATAGCTTTATTCTAGGTTCTCCAGTTTTATAATCTTCCGAAATTAAGCCATATTTACTAAAAATTTCTAGCAATTCTTTTTTCGTGGTATCTAGTGCAAGGTTAGAAACATATATCCCGGTATTGTTTTGTTCTGTAGTACCTGATGTATTCATGTTATTTATCTGATTCTTGTTGCTCTTTAGCAATTTTATTTCTTCTTTCATTTTCTCTAGTTTTTCTTTCTTTAACCGTTTTATCGATCTTTTATTTTCTTCTTCTTCTTGATCAAATAGTTCTTCTTGTGATCTCATTTTGTGATCATCTACCTTACTGAGTTCGTCATCTTCTTTCAATTTTTCACACCATTTATCTTCTTTGAAGTCATACTGATATTCTTTATGGTAGCCTTCTTCTGTTGTTTCGTAAATCCATATTTTCGTTTGTTGATCGTATGTGATCCTTTCATCGGCAGTTCTTAGAATATTTGGATCCTCATTTATCAAATGAGGTGCTGGAGGTCTTTTAGGAAAGGATTTTACCATTGTTAAAGAATAATTAAAGGTAATGTTGGTATTATCTTACCAGATCCATCTCAAGCGATAAGTTGAAAACACATTATACTGCATATAATAAATGAAATATCTAGTTCCTACTAAGACGGTCATTTAATCAACTATATTAAAACAAAGTACTACCTATTTTCAGGACATAAATAGATCTTCTGTTAATCGAATACTATCAATGAAATTGTGCAAATAGAAATAATGTTACTGTCGGCTCATCTAACAAAGTACAATTGTAGACCTTGAGTAAAACTATCAAGCAGGTTACAAGTAGATCAAGGAACTGTATTGATGCATTACTAGGATGATGCACTGTATTTGAAGTATAAAGGATTGAAGAATGAAATTATAGACTTATTTTTCACATTATCCAGTCGAGATTTATCGACTCAAGATTGTAGTAAACAAGATTGCAAAATACTGTATCATCATTTTACTATTCATAGAAGAATCAAAAAAGTTAAACCTAGCCGAATCAACTTTTCTTATTCAAACTAGAAAAAAGTCCGATCCGTGTATTTGAAGAAAGCTGAGTAGTCCTTCGAATAAGTAGAGTTTAATTCCACAATGACGGATATGTCTGGGAAAATCTTCAATGCTATTTTTCCGATGTACGGTGCAGAGTACCCAACGGTTTTATTTCTATCCCAAATAGCCACAGCTATCCACATTGACCTTGTCACCACCTGGCTGGTGGAATACACCCTTTTTCACTAATTTAATCATCCTGGCAGGGGTGCATTCAATAGTTTTGCGAGAATCGGCTGTTAAAATAATGCTGGAAGACCAAAACTTGAAGAAACTTCCCAATCATAACATCCTTTTGATTTATACCATCAAATGTACTACAGCTTACATTGGTCAAATAATCTTACATTATTTCCTTTTTTGACGACTTTTAAGAATGAAGTATCACATTAGAAGATTCTGTATATATATGTATATCTATACTGCATACAACAATATCCATATATACTAAATCTTTGATAATTATATTTAATAAAGCATTAAAACCAGTAGGTTTATCGAAGAAAAGTATTCTTTTTTAATAATTTATATATAGAAATGCTTCAAAGAATTAGCTTTAAGGTTAGTAAGTTTACAAGGACCCCTATTGTGCCTTGTATACGTTTTTATAGCTCAAAATTGACAACAGAGTTCACACCTTCTCCACCTCGTTTGCCAAAAGAACAACAGGAAGAGTTTGAAAAGTTGCAGATGATAGCAAACTCTCAAGCTGCGATAGACGAATATAATGAACAAATGAGTCAAACAGGAAGTGCTAATAGTGATGTGACAGGTGAGTCAACTACCCCAAATTTAAAGACAGACATAGGTGGGTTTCAATATTTCAAAACCATTCCTGAATTTGAAGGAGATGTTAATCCGGTGACGGGCGAAAGAGGTGGTCCAAAACAAGATCCATTAAAACACGCTGGAGATTGGTCTTTTAATGGTAGAGTGACTGATTTTTAATACATCAAGAGAAGAGCAAAAACCGTTAGGATTAGTTGTGAAGATTAGTTGTAAAACTAGAGAGGAAGAATTCTTTATATGTTGTATTAGTTTGAATCTTCCTGTAAGGTTTGTGAAACATTTAACTTTATTTTAAATAGGACAAGAAATGCAATGTATGATTATAACTTCATGATTTAAATTTACCGTGTAGTTTACATTTTCTATAAGCAATTTAGATATTAAATCTAGTACAATTTACTTTTTTAACCAGACTGATTACATTTTAATACCAATATCAGTATTTTTGGGTGTGAATTTTGGCCATTTGGAACATCTCGTAAATCAAAGGAAAAATTTATAAGATTTAAAATATTGAAGAGAAGACTGACAAACTATAGCATATACTATGGATTTCGATCCTCTATCACTCTTCACTCCAACCGTACAGAAGGAAGATGATCAAGGAATAGTTTTTACCGTGAAAGAGATGGAGCATAGTGATCTGATGGTTACAAATGATGAATTTATGGATGATTCACATTTACACCCAATTAATGTACTCGATTTGCCATTATTACAACTTGAACCTCCAGCAGAAGTGATAATTGTCATATTGAAGTTACTAGCTCCTGATGAGGTCTTTAATTTCAATCCAGAATCAACTCCCAATGAAAACACTTTTGAACCAGAACAAGTTTTTACAGATAAAGGTATTGATAATGAAGTGCTAAATATAGCTATTGAATGGTTAGTTAAATACTGTCCAAGATTTGATAGTAGGATAAAGCTTTCATATATACCGTTTTTGAGTTCCTCTTTGAAGAGAAACAACGAAAGCGAATATAATGCATATCTCACTAGAATCATCTCGACAAAATTATCTTGGATAAATGATCACAACATCACATTAATATCAAAGGAAGCCTCACTCAGAATCAGTGAAAATTGTGGAAGGACAGCCCAACCAGAAATAGTACGAAAAATTACTATACCAAATTTGGAAAAGTATTTAAAGACTGACCGATACATCAAACTAAAAGAACCTTCATTGACAAACGATAACCTAGGTTTAAAAACTTGGGGATCTTCATTGATTTTGGCAAATAGATTAATAAATAAGGATAACAACTATCTAATTGAACCAGTTTTAGAGCTAGGATCGGGGACAGGTCTTGTGGGCATCGTTAGTTCAATTTTAGGATATGGAACAGTGTTGACAGACTTAGCAGAGATAGTTCCAAATCTAAAGGAAAATATTCACCTTAATGACATAAACTCCATAGTTGACGAGCTAGATTGGAGAAATCCAGAATCATTTATTTCGAAGTATGGCAGCATACACTTCAAAACAATTTTAATTAGTGATCCCATTTATTCTCCACAACATCCATATTGGGTAGTTGACATTATAGAAAAATTTTTAGATAATAGCGAAAGTGCAAGGGTGTTGTTTCAATTGCCATTGAGGCCCAAATATGAAGAAGAAAGAAGTTTACTTTGGCAATTAATAGAAACTAATTTTGTTGAGGTAGAGGAAGAGATTGAAAGTGGTTTTGATGATTTTGGCGAAATGAAATTTTGCTTTAAAATGTATATTAGAAAGATTCAATAAATATATCTATATTCTAAGTTTTATAAATATGCTTTTAATAACCTCAATTTTTCTACTGCATCTTCCAAAAGTGAATCGTCTTTGCAAACAGCGAATCTTAAGCATTTTTCGAGATTGTTTCCTATTCTATGAGAAGATTGTAAAAATTCAGTTGGCGGAATACCAACAATACCAATTTCTTTGATCAACCAATAAGCCAATTTGTAGTCACCGGTACCCTTAGCTAAGATATCTTCTGGGAACTCATAGTCATCCGGTATTTTTAGTTTCAGTAAATTAACAAGTAAAAAATAACCACCTTGAGCAGCTGTATATGGCAATTTCAACTCATCAAATACTTTGGTAAAGATTTCATATTTCTTTTTGTAATCATTTCTTGTATTTTCAAAGTAATTATTCTCAAATGAGCGAATGAATGCATCAGAGACAGCCTGTTGCAAAGGTGCTGGGGTAGAGAAACATATCCTCGTATGAGCCAAACCAACATATTTGATTAAAGATGCTGGGCCTTGAACCCAACCAATTCTCCAACCAGTTGCAGCAAAGGATTTACCAGCAGAACCAATTGTAAGCGTTCTTTCTGCCAATTCCGGTAACTTTGATAAATTTGCTGGCCTTGGAAAGTTTTCAGTGAAATACAAATTTTCATATACTTCATCACTTACGATAATGATGTTTTTTTCTATTGCAATCTTTCCAATTCTGATTAATTCCTCTTCAGTGAAGATTTTACCAAGTGGGTTATGGGGAGTGTTTAACACAATCAACTTAGTTTTATCGGTTACAGAATTTTCCAAGCCTTCCCAATCGATTTCCCAATCATCACCACCGACATTACCATCATTAAACTTCTCTGGAAACTTTAATTGTACATATTTAACTTTTGCACCGGTCATTTCAATATTTGGAATGTACTGATCAAAAAATGGTTCAAAAACAATTACTTCATCCCCAGGAGTCAAAAATCCGAAAAAAACAGAAAACATACCTTCGTTAGCACCAGTAGTGACCAATATTTGACTAGCATCAACTTCTCTACCGAATTGCTTAGAATAAACTGCGCCTAATGTCTTTAATAAGTTAGGATTTCCCCTGGTATGAGCATATTGATTATATTGAGGATGTTTCAAGGCATTCGTAACAGATTCTACAGCAAAATCTGGTGGATTATAAGAGAAGAAGCCTTGCCCCAAATTGACGATAGAAACTCCAGTTTCCTGAGCAGCAGCTGCAGTTTCATTAATCACAGACCAAACGTCCTTTTGACCCGAGTTCAGTGAAAAATATGGGTTGATTAAGTTCAATGGATTAGATTTCGTAGTCATTTTCTTTATATGTATTGTTGAAATCCTTTTTCTGAATAAGCTACTCAAAGTAGGAGGCATATATATTTAATAAAATCACAGTTTTTTATTGATATTGCTGGATTTTATATAGTTAGTATGATGAACGTTGTGGCTCTTATCTGAATGAATCATCTGCATATTGATCACGTGAATATTACCAATAGTAACACTGAAATACAAAACATTATAGAGAATTTAATAAGAACATACATTGTTAACGACCAGTTGCACACCAGTCTCTACCTCTTTCTACTTGTAAATGACATAACTTGGTCTCTAGCCACCAGTTAATACAGCCTGCTAATACGACTCCTAAACTGTCACTAATGCTAACACAACCCATACTGAATTCACGTTTCGATTTTGGAACGTCTTCACTGACAGAGAAAAATGTATTGATATACAGAAAGCCTCCTAGTAGGCCCTCGTAAAATATCAAAATAAGTAAGGGCCAGATAGTGGTAAATGGTAAGTCATACTTAGATTGGTATAATACGACCAAAACATTGACAGCTTGTAACACGGAAAGTACGTATAAATTCGACAAGCGTATTCCAAAATTGATCGAGGACCTGGAAATGAACACTCCTAGCTGATATAAAAACCCATAAACCACGTAGATATCTCTATAAGTTGCAAATAGCCAATGTGGTAAAGTGTCGATAGGGAATAATAATGTAGGAGAAACTCCCTGATTAATGACATATTCTGAAACATAAACCGAACATAGAGGTAGCATATAGGGCTTAAGCAACGGCTTAATTTCCTTAATTGTATTAAGGATGTGAATTTTTAAAGCTTTGAATTGGTTGGTAGGGAAATCGAGTCCGTTTTCAGTTTCTATTTCGTCTTCTAGCTCCGTCAGCAACGGCGCATATGCACCATCTGGTTTGGGGAGAATCACGTAAAACGCTAGCAAGAATCCCAATGGTAAAACCGAAAAAATCAAAAGCACTATCCACACTTCTATATTTATTACGTTTGTGAACAAGAGAAATAAGAAGCTTCCAAATAAACCAGCCCCACCAGTTCCACTGGAGAATCCTCCAATCGACAGAGTTCCCTTATAATAATGAGTCAATTGCAAGAAGGTTAATTCCCCCATACCTGAAGATAATGATGCCATTGTTATACCGAGCACCTTCATCGTAATTGCGTGCTGGGAGCTCAAGCTAATAACTAACATTCCGATGGAAGATAAACCTACCAATGACCACAATCTTGTGACATATGAAATTTTGTGAATAAAAAAGGGTGCCACTAGCTTGAAAGTGAATGAAGGGATGATATCTGCTAGTAGGACCACTGATTTGGGTGTGGATGATCCTACTAAGTCGATTGCAGCCGATAAGATAATAACATATAGGATATTATTCAACAATCCAAATAGAAAAAATGATATGAATACAAGCCTGTAATCTGAGAATAATATCATGTAGACTTTGTATTAGTATACTTCAAAAGTTCAGCGATCTTCTATCAAGTATTGAAGTAGCATATTATGTATTATGTTACGATAGATAAACAAAAGTCGTGTATAAACACCAAAATGAGCTTTTACAGGTTAAATTTCAATTATCGATCAATTTACAGTTTATCAAAAGGCGGGTAACACTCAATCATTTTCAAAAATTCATATTGAGCCGCATTATCCATTTATGTATATAGTGGATAAGTTCTTATCCGAAACAAAGATGAATAGACATTTCTAAAGCATCAACTTAATCTGGGGTTCTTTTAACATTCTTTGATTGCAAAAAACCCAATCATAAGCTGATAATTACCTTTATTCTGTAGACTGTGTTAGGATGTAATAGTTGACTCACAATTCCTTAGGGTCAAGGAAAATGAGTCACTGAAATTTCACTGAGCATAAAATTTTTCTATAAATATGAAAAATTTGGACGAGAAATGACCAAGCAAATATTTGTTTCTTGAAATAACAAGTTAATATATTAAAGCAGTTTAACTGTTAGTTTAAATCGATAAAAATACAGACATGAGTAAAACTCCCATCCCAGACGAATATGATGATACTAGAATTTTAGGTTACGACCCATTAATACCACCTGCATTATTGCAGCATGAAATAAAAGCCACCAAAGAATCGTTAGAGCATGTTATTAGAGGACGTGTTGAGTCTTCAGACATTATCCGTGGTAGCGATGACCGTTGTCTTGTTATCGTCGGACCATGTTCTATTCACGATACTGAGGCAGCGTTAGACTACGCTAGAAGATTGAAGAAGGTTGCTCTTGCTTTGGAAAATGATTTAGTTATAATTATGAGAGCCTACTTAGAAAAGCCAAGAACCACTGTTGGCTGGAAGGGTTTGATCAATGATCCAAATGTGGATAACTCCTTCGAAATAAACAAAGGATTGAGAATTTCTCGTCAATTATACTCTGATTTAACAAGCATTGGTTTACCTATTGGTTCAGAAATGTTAGATACAATTTCTCCACAATACTTCTCTGACTTCTTGAGTTTCGGTGCAATTGGTGCTAGAACTACCGAATCACAATTGCACAGAGAATTAGCCTCTGGTTTGTCCTTCCCAATTGGTTTCAAAAATGGTACAGATGGTGGTTTAGGTGTAGCATTAGACGCTGTCCAAGCTTCTTCTAAGGGCCACCACTTCTTAGGTGTTACTAAAAATGGTATGGCTGCTATTACCACCACTAAGGGTAATGATCATGGTTTTATCATCTTGAGGGGTGGTAAGAAGAAAACAAATTACGATGAGGAGTCTGTTAAGGAAGCCAAAGAAGCTATTAGTAAATCCACTAATCCAAACATAAAGTTAATGGTTGATTGTTCTCATGACAATTCTCTCAAAGACTACAGAAATCAACCAAAGGTATTGAATGAGGTCGCTCAACAAATTTCTAAAGGTGAAAATACTATTATTGGTGTTATGATTGAATCTCACATTAATGAGGGTAAGCAAAATATGCCAACTTCTGGCCAAGACAAATCGAGTTTGAAATATGGTGTTTCCATTACTGATGGTTGTGTTTCCTGGGAAACAACATTAGAGATGTTAGATACCTTGAGTAAGGCTGTTCAAACCAGAAGGGCACTTCAAAGAGCTTAAGCTGATAAAAAATATAGGTTTTTAAAATATGTAAATTTTTGGGTATCAATAAAATATTTATTTAACAGGATTATTTAAAAACTTTATTGCGGTAGATGAAGGGCAATCTGTCCCGTCTCTAATCATTTCTAGGAATGTGGACAATTTCGGATTACTTTGAATATAGCCATGATTCCTGTGAAATGGATTTCTACTAAGTTTCTTTTTAAGTAAGTGATCACCAGTCCCATAATAATCATTCGCAAAATGCTGTACAGCGAATCTATACTCTGACTGTTCCAAATCTCTAAAGTATTCTATTCTTTCTTGTTCATCTAAATCCGTCGGGGTTGGTTCGTTTCCTACGTATCTGATCTTGTCTATAGGAATTTTTAATGCCTGATTCAAATGATGATTCACAAACCTAGCTCTTTTGAATTCGAAACCAACCACTGTTATTCTTTCTGGATATTTTTGGTGTACTTCGTAAAACCGGCAGATCAGAAACATCACATTTTCAAAAGAGTCTCTTGCAAATTCTTCAGTGGTAGTTCTCTCGAGTATGCTAAGATTACTAGCCAATTCTCGAGCCAATTGATAGTATGATTGAGACTCTGATATTGGTCCACATTCGGCTTTCGTTTGACCCCCAGAAATAATTAAATATGCATTTTTATCATCTGCCAATAATTTCAAACTTTCCGTGATATGATTTTTAAAACATAGATGATCATGGCCTTGGATTTGAAAACTAACCAAGCTCCATTCATCTCTACTTTCTCCCAAGGTTTCACCACCTTTCCATATAGAATGACAAGGTAATACAATTAAATTAGTTATATTGCTCATTTTATCATAATTGAAAAATCTATTTAAGTTTTTATCGAAATCCGTTCTCTATATCGCACTACTTAAAATTACATTGTGTAGATAATGGTAGCAATCAAGTAATGCTAACCAATGAAAAAAAGCAGCCAATACTACCATGATGTGGAATATCTGATGGGCATGTCCAAAATAATCAAATTTACCAGAAATAGGTTGATCAAGTAAATCAGTAGCTTCGTCGATATGAGTAAATCTTTCAGGAATTCTCATAGCATAAAGAACAGCCCCTAGGATATAAAAGAAACCTTCTAATAATAACCAATTCATACCACATCTTTGAACTGTAGTCTCATATCCATACAATCTGATTGCTTCAACAACCGGTAAAACACCGGACAATCCAAACAATATGAACATTAATGATCTAAATGGTCTATATTGGTGATGTGAAAATTTAGGATTTAAGGTCATAATGGCACAAATAGTTCCTAGAACTAAAAATACACCAATGAAGGTATATTTCCAAAATCTTTCATCATAAAAAGCAAATAAGATGATAGAATTGAGCGAGCAAGTGATTAGAATAACGATACCGAAGTAATCTAATTGATTCCCAAATTTACTAATCTTAAGTGAATGTGACTTGAAACAATGAAACGAAGATGAGCAAAATAAGCAAACTGTAACAGCAACTCCAAATTGTATGAAATTGAGTTTCTCCCAACCTAAATATGTATCGTATATTGTCAAACGATAATTAATGTAATATATTATTGCCGCAAGTGTTAGAATTGATGGAATTAAATGACTATAGATATTAACTGTTTCATTGTGAAGATAAAGTAGAGAGTCGATGCATGCTTTATAGGATGAAGTTTCCTTCACGTAGCCCGATTTGATAAAATGATTATCCTGTTGCCATAGGCTTAGTTCATGATAATAATGCAACTTGCGGACGTTTACCTCTATTACTGAAGCTTCATCACTATTACTTCCAGTACTTCTATTGCGTATTGTAGAAGTCATATGTTATTTAATCTTTTAATTTTAAAGTGTACAAATGCATTATTGTAAAATCTATTTAGTGCATGAATATTTATAACCGAAGTAGTTGAAAATATTTTGGGTTTCTCGGAAAACTATGTTGGCATTTGCTATGAAACATATTAAAAAGAAGGAGGAATATTCTCACCAATATCTGTATATTCTAACATTTTTTGACGGATATTAACTCTACCAGGGATTTTCCTCTTCTTAGTTTTATCGATTTTCTTATTAAAAATTTCTCCTGTAAAAAATATCTTCCATTGTGATTCCGGATTACTTAATGACCCACAACATCTATCAAAATACCACTTATTAACAGGGTTATTCTTTCTGGATCTCCATATTAATTCCATAGGATGAGCTTGAATTATAACTTTAAAGATTATATCAGCCAATCCAGGCAACCCTTGATTTTTTTTTGCAATGGCAAACTTGTCCAAATATGCTACTTTTTCTTTTGAGTTAGAACTCTTTTCCCATGTTACTATTGCAGCTCCGTCATAATTGCCAACGATTATTATAGTGGCCAACGATTTATTAATTCTCTTAATATAAGTATCAGCATCTAACTTTTTTCCGAACGAATCGTTTACTAGGTGAATTAACTTGTCCTTGTGTATAAGTTTTTTTTCGACTAAATTTTCAAAGGTAAAATCCTTGTCAAATGAGTCAGCATCAAATATTTGTACGTCTACACCATGCTTTATAATAGATGTAGATAGCTGAGGTGTTCTATTATTGGAACTCGGTAAGGATGATGAAATAATTGGTCTATCAGTTAACACGTTATAAATAATTGGATTCAATTGATCGTTATTAATTGACATGATATGCGGCGTTGTAATTATACCAGTAGAGTCATCGTTTCCAGATTTCATGTTAGCTAATCTCAAAATATGATCCATGGTTTGTAAGTTGTTTAAATGCAAGTCTCTAATATTTGGTTTTATAAAACCAATATATAGCTCTGATACAATATCAGAATATTCCTGAGATAAATTAATGAAGACATGACTTGTTTGGTTACGCTCGATCGATGGTATTCCTCCAATTGGATCAATCATCACAATCTTCTCAATGGATAACAAATCTTTTGTTTCTAATAAGGAAGAGGACAAATTAAAAAGAAGCTTATTCGAACCAATAAATTTTTGGTATGAACTGGATTCATACACTATAGGCTGAATAATTGGAATGATACCTTGGTATAGAGGAATCAAAATTTGCTCATAGCTATTAATTGTAATATTCTCACCATCTGAATTAAAGAGTGATCTTAGAACTGTACATTTAAGGCCATCGCTATCCATATCACTAAGGTAATTCAGTAACTTATTTGCTTGGCCAATCATGTATAGTTCATTAAGTTTAAATGTATCTGTTGGCAAATGATCGTAATCTAGTAAAATGATAGGAGAAATCCCTAATTTGACAAGTCTACGAAATGTTTCTGCTATGCCTAACCATTCTTGTTGCAGAATGGTTTGAAATTTAATCTTGAAAATGGCAATCCGAAGTGGAATTTTTTGAAGTTTCGTCTCATCATTATATATATTCACAAAGGGGTTATGACCATTCAAGTATCTATTAATAAATAGTTCCCTTTGGGTGTCTCTGGTAACAAGATTATTAGATTCGGTATCCTGTGCAAAGTTGATATCACTGAAATTAAACTGGTTTTGATATTTATTAAGATAATTTCTCGCTTCTCTCTTTGTAGTGGTGGATTTTAAGATTGAAAGAATTAAATTTCTCTTTGCATCTGTTACCAAATCATGAGTTTTTATATTCGATATGAATTGACGAGTTAAACTTCTTACTTTACTCATTCCCGTTGGGTTTAGAGTCTGTATTGATCCAGATATCAAACTGTCTTTGAATTACTCAAAAAAACTCGGAAAGTACACGACAGTTTTATTATTCACGTTCTTCAGGTTTATATTGAACATAAGCAGTTTATAGAGTAGCTGATTCAGTAGTCTTCATCCGACATGTCGCCGTCGTCTTGATTTTCTCCATCCTCTTCTGCTTCCTGAGTATTTGCACAATCGTGAAGCTGTCTTAATTTATTCATAACAGTTAAAACAAAAGGTCTAATCTCATTAATCTCTAGTAAAGACAAACCATTCAATTGAATATTTGACTCATTAAGCTCCCTTAACCCCTTTCTGGATTTCACTAATCTTATTTCTCTCAAATCCTGCAATATAGACCTCAACTGATGTGATGGGTCAAAAAGATCGTCCGGTGCCCTAGAAATTAATATCTTGGAGAGTTCAAGCCAGTTCCATGGCAAATTACTGAACTGATGTGGATTCTTTAATTCTTCTTCATATTTTTCTTTCAAGAACTGTAAGTTAAGCCAAACTGGAGGAACAATATTACATTTATCCTGTGACTTTAAAATCAATGCAATCCAAAGCGGAACTTTTTCTCTTCTTAGACCCTTCAATGCTGGAACTTTGGTCTATTGAGCTGAAGTTAGTATTAACTTTATATTATACTGGTAATTAGATTACTCTGTCCATTGAAAAAGTATACGTACACCTATAAGTTCTATCTTATTCATGGAATATCTAGGTAATATTGTAATGAGCTCGTTTTCAGCTAAAAAGTCTATTTCAGAAGGAACTAGATTTCGTTGATAGTGAGATGGTAACGCCATGTTAATACAAATATAATTATGGTTCAAAAACCAGATGAGTGATGTATTAACTCTAATTTAATAAAGTTTCGAAGCTCTTCTCTTCTTGCGAACGCGTTCGATGCTACGCAAATTGTTAAGGTGTTAGGATGTTTAATATGTAATTACTCTATATTGCAAATTTATGAAATTTATTTAATTAACGTCTCTTGGTAGAGAAGGTTGAAGACTTACCAGAGTTCATCCTTCTACTCTTCTTTGCTGGCTGTGGGCCCTGCAGGTCTTTTGCGTAAGGATCAAACGATCTTTTTGGCTTTTTGTCCTTACGAGAGTCAAATCTCTTCTGAGTTTCTAGCATGATCTTATCAGCGTTTGCATAATCAAATGCCTTAGTGTCATTTTGTTCTCTAGGTTTCTCTTGATTTTGTTGCTTCTTACTTTTTTTACGAAGAGTAATAATCTCATTAGGATCAAGTTCCTTCTCCTTTTCAACTGAATCCATATTTTCTATTTCTTTAGATTTTTCAGATTTTTCAGATTTTTCAGGTTGCTCTGAAACGTGCACTTCAGACACATCGATATTAACAGTATTCTTTAAATCCATCGCTTGCAACTCCTTCAATGCATAGGCACCTCTTTCCTTACCGGTGTTGTCCATGTTTAATTTGGTAACTTCATTTTTTTCGGCATCATATTCAATAGAATAGAGATTATCATTGAAAGTAAATAGCTGTGAGTCAGTACTTAATAAATCTGAGGACGAGCTAAATAAATCCTTATTAAAGTCACAGAGAGCAGTAAATGCAGTATTAGAATCCATTATGGATTCTTTTGTTATATTCTTATTCTCAGAATTATTAGCATCATTCCACTTATCAACCAAATCCCAATCATTATCTGCCATTTGAGTTAAAGTAGTTTCTATTAACTCACCCAACTCTTTAGCATTTAATCGAACGTGATCTGACACATACGTAGCAGCATTAAGTACTTTATTGGCATCCACCGGTTGAGATAATGTAGCCAAATTAACCAACAATTGATTGGGCATAATATATCTCACGGATTCATCTTCCTTCTTGGCAACGGAATCTCTCCATTTATATAATACCTCTATTAAAGGTTTTTTATGATGTGGGATATTGTATTGAAACATAATTGATGCATATGGCTCTTTTGGATTGTTTGCCATCACAGGACATGATACCTTTCCACCGTTAGTAGATAACGGTCTGAATGAAGTGTACTCAAATCTCCTCTTGGCAACTTGACGTGAATCATACAAAACTTCTTGAAGTTTATTATTACCGGCATGAATAAGTTTATTCTTTAATTGATCAAAAATGTTTAAAAGGAAGTGAGTATCAGACCTAGCATATGCTAACATGGGATTCAGTAAAGGTCTAATTCTCCAGTCTGCTAGCTGATACTTCTTAGATGTTTTGAAGTTGGCAAATGTTTCTAATAGATATGCTAAAGAAAACTTAGCGAAACCCAATTTCTTAGATGCGTGATAAGTATCAAACAAAGAGACCACGTACAAACCTAAATCTCTTTGCAACCAAATTATATCCATAAATGCACCGTGAAACACTTTGATAATATTAGGATCGGTGAATACTCTATTCAACACTTCTAAATCATCTCTTAATGCTAAAGTATCGATGATCCAATCTTGATCTCTGTTTGAAATTTGCATAAGACAAACAATACCATAGTATGTTCTATAATCATGATGTTCTAAATCTACAGCAATCTCAGTCAGGAGCAAAAGATCTTCCACCATTTGATTCAACTTGTCAACCGAATCTACCCATACTGCTGAGGTCTTGTTCCAGTCCTTTGGAGTAATAGGTTCACTTTCACTTAAGATAGCTTCAGGATAGGGTTGATTGTCTATTTCATATTCATATGGCTGATCATAATGCGGCGGTTCAATTTCTTCTGAGTTATCAGCTTGCTCTGGCAAAATTAATTTTGTAGATTCTTCGAAAGATTTCAATGCGTGTGGTTTTGATGTAATCTTAGGTTCGAAAGGATGAGATTCCGAGTTATCAATCTTCACTTTGAATTTAGATTGAGGTTTAGTTAATCTCTTGCCCGAATGCTTATTTTCGTGATCATTTTCATTTGAAGCGGTTTCTTCTAAATATGTAAGATTATTTCCAGTATTGCTACTGGAATCTCCTTTTTTGGCCAAGTCAAATGCAATATCGGTTTTTTCGAATATGTTATCAAGCACATTAGATATAGGGTTCCAGGCAGCATCGCTTGAAATATTATCCTTACCGAAAGAAATGATATCTGATTCCTCTGATACTGCGTTTATCAATCTATTCGCCAAATCCATTAGCTTTTTCGCCGAACTATCAATTTCCTTCGCTAAATTTGCATCAACAGACTTATAAAAATTGACATCTTGAGCTGCCAAAGACGAAGCCGCCCTTACGGTCTGTATTGTCTTCGGTAATAGTCCTTCAAATATATTAGATTCTGAATTCCCTGCCATTGCCACCGGTTTATTTATTCTTATTGAAATATTCCTTTCTTCAGTTAGTATTAAGAAAAAAAATGTTTAAATATCTTTGACACGTGACTTTCCCATCTGCTCATCGAGTAAAAGAAAAGATTTATAATATATTTCAATATACATTTCAAATAAAAAGATATTTAAGTATATAATTAGGAATAATAATGCAGTTCACTTGTAACTCGTGTGACTTATCGTTTCCAACTCCTGATGACCAGCGTTCTCATATGAAATCGGAATGGCATCGTTATAATTTGAAAAGAAGAGTTGCACAATTACCACCGATCGATGAACAATTATTCAACACCAAAGTTCTGGCCTTATCTGTCTCTGCTGAAAGCTCTGAGACTTCAAAGAAACCAACAGAAAAGCAAATGACAAAAAAGGAAGCCAGAAGGAAAGAAAAAGAAGCTTTATACGAAAAGAAGAAACAACTTTTGGAGATAGCCAGACAATCTATGTTATCTAAGATGAAAGATCAAGCAGAAACGTCCAACGAAGGAGAAACAAAAGAAATCACGTCAGAAGATGTCAAGTTACAAGGCAATATTTCTGAAGTACAAGAAGAGTTAAGCGCAGAACAACAGGAAGAAAAATTAATGGCCGAAAAAATAGCCAACAGAGTTGAAATAGCTCCTACTACTTGTTTATTTTGTCACACTAAAGCTGATGCTAACTTTAATAGTGTTGAAGAAAACATCAACCATATGCGCATTAAACATGGTCTTTACATACCTGAAACTAAATATTTAGTCGATTTGGAAGGTTTATTAAAATATTTTGCGGAAAAAATTGGCCTTGGTAATGTCTGTTTGTGTTGCACATACCAAGGTAGATCTCTTGAAGCTGTTAGAGAGCATATGTTAAATAAGAGACATATGAGAGTACCATACGAAAGTGAGAATGAAAAATTGGAAATTTCCGAATTTTATGATTTTAGCTCAACCTACGAAACATCAGAAATAGTTGAAGGTGCTTCTGGAGACGAAGAAGATTGGGAAGATGTTTCTGGAGATGAAAATGAAGATGAAGATGAAGATGCTGAATTACCACCATCAGATGGAGCATTATACCAAAATGGTCACGAACTTATATTACCATCAGGTGCTGTCATTGGTCACCGTTCGCTTGCTAGATATTATAGACAAAATATTGCACCAGAGCGTGTTTTATCAGAAGGTCAAGGTACAGTTATAGCTGCTGAAACCAGATCAATGTTGACATACAGGGATAGACAAGAATTGGCCATTCAAAAGAGAGCATGGTCTAGAGAAAACAAGAGAAACGATGTTAACGATAGAAGAGCTGCTAAATTTATAAATAACCAACCTCATTTTAGAGATCCATTATTACAATAGATAATGCTTAATGTATATTACACCTTTTCAATACTATTTTTTTATTACGGACAATGATATATACAAGAAGGTTTTTTAATATAATACTAGTATAATTCCGGCAAATATCAAGTCGATTACAACATTCATCAATAATGTCCAGGAACCAAAATACAACAACTTTGGTGAAAAAACTGACCATATGAATAAGTGAAATCTTTGCATGTAGCAAGTTGCAACTAGACTTGTAGAACTGAGGGAATAAAATGTTAAAGTTACCAAACACTTCACCAACAAAATTTTGTATTTGAAAAATGAGAATTGAATGCCAATAGTCTGATCTGAAGATTTAAATATAAGAATTTGGTTTTCAAAAATGAACTGAAGTGATGCTAAAGACCAATATATCGAAGTAGAATATGCTGATACAAATGTTAATATACCTACCAAAATAACATCATATTCCTTAACTCCATTGTAGCCATTTGAAATATCAAGTGTCGCTAACAGGTTAGTGTTGCCAATAGAAAAAAATGACAAGTTTTGCATAAGCAAAGTAAACATAGTAATTATAATAATGAATTGATCAAAGTTCCGTCTCAATTTCATTTCATTTTTTTGGATAATTTTACCAAAAGAAACCTTAATTATAAGGAAAAAAAAGAACATTGGTATATTTTCAATCCTCGTTTGGTGAATTAAAAACAAAGTTGCGAGGTTATTTAAGTCAGTTATCAATCCATATTTCACACCTCTTATTTTAGAAAATAAAATTCTGGTGATAGTCAAAAATGCTATAGTTATAAATGAAAGTTGAGCTATCAGTAAAATTGCGTCTTGTATCTCTACTTTATTACTTTTAGTACTAACATGATATGAGCTAAGTAACCAGGTCAATAGTGGCTGCAACCACTTAGGTAGTTCAATACCATCAGAATATGCTTGAAGTAGTTTAAACAGGAAGGAAAATGTAGCACACATGAATGTAATCAAAAAAGCAATAAAATTTCCAAAATCTGACATGTTCCACTTTTTACTGCCAGGTAAAATAAGACAATTAATCAAGCCTCCTTGTCCGTAAATTTGAAATGATAGTGATGAATAAGTTAATATAATCAACGACCACATTATGCTTTTTTTTTCAAGAAGATACGAAGCGAAAGTATAAGCAGATATAATTTTTTGTCCACTATTAGACCATGCTCTAATCATTCTTAAACCAAGTCCAAGACATATGAAGTCTCTAAATGGAGTGAATTTATTGTATACTAAGAAAAATATTAAACTTAAGGCTGTAAAAAACCACCAGATTTGATGCTCCTCTTCAATTAAAGATGATCCATGGAAATGTATCGAATAAATCATCATTATAGCTCCAGAAAACATTAAAATTTCTTTGGAAATATAAGAATCGTTTCTAAAGCACCTGATGCATAACAATAAAGAAAATAATGTAGATAATAATGAAACTGCAAGACCCCAGTTCATAGACTGATAATGATAGTCTGTGGCAGAAGACGTTAACTCCAGTTGAACTAAAGAAAGGAATTTATAATACATGTCGATGGATTCAGATGTCTTTAATAAATTCCATTCTTTCATAATATGTTCATCAATATCGGAACCGCATTTTGCCTTAATGAGATCCATAAACTGGTCACAATTATGTTTCAAAATTTGTAACTTTGTTTGATCCAGCTTCCAGAATTGCAAGAAATCTCTAATAACAACACCCAAGTTATTTTTAGGAATCGGAAAGTTTAAAAACGCAGCTAAAGTAGGAACCAAGTCTATCTGATTAATTTTAGTGTAGAATGAATAATCTATAGAATCTGGTAATGGTGCTCTCATTTTCAGTTTTATTTGCTGGAATTTAGGTGAAATAAACAAAAGTCCTGGATTGGTCTCTCCAGCAGATGATCCACCATGGTTTCCAATTTCATTCATACCATGGTCACCCATAACCACAAATAGAGTATCAGACACTGAAGTGTACTCGTAAATTCTTTTGATAATATTGTCCATTTCTTCTTGTTTTGGCTTCATGAAGACAGATTCGGGTCCACCTTTGTGACCAATATGATCAAGACCCAAGTAATGCAAAATTAGGCCATCCCATTCAGGGTCTTTTAATTCGGTTTCCAAGTGCCTCGTTACGTTATTATCAACAATTGTAAAGTCACTAACAAAAAACGAGTTGGTTCCCTCATATTTGGGAAAGAATTCGTCCGGTGGAAATAACTTGAGCCAAGTATCATCTCCGTAGAAATGAACTTTTTTACCTTGACCCTTAATAAATTGTCTTACCCATGAATCTTGGCTTGATAAACCTTGTGACTGGTCTTTGTCGTCAGCTATATTTAAAATAGCATCAACAAAACTTGGTGTCCCTCCAGTGGTGATACCCTTTAAACGGGGCAATGTAACAGTAGGAGGATTTGAATATGCCGTGAATGGGATAGCATTTCCCTCATTAATAAGATTATGTACAAAATTCATCAGCGATTGCGTTTCCGAGTACATGAAATCAGATCTCATTGCATCTACTACCATTAACACAATCCTATCAAACTTGGGCTGGCCATCCTCGAGGAAAGGAGATTTATCATTGAACTCACTAAACCCTTCTAATACAACTTTCGACGGAAAGAATCCTTTTAAAAATGACAAAAATCCCACGATATGCAAAATCAAAATGAATAAATAACTTATCCACCTTTTCGTAATTTTCTCCATGTTAGTTTCAAAGTGTAATTAAAACTTCCTTTCAGCTCCTCTACTATCTATAATATCTAAGCACCATTAAATTTGCTTAAGGAAAGTTATTTTTAACAAAGCTTCAGTAACTGGAAAGTTTACTTCATTGTAATCATTGGCACCATACAATCGTGTCGGTTTGTTTGTACTGTATATAACAATATAACTTCAACTAGTATAATTTGTAATAAATATTGGTGTTTTTATAAGTGAAAAGTAGTAAGGAGATAGAAAAAAAGATTCTTGTTGATATAGGAAGTGTTTTAAATATCATTATTGATTAAATGAAATCGAACTTTTTTGAAGATGTGTCAGATGCAAATAATTCTATCTCCATGTCATTAGATAATGTAGCAAAGACTATAGTGGCTCTACAGTAATTAGGATTGGCTAGAAACTCCTCCTAATACACAAATTTCTTCTGATACATATACAATTTCGTTCGTAATCAGTAGAATTATCAATACATATTAAATTCAAAAACACTTGTACCGGTTGAGCACTGAACTGAAATTTGAATGATTTCTCCTGATTTCCGTAACTTCGGTAGCTTTATCGTATCGGATATCATTAAATAGCATTTATTCATTTTATGAATTCGATTCTAAACAATTTTTACATTTCGATAGCTATAGCCATCCAATTAGATTCTTCCCTTGGAGATCCCCAACGTTGAGTTTCAGATATGCTAATAAACCTATTGCACGACACTCAATTAGATTGCAGAGCAGTATGTGTGGGAGTTTGCTAGCGGGATAACCAAGATAGAAACGAGAATTCCAGAATCGTAGTTCAAAGGATTCGTCAATAGTTTCTTTTCCCTTATCTGCATTTTCTGATTTCATAATCGCACATAATGCCCAGTTCCCACTGTTCCTATAAGAATATCTACTACTACGCCGGAATTGAAGCATCTATGAACGTGATTTGTTAAGTCAATAGAATCACAATAATAGTATCATGTTTTAAGTGGCTATAATTCAACTTAAATTGCATACTCCTGCATTCTACCTCGCTGTGCTTAGTAGTAATTGTAGATTTCTCTTCGCATTAAACCTACCATTAATATCAATCCAGCTGGCTGTTCTGCAACTATACCATATATAAGCCTGATCTCATTCTCGTAGGTATAGTCTGATACCCTACTTCGTTTCTCTTCCAATTATGTGGTCATTACTGCCTCACTTTTTTTTCTATCACTCAGCAGGCTCTTCCTCTATCCTTTAAAATTTCAGGCACTGTCACACCCCTTGCTCCTTCAGTTTCATTCTTTCTGCCCAATTCTCACCGCCCATACCTCCTCCGTAATTGTATCTTAAACTCTTCCAGCTCAATTGGATCATAATGCTCTTGCGTGACCCATACTACTCGAAGATGTCCCCATTCAACACCAATCTTCATGCTCACTTCACCAGTCTCTCCAGCTAAATTTGAATATTCCGCTAACTATTTATCGCTTACGGATCTTTTTTCGCTACATGTAGGTACATTGATCCTTATGCTCTTACTGTTTTGCTAATTTTCTTTTTATTGTAGTCTTGTACAGGTAGATCTTTCGTATTGAACTTTCATATTCGGAAATTAATGAGATCTTTAGAATGCCGCTCGATTTTTCAGTTGATACCGCACCAACTATCCCAATTGGTAAATCGATATCAAATCAATATGCTGCATTATCTTCAAGATAAGAGATGACTTCAAGAGAAATGAGATATATACTAGATAATATTTCTTATTATGAGGTAAAACTGTTCTGAAATTTAAGGTATTCGAAATTAGGTTCACATAAAAGCTAAATTTAAGTTAATAGTTGGTAGTTCAGCGAAGCTTATCAATTGCTGAAAATTTTCAAGTTATATCTATTCAACTATATATTCTGAAGTATAGATTTTCAAAGTTGTCAATTTTCACAGTTGCACAACTTCATTTTCAGAAGACTCGAGTTTTGAAAATTTAGAAAAGAGTAGAGAAACCAAAAGGACTAAGATATTTTAATAATATAAAAGAGACAAATTGACCCGAAATATATATACTGTTTAATATGTCGAGCCCGATACATTCAAAGGGAACGAATACTTCCAATATAAACCCAGTTAGATCTGTCATTCATGTTGACGATTTGAATGTGACATCTATTTTATCCAACAAGGAAGCCGTTATTAGTGTTGATCATGAGGTCGACAACGATGAGGCAATGATTTTGGCATTAGGTTACAAGCAAGAGTTTAAAAGAGAGTTTTCCATGTTCACCGTTTTCTGTGTATCTTTTTCTGTGTTAGGGCTCTTGCCTTCGATTGCATCTACTTTTGATTATCAACAATTGGTGGTGGGTATTAGTCCAGTTCCATGGTTAATTGGTCTTGTTTTTGTTACATCTGTTGCATATTCTTTAGCTGAAGTTGCTAGTGCTTTCCCTACAGCTGCTGGTACTCCATACGCTGTTTCACAATTAGCACCACCAAAATATGCTGCCCTTTTGACTTGGCTTACATGTTTTTCCAACTGGTTGTGCCAAATCACTGCATCTCCATCCGTCAACTACAGTGGTGCATGTATGATGTTAGCCTTATATACTTACAATTCTCCAGGTTACACCCCAACCAACTGGCAAATATATTTATTAACATTAGGAATTCAAATTTCCCATGCTATCATTTCATGCTTATCAACAAAGTTCTTATCAATGTTTAATTCTGCTGGTACAGCAGTCAATATGTTATTTTTAGTTATAGTTTTTATTATGATCTTAGCTGGAGATAAAAGGGAAACAATTCTGGATGTCTCAACCAAATTTAATGACAACTCTTTTGCTTGGAGTTTGTATAATCAAACTGACTTTCCAACTGGTATTGCATTTTTAATGTCCTTCCTTGGTGTTATTTGGTCTATGTCTGGTTATGATTCCCCATTCCACTTAAGCGAAGAATGTTCCAATGCTTCTGTTGCTGCTCCAAAAGCCATTGTTTTGACTGCTACTTTTGGTGGTACCGTTGGATTTTTATTTATGATTGCTATCTGTTATACTTTAGTCGATCTTGACGAAATTGCGGCTGATCCTCAAGGATTAGGTCAACCTTTTGTTTCATTTTTGACTCAAGTTATGTCTAAAAAATTGGTAAATGCAGCCACTGCTTTTACAATTATATCGTCGTGGTTTATGGGTGAATCGTGTATGTTGGCAGCCTCCCGTGTTACCTATGCTTACTCAAGAGATAATCTTTTCCCATTCTCCAATATTTGGAAGAAAGTGAACCCATTCACCCAAACACCAGTAAATGCTGTCATCATAAATTTCATACTCGGTCAATTATTATTATTCTTAATATTTGCTGGTGACACTGCAATTGGTGCTATCTTCTCTGTTGGTGGTATTGCTGGATTTGTATCGTTCACTATGCCAACCTTGTTGAAAATTACTTATGCCCGTAACACTTTCAAACCTGGTCCTTGGAATTTAGGACGCTGGTCTACACCAATTGGTTTTGTCTCTGTTGCATTCGTCACCGTTATGATCCCAATTTTATGCTTCCCAGATGTTTCTGGTTCTGATTTGACTCCAGATGAAATGAACTGGACTGTTGTTGTTTACTTTGGTCCTATGCTTATGGCATTTATTTGGTTCCTTGTTGATGCGCATAAGTGGTATAAAGGTCCTAAGAGCAATCTTGATGATTCTGAAATTCAATATGTTCATAGCCATGGTATCGACGAAATCATTAGAAGCAAAGATTCTCAAGTTAAATATATCACCTCCGTGGAGCCAGAAAAAGTCTAGTTATACTTCATATTCTGCGATTTCTAATCTTCATTTCTTTTCATTATTTATATTTTCCGTCTGATAATTTATTTAACTACAAGAATTTGATTTAAATGTTTTGTAGAATGATAATCCTAGTGATTAATAATATTAAAGTAGAGAGCTATCTTCAAATTTATAATAAAAAAGGCCAAAAAAAGTCAGGTTGGTGGTTCAGAAATTCTAAGACTATTCATATTGTAATTTTTCAGCCAACTGCGCACATCTCATGGCAAAATTTTTATAGTAATAGTATATAAAACGGTGATTTTAATTAAAAGAAGAATATAATTCGAAATATTTAATAGCATGAGTCATTATTCAGACACTAGATTGACTTGTACCTTTTATACGAGAATAGGTGCTTGTCGACATGGGGAAAAATGCTCTAGAAAACATATTAAACCAACATCATCAAACGTAATCTTACTTTCAAATTTATATCAAAACCCAAAGTTAAACAAGAATAACGATACTGAAGAACTTAATCAAAGACAGCTACAGGAGTATTTTGATCATTTCTACAAGGATGTATTCGTTAAATTGGCTGAATTCGGGGAGATCATAGCCATGGTGGTTTGTGAAAACGATAACAACCATTTGAATGGTAATGTTTATGTAAAATTCACAAATGATGTTTCCTCATACAATAGTGTGGTTAACTTAAACCAAGAATGGTTTGCTGGCAGACCAGTGCATTGTGAATTGTCGCCGGTGGAGAACTTTGCTGATGCTAATTGTAGGGCGTATGATACATCCAGTTGCAATAGAGGTGATCATTGCAATTTTATGCACGTACGAAGACCTTCACAAGCACTCAAGATGTCTCTCTTTAAGTCTCAGGAAAAGTCAATAATAATCAAGAAATTGAAAGAGCTAACAGACCAATCTGATTCAATTCAACCTTCTGACGGTTTGCCTCAAAATATCGCTGAAACTCCAGAAACTTCTACCAAATCGCCACAACAACCTGCTAATGATACTCCTATGGACTCTACAAACTCTACAGTTACTACTTCCTTAGTAGAAAAATTATTTAGTTGATTTTATATCTTTATTATTCTTTACCGGGATCGGGTATAGATTATAATGCGGAACGCTTTAGAATTACTAAGGTGTTTCTCTTTAACTCTATTCACGGTATATTTAGCAATCAATAAAGCTATATTATAATTGCAATTTCCTGATATGAATCCTAGCTATCGAAGAAATATCCATAGTTTGGTTTCACTGAAATATGATTTGATTCCTTCAGTAAGCCTTGGACTCATTCTGAGAAAAAATCTCTCCATAAAAAGATTCCAAATACCACAATTCTATAGACCAATAGAGATTATACAGTCAAGAAAGATGTCTACTTCAAACCATGACCATAGTCATAAATCTAATGAGTCAGGAAATGATAGCCATAGCCATAGCCATAGCGAAGGCTCTCTTTTTGGCCATTCCCATTCACATTCAGCTCAACAACCTAATGAGTTCTTATCTACAAGCACTAAATTGATCAGATCGAATCCAGCAGTAAGGATTACGTGGATTGGGTTGCTTGTCAATGTATCGATGGCCGTGGTGAAGGGTATTGGGGGTGTTTATTTTCATTCTCAATCATTGATAGCAGATGCAATCCATTCTGTTTCTGATATGTTTGCTGATTTTTTGACATTGGCTACAGTTAACGTGGCTACAAAGGTGGGAAGTCCTACAAATTTTCCATTGGGTTACGGAAAAATTGAAACAATTGGGGCTTTACTAGTCAGCGGAGTGCTTCTATTCGCTGGAGTTTCTGTTGGATGGTCTTCTCTCTTGCAAATTTTTGAATTCGCCTTGCCGTCGTATTTATATGACTACGTTTCAATGATCCAAATAGGCCATTCACATTCCCATGCTAGCTTTGGTGGAGGAGAACATTCTCATTCGCATAGCCATGTTGATCATATTCACGACGACGCTTCTTCTGCACTTCAGATTCCTGATATCAACGCAGCTTGGCTTGCTGGTGGATCAATCGTAGTTAAAGAGTTATTATTTCGCAAGACGTTACAAATCGCTGAACAAACTAACTCAAAAGTTTTAATTGCAAATGCATGGCATCACAGGGTTGATTCATTGACATCATTGGTTGCGTTGATTACTGTTACAGGAGGAGTTATGTTCAATATTGCATGGTTAGATTCAATTGGAGGTGTATGTGTTTCTATTTTGATTATTAAAGCTGGTTGGGGCACATTTATGGAGTCGTTTAATGAGCTTATCGATAAAGGAGAAGGTAAGGATAGCGAGGTGTATATAAAAATTAAAGATATTATTACATCAGAGCTTAATACTCCAGATTTTCAGAATTTTGGTTTCTCGGAAATGTCAGTTGTTACTTCAGGAGCAAACACAAACATATTTTTAACATTATCAACATTACCGAAATTTCAATACACCCTTAGAGAATTGGGTGCTATTGAATCAAAATTAGTCGAAACATTGAAAAATGATGATAAATTCTTAAGGAATGTATACATTAAATTCGAAGAAGACAATATTGATGAAATCTCTGATAAGGATGATGAAAATGTTTATAATCATAAGTATTAAAAGATTTATTATTTGGCAATTTACATATTTCATATAGCAGTTACATGAAAATAGACAAACTTTTATCAATTTTTAAACTAAATTCTATTTACATTAGTTGAATCATGACATATATACAAGTTATTTATTTTATTTCTTTGATTTTTTTGAAGACTTCTTTGGCTGATTGCCTTCAATGAATTTCAAGATGTCATCAACCGATTGTGAAGCAATTTCTGAATTTGGTTGAACAGCTAATGTTTTTTTATTACTTTTCTTAGTTTTAGTAACATATTTTTCAGGACCCTTGGTTTTTGTTTTCCCGTTTGACGTCTGTTGAACAGCCAACTTCTTTTGCTTTTCTTGATATTCCAAGTAAGCCAAGTAATTGGAAAGGTTAGTGACATATTTCAATGTTTGCTTGGAAAAATAATCTTCCGAACCTAAGACTTTATTGAATATATCATTAGAAACCCTGAAGATTTCCACTGCATCCTTGAGTTTATTAAGGGAAGTTAATAAGTTACCAATCCTATAGTAAATCAAAGCTGTTAACTGGGAAATCTCACCATTTAATTTGATAGATAACTCCAAAGCTTGCTCTAACAAGGAAATAGCAGGGTTTATCAATTGCGCAGTTACCAACATATCAGCTAAGTTTGCAATAGTAGTAACTAAGGATGGATGATCATCACCATAAACTAAAGTCCAGTTATATATTGCTTGCTTATAAAGCTTATATGAGTTTACAAAATCGTCATTTTGAACCTCAAAGAAAGCAGCGTTAATATATGTTGAAATGGTTTCGTGTGAATCAAATCCATGAGTTCTTTCATTTAAGATAATTGCTTTACGTGCAATGTTACATGCATCACTAGTATAACCTAATTCAGAGTATAATTGTGCTAAATTGACATAAAACTTGGCAGTTTCCGGATTAACTCTTCCATAAATTTGTTCATAAATTGAAGCTAAATCATTCAAATAACTTACACCGACTTCCTTTTCACCTTTGACAATATGAACTCTGGCAGTCTCGAAGAAATCATCTATGATTGAAGCTTTATAAGTTGAATCTTTAATAACTGGAAGAAAGCTCAAGATATCATCAGCAATAAAAACAGTAGAACGTACTCTTGGAGAATTGTCCGCTAAAACTTTACTCTTCTTGCTTTTGTTCTTATTGGTTGATTTTTCAGGAATTTGAGTCTTGTGTTGTAAATTTTTTTGAACTGATTCAAACTCATCTCTAGTAAAAACGTAGTTTAGAGATTTCCACTGAATACCAAATTTACAAGCAATTTCTCTAAATAATTGCAATTTATGAATTGATTCAATCCAGTTTTGAGGTAATTCAAATCTGAAACGAATGGAGACTTCCTTGACAATTAGTTGCATAATACTCTGACTTGTTAATTTGGTAAACTCAAGATCCCTATCCAGAAAGACGCTTTTTAATCTGTCATTAATAAAAATTGTAGGAGATTCAGAAATTTCACTACCTAATAAACAATTATGGAAATGAGCAACAAAATGTGGCATCAAGTTCAATGGTATAGATTCTGATAATTTTCTTAATAAATGCTTTACAGATCTGGCAATCATTTCTTGAATTGAAACTCTGTAAAGGGCAGCATAATTAGCAACGACGGGTTCGAATTTACCTTTAGATGGTTCTTCTTCAGCCGATTCTTCATTTTCTTTATCATCCTTTTTCTCTGTTTCTACGTTTTCTTTGGCATTGGCTTGGGCTGTTTCTGCCTTTCTTTTTTTTTCTTCCTTTCTTTCCTGTAATAATTTTTCATTAGAAGCAATAAGGCTCTTATCGCTATCAAGTTGCTTTTCTTTTCTAAGTAAAGCTTGCTCTGCAATATAACCCAAGTATCTCAAATTAATACCTTGCTTGTGTAAAATGGTTGACAAGTGCTTTCCATCAAATGGTGCTAATTGGGTAGAGAATTCTGATAAGAATTCTTCAATCAAATGATCTTTAACAAACTTGGACAAGCTTCTGACCTCGTTTTCATCCTCCGAAGCTACATTAAATGAATTGAAAGCATCAGGATTGATGACAACTTGATCTGTTGGAATTACAATCTTTGGCTTTTCTCCATCCTTTGCTTCAATTTTACCTTCTTTTTCCAATCTATCAGTCTCAGCTTTAAGAAGAATTGAGACTTTACGTTTCCACCATTCTTCTACAGCTTCGTGTCTCAAAACAGTCTCCTTGTGTGGATAAGAATTTTCACTTGATTCATTCCAATTTTGCTCAATGAATTCAATATCCAATGGCGTTGATCTGTATAAATCGATGATATACCTACGCTTATCATTTCCAATAATACCTTTGGCATCCTTAGAAATTAATAATTGACCGTTTGATTTGATTGAATCAGAAATCTCAACATTATGAGGTTTCAAGTGAAAAACTTCTGCCACTTCTTTCAAATCTTTTTCAAATGAAGAGTCATTCATAACCTTACTATTATCAGTAGTAGCGCCATAAACTACTTTGTCTTCATCATCATCTGAAAAGATACCTGGGACAGGTGCTTGACAAATAATTCTCTTACCCATATAGTCAACAATGCAGGTAACTAAATTAGAAATTCCAGTCACACCAAATCTGTTCAAAACTTTAATAGCAGATAAATCTTTACTTGAAGTATATCTAGCAGCTTCATCTCCACCAGTAGAGTCAAATGCACCTGTTGAGTTCGACCCGGAAGAGTAGAAAATACCATTTTTTAAATAAATATATTGCTCTGGTGCTTCATTAGGATTCATAGGACTAATATTTCCCTTTATAATGTTGATACTAGTCTCAATAGCAACTTGGTTGAATTCGAACAATGACTTATTAAGAAGTCTTTCCTTTAATATTCTTTCATTAATAGTAGTACTTGGTAATTCACGAATAGATTGGATATCTTCATTCCATTCTTTAATGAATGCAGAGCCATCTACACCATTGGAAATCACAGGCACCTGAGATCTTGATAAGTCTGGTTGGTTTTTAGAAGCGGATTCCTTTACTAACCATGGATGGGCCAAAAAGGAGTTAGTTGGCAACAAATAAGATTCTGGATGTCCAGAGGAAGTAGATAAATAAACTTCATTTTCCTGAACAACCTTAGAAAATGAAGGTGACAACGATTCTACTAAATTATACAATAAGTAGCTTTGAAACGACTTTCCTTTTTCGTTGATTTTCAAGTCTGGGCTGTAATTAACTGAAGATGATTTATTAACAAAGAAACCAGATACATGACAAGTGATATTGAAGGTATCATTCTCCAAGGTTTGTAAAGTCAAGTATAATAAATCACCTTTGAGCTGTTGAGCAGGTGGAACTGGAGACCATTGAGATATAGTTAATGATTTAATTGGGATCTTTAATTTTTCATCTGGGTTGATAAAATCGCCATGGCTCTCTAACTCTAAAAAATTCTCAGCAATAAATTCATTTGAAATTTCTTGAAGTTTATCCTTTTCTTCTTTAGAAAACTTAGGTTCTTCAGCTTTGGTATCTTCTTTTGTTTCCTCGGAATTTTCTTCTGATTCTTTCTTCTGGGTATGCACCTTCACAGATGTTAAATTCAAAGAATTAAATTTACTAACACCACCAGAAACACCGTAGTCGAGAGCAATTTTATCAAGATAATGTAAGCCAATAGACTCCCTAAATCTAGTTAAGCATTCATATACAGATGCCAAGTTGTAAGCTTTTTCCTTCAAGATCAACTTCAACTCACTAGGTTCGCCAAGGTTCAAATCGGCAGTGATAGTCTTAAAAGATGAGAGCTCGTCGAATGCCTTACTGATATTGATATCATGGTAAAAGATGTTATAATTGGTTAAATTTCTAGTAACTGGTAATATGTTCAAGGACTGTTTGAAGTCTGCAATAGTTTCATCCAAAGATAATGGAAGTTCCAATTCTTCGTTCAGAGGGTTCAATTCCGTTGGCAACTTCACCTTCAAAGTAAGAGCTTTAGGCACATATTGAGCAGGAGCTTCAACTGAAGATGCTTCACCAGATGACATAGTCTTACTAATTACAAACTTATAATCTTAGGAAGATCTTCTCTTGATCTATAACTAAGTATTCATTTTTTCGTCCAGAATTTTTCACCCAAATCCGAAAATTTTTGGGTTTGTGTAATCTGTACAGAAGTAATATATATTCAACTAATAATGGCATTAAATCATCATTTTAACCAACTCAATGGTGACGATGTTGGAAGTCAAGTTATCAGAAGAATATCAAGGTATTTTTGATCAAATTTCTATTTTTAACTTCTCTCTTTATAATGACAATTTTTCATTATTTTTTAGTGATTCAGGTGAAAGATATTCTAATAAAATTTTAATTTATTTGGAATTAATTTGAACCTCTTACATTTATTTCTTTATATTATCTTAGTGATAGACCCATTATTATATACATTAATACCTCTATATGCAATAGAATTTTATATTCTGTTAATGAAATCTATTGAAGAAATTTTGCAATTAGGTGTAGACTTCCTAAATAGGTACTAACACGTTAAATGCGAGAATATACGATGAGCAGAAAACGTTTCTTATATAAAATCATAATCTTACAAGTTAAAGAATTAAATCTTATCAAAATAACCAAATATGGATCTCAATGAGGAAGAGAGATCAGATAGGCTTGGAAATATAATTAAACCCCAAGGGAAACCTACCGCTCTTATTGGTCTTACGGTGAATGATCTTCCTATAGAATTACTAGTTCATGTATTCTCGAATCTTGATCCAGTTCAGTTGAATTCATTAAGATTAGTCTGTAAATACTGGAACTTTGCAGTGCTGGATAGGTCTACTTGGGTTAAATCTTTTGCATTAAAGTTTGGAACTGGTGAAACATTTCCTTCATCATCGAATTCTAAAGTTTGGATTACTGAATACTTCAACAGGTTGAAGATTTATAAAAAATGGAATAAGGCTGTTGCCGTTCACAAAAGCTACCAGTTATTGAACAACGAATTTAGATACGTACAAGGAAGTCTAGCCAATTTCACACAAAATAAATTGCTTACCTTTTCAAGTGCAAATGGTAACATTGCAATCTGTAATTTGGATAACGGCAAAAGTCAATCATTTGTACCTGGAAATGATATATTTACCCAAATTTCAACCTATTCACTTAACTGGACATATGTTCTTATTGGAAAGAGGACAGGAGAGCTATACTTAAAAAATTACATTGTTGCAATATCTTCCGATTCGAGTAGATTATCATTGAAAAAGTTGATAGGATTCGATGAATCCAATAATGACTCAATCATCTCAACAGCTTTGAACGAGGGAACATTAAAAAATGGTGATTATTTTCAGTGCATATCTGGATCTTTAAACGGTTTCTTGAAGCTCTGGGGATTCGATGGTAACTTATGCAAGGTTCTTACATTCGGCAAACCCATTGTTAATATCAAGTCAGATTTCAAAAGAATTGCTATCGTTCAAACAACTGAATATATACATATTTTACAACTTACAGACTATACCATGACCAATATTCGGCTCAATTTCAAAATTATAGAGTACAATTCTGCATTTATGGATGTTGATTACGGTGATCGCAATATTATAGTGAGTTATGCCTCACACATAAAGGTATTTTGTTATAAAAACTTATCAGAGATTAAATTAAGAGAGTATAATTTGCCAAATGAGGTTTTCACACTAAAGGTAAAAATGCAAACCGCAAATCTTGGTAAATTGTATAGAAGAGACCAACTGGTAGCTGGTGGCGATGGCTTACTTTATGCAAACATTCTATCTGATGATTCAGTAATTGTCTGGAATGTGAGAGAATCCTCAAGAAACATTGTCCTACAGTGTCAGATTAGTCCAATGTTTAACCAATATGCACCGGAAATACCCTCCCATTTACCCCTTATTACACTGATAGCTTTAAACAGCTCAGTTATATGTATTGGAAGCTATAATGGATTTACAAACTTGCATAATGTATTTACGGGTGAATACATAAAGGAATGTACAGCTAAATTTCCCAAAAAGTTTACCCACATGTATAATGAATTAGTACCAATCAATGATATCCATTTGAATGAAGACCAAAGTGCTGCAAATGGGATCATTGTTTGTGGTGATAGCCACCAATATTTTCTGTTTGGTATTAATGAAAAGCAACTTTATCCGAACAGTAATTCTAAAAAGAAAATGGCTTGGGGTGCTTCAAATAAAATGAAAGCACATATACTGATAAAAGACGGATTAGAGGATTATGACATGCAGAGGGAGCTTCAAAATCAAGAAAAAAGATTATTCGATAAATACAACGGTGTGCTTGAAGAAGAGGACGATGAGTTGTCACTAGCCATTGCCATAAGTGAGAGCTACGACTCACATAATCAAACAAAAGATAGCACTGACGAGGATCTAGAGCTTGCAATAAAGTTATCCCAGGATAACAGGCACACGGACGAGTCTTACGAAGAGTTACAAGACTTTAGCGAGGAAGAACAATTAAAGAGAATCATTGAATTATCATTGATAGAACACTAGATCTGTCTAAAGTTTTGGGCAGTCTTTTGCCAATGAATCAAAGATTAACCAAAAACCCTTTAGTAAAAGTTCTTTATCAAAACACTTCATCTAAACCTACATTTTTTATACTAATCAAACTATTTAATACTATAGATAGATGATTCACCGATTATCTTTTGAATTATAGATTTTCTTTTTGTAGTAATTCTTAATTTAAAAATGTAAAATAATTACTGTTTTTTGAAATAGCATAGTCTCTTTAGAACATTATGAATATGGAACTGAATGGATAACCATTAATCATACTTTCAATCATCTTTACTCAAATCATAGGATCAAGATTATATAGATGTCAGATGATCAGATTCCGGAAATAAGATCCGACATCATCCGGCTATATGAAGTAAAAAAAATTGTTCGCCTCCATATATACAAAAGTTTACTCTTGAATTCCGTAGAAATATAGATAAATTAGGAGGGAACTATAAAACGGTAATAATTAATTGGACATGGCGTTTGCAAGCTTCGTTAAACTGGCAAATAGAGAAAAAATCCTGTTTTTCCAGAGTTCCCATCCATATTTAAATGCAAATGCCGTTATAAACTTCCATGACTTTTTCAGTAAACGTTGGAAGAATGAAGGACCACATCCTTCTAAAGCCTCCGAACGGTTCTTGTGTATTGATGACGGACACTATGGACTTTACTATACCATATACAATCATGATGCCGATAAGAACAAGCCAAAAGCGGCGCAAAATTTTATGAACTTTGAATACATTGCAAATTACAGAGAACAGATAGACAGTATTTTTGTATTTGATAGCTTTAGTAATTTTTTCATCCTGAATGCAAAGAGAGACATATTGAATGAAATCAGTCATTTGAAATGGGTATCGAAGAAGTTTTTGGCTACACTTTCGAGGCCAAAACTTAGTCTCACGCATCAAGTCAGACAATTTTCTACCAGTGCTAAATCCAGAAAAGAGGTTGTGGCAATACATGATATTGGCAGACAAATTGCTGACATTAAGCGTCAAGTTGTAGAAGAACCAGAGCCAGAAGTAGAACCATCATTCGAAGAAAGTTTTTTGAAAACCCAAATATCCAATATTCAATTCATACATTTAAATTCTAAGGACCCTCAGGATTTGAATTTAATTTATCCTTTATACCAATCATTAAAAAGAAATGACCTTCAACTTCCAGATGTTGATCTTTACAATGTTGTGTTGGATTCTATAAGCAAAAGATCGTTAGATAATTCGAAAATCACAATTGAATCAGTCGAATCCCGCTTGACCACATTATTAACAGTATATCAAGATTTATTGAGTAGTGGTATTAAACCAAACAACGAAACGTTCAACATTGTACTTAATAACTTATTCAAGGGAAGTTTGGAAGTTATGAATTATGGGTTTGCAGTGAACTGTCCACAATCTGAGTTTATCGAATCTTCTATAAAGAGCCAAGAATTTGCCCAAGTTGGTATTGAATTATTTTCATCCATTCATAACATTCACAATTTGAAGTTAGCAGAAATTTTACCTAAATTGCTTCTGATTTTGAATCATAATCAATCTTTGTTGAACAAAGATTTACTACAGAAATTATTAGCGTTACTGAACTTAGAAATGAGCGAACCTAGGTATTTCACCGGCTTGATTGGTTTGAGTTGTCACTTTCATGAGTTTAAAGTATTAGAACTGAACAGAGACTCTTACGAGTTTATCACGTCAGTTTATGAAAGTTTCAAATCTTGCTGTCAAAAATTTCCAGAATTAGCTGATCATGAGTATGAAGTGTATTCAGTTATAATTCAGTCATTGATAAATAATGGTAACTTTTCTTTGGCCACTGAATTTATGGATAATATTTTGATCGAATATAAAAGGTCATTTTCGAGAATTCAAAAGCCATCGAAAATTCAAGTTTCGAATCTTTTATCTATATATTTAGAATCTACTATGAGTTTTGATGCATCTGCCGAAAACCTTGAGAAAACTTACAATTTGTTGTTGAAATTTAACGAAATATCATATTTGCCAGAGTTGTCTATATCGTTATATAACGAGATGATCAATAATTATATTTTCCAATATTCTCAGCTAGAAATGGAAAAGCTTAAACAACCAAAAGAAGCTGAAATTAATAAAATACAGCAATTGCAGATATTGTATTATGAAAGAGTGTGGAGATTGTATAATTACATCTCCATCAGAAAAGATTTCCAGGATAACGATTTTGTATTAACCACATTATTCAATAATAAAAAGGCTCATTGCCGTGACCAGATTTTATCATTGAGTATTGATCTAGGTGATAATCAAAGAGTCTTTCAAATAGTGAAGGAAGTCTTGCTAAAGAATCACTTTATACAAAATTCCAACGTCTTAAAGAAATTGTGCTATTATTTGTATTGTGGTGCAGTTTCCAATGGATTCAGTACATATTATTTTGAATTGATGTGGAACATTATTGAAAATCAATCTTCACATCATCAGAGCAGTTCAAAGAACTTACATTTATTCCTTTCTGAATATTCTCAATACTTATTGTTAAAGAATGATGAATATGGCTTGAGTATTGTCCTTAACTCATTGATGATCAAAAAAGCTTTTGAATCTTTTAATTTTCAAAATGATACAGTCATTGGATTGGCAGGTGTTAGTAAATTTCTTATTGACATTTCATCAAGAGCTCATATTACAGATAAAAATCAATTATCTAAGATTTTGCAATATCAATCTTTGTTTATTTATGAATTGGAGAATACCGAAAATCATTATATTGAAATATGCGACGACTTAATCGAGTTAAAGAATTCTTTGAAAGTCAACTTCTCTTATTTACTCGAGCAGAGTAAAAATTTAGAAGGCTTTATTTATTCACCGGAAATGTTAGAGATAAGCGAATTCTATAATATTGATATCGATCAAAATTTAAATGAACAAGATATGAATTTAAACTACAATTTGAATTTGTCTTACTTATTGAATACCAACTATCATGTTGGGGTTGAAAGATTCATATATTACTTTTTAAATGAATACAAATTTAGTAAGAGTACATGGCTTATTTTATTTAATAATAACTTTGTTTTTGATTTATTGGAACACAATTCAAAAATCAAGATACAAGAGTTTATTGAAAGGATGTTTAATCTGGATTTCGCATTTAATGACAAATTGAGCTTGTTAAATAATTTGATAATGATGAAAAATGATAAAGTAAATATTCATATAATGAAGTACATTGCAGATCATCCAGATATTTTGAGTAATGATGCACTCACTTTATCATTAGTGGAAGTCGTCGACGGCTCATCTAACGTTTATTTGAAGAATTTATTTGCTGATAAATTCGGTCTTGTTTTTGAAAAAAATAATAATTTAGAATGGATCAGTACTTATTTTGAATCTTTGAATGATGATATGCAGAGCAAAACTGTGCTTGAATTAACACGTAAGTACCACATTTCCGATAATTTAGATATCTCTAAGCCAATTGAGCTTAAATTATTACTTTCAGTTTTGAAATCAATGATTAAGCTGCAAGAATTGGATGAATTCAGTAATTTGTTCAGATTCTATTTTCAAAACTCAGAGGAACTAAACAAGACATTAATGAGTTCCAATGAATTGGCTAAAATTTTAATCAAATATTACATATGCTGTGGTAGAAATGATATTGTCTTGAATAAGTTCAGGTCACTTCAAAACGTTTCTTTAGAAACTAAAAATGAAATTGAATTTTCGAAATTTATGGATTCGTTAAACAGAGGAGAGGAAATGAACGTTGATCGAATTTCAAATGTAAATGATCTTTCCCTTAAATTATTGGGAAACGATCTTGCCACTATGAATGATATATATAATCAAAATTTCCAATATTTTAAAAATATTCAAAAATTGATAGAGACCACTTTGAAGAATTTAACAAGGGCAGCCTTAATCAACAGAAAATTTGGGAAATCCAAGAAAGTTTTGATTAATAAATTTCAAAATTTTCTCAAATTCTTAAGATTTTTAAACTGCAAGCTGATTTCAGCAGACAATTTAACATATATTATCAAATTCTTGACAGCGGTAGACTCTAGGGAAAACTTAAACATTTTAACTACTAAAATCATTAGTGGAGATCAAGTATCAAGCGTTTTGAATTTTTATTTTATGGAAGTCAAAATGATAGATTCAAGTGAAAAAATTAAAATATTACAAAACTTATACGGATCTTTCAAGCTTTTGCAAGATCCAATCAATACCAGATCTCTCGAGGAATATTTATCTCATAACAGAATCCCTTTAACTAAAATCTCTTACAATGATGAACTAAACGACTTAGTTGCATAGCAATATTATTAAATGAACTTTATGAACATAGAATATACATTATGTATTTATTTATTCAATCACTGGATTAATTGTAGATTATGTATTGCAACTCAAATAAGATTAGAATAGTTCTCCCGGAATCGGACTCCAGATTTTCGAAATTTATCATAGAAATTTATTGAACTTGATATCAGATCTATTTTATCGTTAAAAACATGGCGCAAGCCCTTAAAGACTACATACGGACTGGAATTAGAAGCATGTCTCTGGCTCATTCTACAGCTGTTAACTCTTTTAATCTCAATCATTCAGAATACCATATATTTCGCCCTTCTTTCTCACCGAAGATTGTTGACAAGTTCTTGGTTGACTTGGGATTGGCTACTGAGAACAGTACAAATGGGATGAACTTTTATACTGATAAAAAGATTTTGGAATTGGCTGCTGGAACAGGAAAATTTACAAAAAATTTATATGATAATGGGTGGTCAGAGAACTTGGTAATTGTAGAACCATCAAAAGGTATGTTGGAATCATTCCGGAAAAACTTTCCAGATATTGAAACCATTCAAGGATCTTCATACGAACTAAATCTCCCGGATAATTCTGTTGATTCAGTTATAGTCGCTCAGGGCTTCCATTGGTTTACAGATTTAAAAAGTTTAAAGGAAATCAACAGAGTATTGAAGCCAAATGGTACATTTGGTTGTATTTGGAATTTTGACTTACCAACAGAGGCACATTATTTGTACGAACCACTTCCAAAGTGCCAATATCTATTTAATGGTATTGATGAATCTGTCTCTGCAGAAGCATTAGATTATGCTGCTTCAGGCGAAGAAAGTAAAAGGCCATTCAATGTTGGTAAGAAAGTATTTGGAACACATCCGTGGGCAAATGAAATTACAGACTATGCTTATGGCTTTGATTTAGTTGTTCCCCAATATCGTCGTGCTGATTGGAAAACTCTTTTAAGGAAAGAAAATGAATATTTTACCTCCATTTTGAATGAAATATACTTATACTACAATACGGCAATCAAGCCAAGCGATGTTTTTAAATACTGGGAGACCAGATCTTATATCACCGATTTATCAGCTGCAAAAAAGTTAGAGATTGAGAATCATATGAATGACATTCTTGAGAAGACGATAAAAGAGTCTGACAAAGTTCTAAGTAATGGGGAAACCTTCTATGAAAAGATCATGGGAACTCATGCTGTTACTTTGAAAGCAAAAAAATAGCCAACTACATCATTATATGTATAAATAAATGATCTATTTTTTCTATATACCATCGAATTTTTATTTTTAATCATCTTCAAGTTTAAAACTACCCTCATTAATATTTAAATTAAAAGTTTTAATACCCGTAATCCAAATATTTCCCAAATAATCATAAAATTTAGTCATCTCAGGGTCAAATGTGAAAAATTTACCCATTTCAATTTCGTTATCATTGTAGCCATCAATTAAATCATATGCGCAGTATTGATAGCCAGAACAAACGCCACTCTTAACCCAGCCTTTTTGAGGATTCCAATCCTCAATCTTTTCAACTGGATTCTTATTATTTACATTTATTTCATCCATGTCCATTTTTCGCTCCTTCCAGGATTGGCGAATCATCGTCTCAGGTTCTATATCAATTGGACTTCCTGGTTCTCTATATTTAGGTAATTCTGGAGGAACAATACCATGAGTTAACTTAATGGGATTTCTATATAACCTGACAATTTCAGTTTCTTCAAATGTATTTAATGGGTACGTTTTTTTGTCTTTATAATATCTGTTCTTTTTACAATAGCTGAAACCAGAATTAATCCATAATAAAACCCCATCCTTGTTTATATGCCCCGGATGAGTTGAGCAAAGTTCATGCGCTGGCGAACCCAGATAGAACAGGTATTCTTCTTTCGATACTTGTCCCACTGCTGCTGCTGCATGAAAGTTAAATTCATAGTTTTCATCACCCGCAACTGATAAACCAAGCCAATACAACTCTTTGTCTCCCCAAATAGAAGATGCTACTGGATTATTCCAAGCAGAGAGAGGAAGCGTCAGTAGAACACCCAAAAGGTGCTTCACTTTATTTATACCAACTATTCCTGCTTCTTGATAATGCCTTCTCCCTGTTAAATATTTATTTGTTAATGTTTTATCTGTAATAGTAGATATATTGAAAAGGGAATCCAATGAATGTTTATTTGCAGGAGATAGTTTCGTAAAAAAATTGGTTTCAATATAATCATTGTTGTCTCTTAAATTTCTATCTTCGAAGAAAATTGTAGATGTCCTTATATATTCTTCTGTGTTGAAAAAGTCTACTGGAGGGATTAAAGGAACAGAATCAGCATCTAATAATAATACCTCCTCAAATGAATTATAAAGCAAAGCCAACAACTTACTACTATATCCCGAAAAAGCACCATTATATTTATTCTCAATATTGTTTTTAATATTGACAAACCAAATTTCTTGTCTAGGGAACGTTGAGCCAAACTTAGTGTATTCAGATAAATCTATATCTGGAAAATTATTCTTGTTAACCGAAAGAGCGCCTAAAAGGTCATCTTTTCCTACTCTTGCTGCAAATATAATACTTTGTATTGTTCTTCTTGTAAGATCACCATTATAAACAATTTGAATTGGTAGCGTGTTATTCAAAGCCCTCAAGACCCTAATCAACCTAATCAAGTCTAGAGTATGTTTTCTTGAAATTGACACAACAATTCCTTTACCATTACTTTTTTGCCTTATAAATTCAAATATATTCCCTGTCTTATATTCCAGAACATCCGAATTGTATAAATTATCTTTGTATTTAGGAAAACCGATTACTGTCGTCCCGTCATATCTCTCAAAAATTGGAATTCCTCTTATGAAAGGAAGTAATTTATGTGAGAATTTGTCAAATAATTCAATATTATTACCTGGGCCGTTATCCAAAAAGCAACGACCAAATACACGAAGTAATGTCGTAGTGTCCGCCATAGTTTGTTCTGCTTCTTCCGTTTCCCGAATTTTTTGGATATAATAATCCTCGAAAGTGGAATTATCCTCCTTTGATCTAGCCAATGGATCAGACGATATTTTCAATCTCTTGCTGACTAGCTCTGAAAACCTCCGTTTAACTGTAATGCTCTTATCGTATTTTCTCTCAAATGTACTAAATTCCCATTTAGGGTTTTTTTGATCAAAATCGGTGAAGAAGATTTTGCATCTTTCTTCCATAGTATTGCCTAGGAACTTATCCGCATCATTCCCTATACTGTCTAGGAATGATTGATAGCCTCCAAATTGATATTTGCTATAATGTATCCTTTCCTTTACTTTCATATCCGATTTTTCAAAACTGTTTAACGCAAGCTTCGGTTCAAGACCCGCATATATGCTTCTCTGCAAATAAAATAGACATAATACCCCAAACGATATAAATATCGCGAATGATGAAAAGTTCAATATCCTCTTAATAGAAACTCTCATTCTAATTCCATATCCAACCTATTAAAGAGGGTAAAAGAATATTTTATTTGCTGAACTTCTATAGTTTCTCCATTATATTCTGGAACATGGCTTTGAAAGAAATTTTGGCACGTGTCAAGTAAAAAGAGTACAATATTCATTAACAGCCATTATATAACCATACAAACCTATTTAGTATACTTAACGAGCTTTACCCTCAGCTGCCTTAACATACAAGATGTCACCATCTTCGACATAGTAGTCTTTACCCTTTTGTAATAATTTACCTGCAGCTTTGACACTGTTTTCATCACCATATTCGATCAAGTCATTGTACTTTATGACTTGCGCCAAAATGAAGGTTCTTTCCAAGTCAGTGTGAATAGTACCAGCAGCTTGAGGAGCGGTGTACCATCTTCTGATAGTCCATTCTCTGACTTCGTCTGGACCACCGGTGAAGAAGGAGATCAAATCTAATTTTTGTCTCATGGTAGTGATAACCTTTGGTAAAGCTGATTGAGCACCTATTTCCTTACAGTAGGCTTCTCTTTCTTCATCGGACTCCATAGCAGCTAATTTTTCTTCTAAGCAGACGGAGATTGGGATAATGAGGTCACCTGGAGAGTTAGTATCGACCCATTCTTTAATCTTTAATAAATGCTTGTTCTTTTTTCTAACATAATCTCTCTCAGACAAGTTAATCAAGTAAATACATGGCTTGGCAGTCAATAAGAACATACTGTTAATGAGCTCGACTTCTTTAGAGGTCCAGGTCAAGTTAGCAATTCTTTTACCTTCTTCCAAATAACCAATGATTCTTTTGACTAATTCAGCTTCTTCCTTCTTTTGCTTAACTTCTAAGGATTGACCACCTCTCTTGGTAATCTTATCAATACCTTCTAAATGCTTTTTGACGAATTCAATATCTTTTAATCTCAATTCGTCTTTGATGATATCTAAATCTTGGGCTGGGTTAACTTCATCCATAATGTGGATAATATCAGAATCTTCAAAACAACGAACAACTTGGAAGATGGCATCAACAGCTCTAATGTTAGCTAAGAAATTGTTACCTAAACCTTCACCAGCGTGAGCACCCTTGGTCAAACCAGCAATATCATATAAGGTCATGAAAGCTGGAACTTCACTCTTAGGCTTGTACTTTTCACATAATTTGTCAAATCTTGGTGAAGGAACAATAACTCTGGCTTCTTCTGGCTCAATAGTAGCAAATGGATAGTTAGCTGGGTTACCTAATGGGGATTTGGTGATGGCTTGGAAAAATGTAGATTTACCAACATTGGCTAATCCAACAATACCGGATTTTAAATTATTACCTGGTCTACCCAATAAAATTGGCTTTTCTTGAACAACCTTCTTCTTTGGTGGCATTTCAAAATTCTAATATTTAATAAATAAAAGAAATATGCAATATTTCAACTTTTTTTAGCTGCTCTCCAAATGGTAGTACGTCGAAATTTTTTTAATGCGACTTTTCAAAATGCGACATATTGCGACATTTTTATATTTTTCATCATATCTTCCGGGTAATAAATTGAAATATCAGATGAATTTTGACAATAATAACTCTTAATAAAGTTTAACATCTCATAGAAGTAAAAAATAATCGGAATGTATAGGGTACAAGCTGCTAGTATATTAAGAACTAATAGATCACTCTTCACCAGTTCCATATTGCAAAATGCATCTCCAAAATCATCATGCTCAGCTGGAACAGTTCTAAATTTAAAAGTCAGAAAAAACGGTGATGAGCCAGTTGCTTTAGAGGATCACGAATATCCAGAGTGGTTATGGAACTGTCTCAACAAGGAAAAGTTAGACAATGAGCTTAAAGAAGCTGATTTCATGAAATGGAGAAGAAAGCAAATCACTAAAGCAAATACTAAAAAAATTAATAACAACAACTTCTTAGCGAAAATGAATGGTTAGAGATATATTCCAATGGCACTTGTATATATTAAATTAAATTGACAGTTTTAGAGTATTGTAGACAAGGGTGGGGGTATTTTTTGAATTTTTGAGACCAGGGTTGCAAAGATAATACAGTGTGATCGTGAAATTTCCAACTAAAGGTCATACAATATGAATGTATTTCATACACAGTCTATTTACGATTTTATTAATACGTCTCATAATAAATGTTTCTATCTAAGCTATTTTTCAAAAATTACCAAGGGTTTACATCAATATCATCGTCACCCCAATTTTTGTGTGCTAAAGAATTTGGCATTTGTACTTCTTTGAAAAGATCATCACCCCTAAAAGTTGACTTTTCAGTTTCTTTATCTTGTTCTACCTGCTCAGCTTCTCCTGTGGAAGATTCTGCCTCTTCTTCATAGTCAAAAGTGTCGTTTATGTTAGCCTTGTTCTCACTCAAAAGTTCCTCAATATCATCAATAACAGGAATCGGCAACGTTGGTTGGTATAACTTACTATGATAGATTCTCACTCCTCCCAATCCAGAACCATAGTTAGTAATTAGTTCATTCAAGTTAGGTAATGCAATATTAAAAATGAAATTTGGGTTTAAATATATATAAACCTCTTTCGATAAGAAATTTGATTGTGTCATGTAATGCAACTTTATTTTTTCGATTTGCTTTTCTCCAAGTTCTTGTACATAGGTTTTTACTAGATTAATCAAAGCCTTAGGAAGCTTCTTTTCATCCACTTCATACTTATAGAGTTTATTCATGACCTTAAGAAGTTGATAATAGTTCAATGATTCAAATTGATTAATAGTCATCACTAAACTTTCCTCATCTGTAAGCAGAGACATACATTGCAACCATTGCAACAATTCTATAGTTGGTTGCAATTGCTTTTTACCAATGTGATATAAAGAGTTGTAGTAAAATAATAAGGAGTGTGGATCCTTATTGTCATCATTTTCCTCTAACAAATTGTGAAGTTTAATACCCTCGACCCCCAATAACGAGCTAATATTCCCTATTTTTTCAGGTCTATAGATTTTATAGTTATGTGACCTTAACCAATCCTCTAAATTCGAAATATTTAGTCTTATTTGAATTGCTTTAGATCTAGAGCAATATTTTGATTGACTTATAATTCTGTTGAATACAATAGCATTGATATAATAAAATACCTGCGATAGTGTTTGTGATTTTAATAAGTTGTTAACGTCATGAATTTTTAAGACATAGTCTAATGCACCCAAAACCTGAAGATACTTTATTGGTGATGGCTTCCTTAAATCATCCATTGATGGAGGGTATAGCATTTCAATTATATCATCATATGTTGGGAGATGAGATTTAGGCTTACTTTTGAATAAATTCCAATCCTTGGCATATAGCACACTCGATACATCAACAAGGTTGGTAAAGTCCAACAAGCAGTCATCCACTAAAAGATTCAATCTTGAATTCACTGATAAGGAGAGCATAGCAACTAAAGATTGCAGTAGATTAGCCAATTCTTGTAAGAATTTTGGAAATTTACGGTACACTTCACCTTTACTAAAATAAAAATGAAGAAATTGAACAGCAGCAAGCCAGTAACTTAATAAAACTATATCTCCAGACCCTCCAGCAGATGTTGCATTGTCCGTAGTAGCCATGTTAAACACACCTGATTTAGTATTTGTAACAGACCTTAATCTTGCCGTAAAAAATTCAAAAAGGTATTCAGTTAATTCGCGACTATCAACCTTTTCCAGAGAATAACGGATAAGTTGAAATATAACAGTGGCTGGAATCTTTGACTCATATTGATATGACGTTTTGATGTTTCTCAAGTTGAAGATATAGTCCAAAATTATAGGGATATCACTATCGGAGAATTTCAAGTATTGCTCTGGCAACAATTTATCATACTCAAATGTTTTCAACATCACTAAAGTAGGATCGGAAGCAAGCTCCCTTTCTTCGTCATAAGCTTCCAATTTCTCTTCTTCTTGATAATGCTCTGATGTAATACTTTGTAATTTTATTTGCGTGGCTAAATCATCTACTAATGGATCTGGGGTTTCGAAATCGGCCCTGTAAAAATCACCATCTAACGGTTTAGTAATATTCAACATATTATGAGATCTAAAGTATTCATACAATTCAGGTTTATCCGGCGTAATCATGCTAATGGCATTCTTTCCGTCGTTTTTTGGTTCTAAATAGGGGTTTGCCTGGCAGTTCAATAATAACTTCACAGTTTCCAATTGATTGAAGTAAACAGCCCACATCAACGGAGTATAGTACACAATCGTGTCAAATAAGTCCGGATCAGTCTCAGGATTATTAAGAAGAGATTCAATCAAATCAAAGTTATTGAAACAAATAGCATATACTAAGCAACCAACCCCATTCTCTGCATCCGGGAATTTCTGGTTGATTAAATCAGGTTTTACACGAATCAAGCTCTCCAAAGTAACCAAATCACCTTCGCAAGATGCCAAAAGGAATTCTATTAGCAGTCTCTGTTCATTCTCCCCTTCAATGCTCAGTTCAAGGGCAGTTTGCAATGCTTTTTTTGCTATCGTTAATTTGCCCATGAGCGGATCTAACAAGTCTAATACTTGTCCTGTTGCAGGTAGAGTTGATTTAGAAATTCTAGTAGCATCCCCAATGTTATTACTAAACCAATTATCCATCCTCCCGTTCTTATAATGCTGTATTTACCGTTTAATTGATTCGAAATTTGATTTTTGATACTATTTTTAAGAAATTTTCCTATAGTTAACGGATTATATAAGCTGAATCGGTATCTCACCAGTAAAATTTATAAGGAAGTGTTTAATCAATAATCATTACATACTTTTCTAATATAAGGAAGTTTAAAGATGGTTTCAAAGGCCTATAGAAGGATTACCCTTCTAATTTTCGTTATATTTGGTTGTCTTTTTCTATACATTATGAATCACACCTCAATTAAATCTTCCATCTTACAAAATTCACATATTCTAGATTCAATAACACAAGTTCCAATCGAGACAGAGGAAGTCAAGGTGGTCAAAGAAGCTCTTTCGAAAGTGGAGGCTGATAAAGACGTGAAAAAGGAGGAGGAACTCCAGTTGGATCCTTGTACAGTTTACAACCCTGCGACTCGTGGTTACATAGACTTAAGAGAACTTTCATCGATAAACAATCAAGGAAAAGCCAGACCTTGGACAACCAAAGGATATGATAGTGGAAAAAACTATACTCTTGGAATATGTTCTACTCCTTTCAAGAAGCTTCATGACAAAGAAATGAAAGACGATGTCGATGCCTCCTTGGTTGGAGGATTTTATATCGACCCTAAATCAAATAAATATGTCTCCATTGGGGAATATGCAACAACCCCTGTATTTAGAGGTCGTAAGATGGTATTAACATATAACAATGGTTCCTACTGCGATAATTTAGTCGATAATGTTACAGGAGAGAAAGTAAGAAAATCTACCGTTTTAACTTTTACCTGTGACAGAGAAATGATGTCCAAGGCACATATCTCGTTTTTGGGAACTACCAATGATTGCAGCTACTTATTTGAAGTCAGATCACATCATGCTTGTCCAACCGCTGCTAAGGCTGATAATTTAGCAGTCATTTGGATATTTTTGATAATTTTCTTAGCTGCATTATTGGTGTATTTCTCCGGTGGCTTCTTGTATAGGCAGATGAAACATCATAGGCAAACGAAAAACTCATTTTAGGGTTACACTGAAACTTTATACCTAACTTATAATTGCATAGATTAAAAATTTCTTAAAATATGACGGCAATTGCTTAGTCGATGTAGATTGATTCCAATTTTGTACATCATCGATTTCTATTTTATTTATAGCCACTCTCTTGTTAATCCAGTCTTTGTTTATCTCACAATAATGTTAGATCATACATTGAGATTCGAATAGAATCTAATTCCTACTACCTATTGCAACAATAGTTCGTGTAATGCAGTTGATTCAAGTTCTGAGAAATATATTGTATCATTCAATTGAGCTATTTTAACAATCATCGAAATAAAGTAATAGAGATATATATTAACAAATATAAAGAGGATAATAAGACCACATAAAATTCAGGTAATTCACTAGTAAGCACTGCCTGAAATCATAGCCGCAAGGCTTGCAGTTTCAGTTCTAACTTCAAGCTTCGCAACAATTTTGCCAGCAGAGGACGCCAAACGAATTGAAACACCAACTTTACCACCCCACAAGTCTTTACCTAATAATTTTAATACATGAGAAGTAGAATCGCTTATGACATAGTCAGAACCATCTAACGGCATCAAATTCAAAGTGTTCACAAGCTTAGTGACAGCATTTTCTAAAGTGTCAACAGAAGCAACAGTAACAACAGAGCTTTCATAGTTTGGTAACTGGTCATAGATAGCAGTAAAGTTTGAATTGTATAATGGAGTGACAAAATCACCTGCTAATATTTCCAAATCATCGATTTGATATTCATCAGACCATCCTTCATCGGTTGGGTCCACATTGCCTTTATCGTCAATAACGTCCTTATTAGTATAGGCAACTGTATTACCAAATGCAACAAGTAATTCCTCGTCATCAATACTAGGAGTGCTAAATGAAACATAAACAGTTCCTGTTTGATCTGGTGCCAATTCAGCTAAAGAAATAATAAAATCTTCTTGATATAACTCGTTATCTGGTTGAGCAATGACTGAAATGTCTTGCAATACAGAACGAGGCAAGGTATTAGTGATGTTAAATTGTAAAACCAATTTTTGAGAATCAATAAACAAATGCTTAACAACAGTAACAACGAATTCATTTTCTTTCTCTGTTAAATATAATGGAGTTAAAGTAGATTTTGTCAATTTACCGTAATTTGCAAATTCTGGGATTGCCTCTAAAGCTTGAGCATATTCTTGTTGTCTTAAGACTTCGCTTGCTGCATGATCTGAATCAGAAGTCTCTTTTTCCTTACCAGATGTTAATGTTATATCTTCATCTGATTTAGATGCTTCGTTATGAGTGGCATCCAATTGATTTATCTTTCTGCTGTATTCAATAGATTTCAATTCTTCGTTGGAAATCAATGGAATTTCGTTTATGTCAAACTTGCATGAAAAATTTGATTCATTGTTTAAGTAGTGAGATAATTTGCTCTCCAAAGTAGCTAAATTATATTTGGAATCAAATACAATTAATTTCTTTTGTTGGTGTTTAATAAATGTTAAGGCAAGAGTAGCTCTGTCTCTGACTTCATCGTCATCGTCATTCAAACATCTTCCAAGAAGAATTTTAATATTTTCAGCAATATCTCCACCACAAACAACAGCAAATTTAGACAAAGATACAACTGCAGATGATCTGACAATTGAGTTTTCTAAAACCAACCTATTGTAGATGTGTCTGATGTAGAATGAAGGATTAGAAGTGTTGGGGCCCTCGTCACCTAAAAGATGTAAAATTCTGACACTTAACTCAGAAAATTCACAATCCTCAATGAACTCACATAAATTCATCAATATTAATTGCTTGGCTGATTCATCTGGTAAAAATTTAATCAAGTCAAACAATGTATCAACAATAATTGATTTTAAGCTTAATGTGCCGTCATCTCTCAATAAATCTGTCAAAAAGGTAACAACCTTTTTATGCTTTGATGGAAATTTCAATGCTAAATTCTCAATGGCTTCGATAATGACAATTTTAAAGTCATCAGAAATTTCATCCATTAAAGAGGTCATCTTGACAATTAACTTATCGACGTTTTCTCCTTTTGCTATTGTTGAATCAACAGTACCACTTCCCATAGTCTTCAACAAAGTAGTTATAGCCAAAGTGGAAATAGATCTGTTAGAATCATTAATTAATGAATCCAATTCTAAACTGACAACCATTACCTTTTCTGGATGCTTAATAGAGATTTTATTAATCAATCTGATTGCAGCAAATCTAGTAGCAGTTCTTGGAACGCCCAATAATTTTTGTAAGGTTGTAATTACGCCCATAAATTCGTCATCTTTAATCAAAGATTGTAATCCAACTAAAGTTTTACATGCTTCTAACTCAACCATATCACTTTTGTGTTTCAAAAATCCAGCTAAAGTAGGATACAAATGTTTCATTAATGAGGTGTCATCTAATACAATCTTGTTAATGTATCTAATCAATTGAATAATTGACAATGAATTCTTTAAAGATGAGCCTTCTGATAAGGAAGTTATTAATTTCATTAAAGCCATTTTGTCGTAATTTCTCAAATGATATAATAATCCTAAAGCATGATATTGATACATGTAAGAGGTGGAAGGAAGATTAGAAGTGGAATTTCCGTAATATTCGTGAAGTTGGAATTGGTTGGCAGGGAACTCCTTATAGGAATTGATAGTTTCTAAAGTCTCATTTGTGAATCTTTTTACTACATCTTTTGCAATTGGCAATAAGTGATAAGAAGATATTAATGCAGCGGAGGAAACCACTGGGTTCTTGTCAACTATTGCATTTTTGAATAATCTCTCAGAGGCAGATACCGTGGATGAGTCTAAAACTTTAGACAAAGTTCTGATGGCATTGGGCTTATAAATCAAGTCCCCGCTTTGTATATCCTTCATAATTGACGATGTAACCATCAATATATCCTGCGACGTAGCAGATAACTCTTTGATAGTCAAGTACACCATTTGTCTCAATGACACATCCTTATGTTGGAAGAGCTTAGAGATCGAAAAAAACAAAGTCGTTGACTCCTGTGATGGGAATGACTCTCCATGATAAATCAATCTCAACAATTTAGCTAACAAGGTACGGCATTTCTTTGCATTGACTGGAGAAGCATTAAATTGTTGTAAACACTCTTGAAATACCGTCATTTTGTCCGGCAAACTGGCCGTATTAGCATACGAGTCCAGCTTCTTATAAGACTGAGTTGACATTGCCACTAAATTTTGAATGAATTAACCTGCTTTGATAAGAAAACCTTTCTGTTTTGATGTACATTTATTTCTACGTGTTGATTTTCGAAGTTCGAATTTCGACAGTCCTTTGATTTGCTTATGTAATCGCGACTATTCAATTAGAAATTTTTTGTTGAAATATTTCAATTAGATAAATATATCGTGAAAAGTATTGATACTCAGGGAATATGTTTGCATTGAACTCTATACTTAAGAGACAAATAGTGGCACCATTATTGAACAGAAATTTGTTCTTTGCTACTCCAAACTTAGTAAGCAATTTAGGAGGGGCAGCATTGATAAATCCTTTGAGAACATTTAAGGTAAGAACATCCGTGAAGAAGTTTTGTAAGGACTGCTATATGGTTAGAAGAAAGGGACGAGTATACGTTTACTGCAAGTCCAATGGTAAGCACAAACAAAGACAAGGTTAGAACGTTTCAATAGACGGAAAAACATAAGGTAAAGTACTCCAGGGATATGGCAGAGAGTGGAGCATAAAATTATCTAGAATAGTGCATTTATTCGCTGGTTGAAGTATGTCATGTAAATAAATTCAATATATTATAGTAAAAATATATATCTATGTATGCGATATTTTTCGTGTAAATCAACTTAGATTTTGAGACAGTTAGTCTGACTGCCTCGTCATTGCGATTGCACTGCCGATCTGAGAAGCTGCAAGTTTACGGGTAGTAGGAGTTTGGTGAGTTCTTAGGGTTTGAACCGTTGATGACGGGATCCGAAGATTCACTGGTCTTTGTAATTGACGTTCGACACTCTGATCTTGAATTTGCTGCTGCGTCATTGCGCTCTGAAATCTCAGCGGTGAAGGAGATGCAGATGCTGTAGACAGAGAAGAAAACAATGCGTCTTGCCATAATCTATTAAGTAAGATGCTTGTCTCATGCTCTTTTTCATAAAAGCTAGGCGAAAACTCTTTGAAACTATTACTACTTGTTCCATTGTCATTTTGCACAAAAGATGTGCCCTTTCTTGTTTTATCTATTTCAAGTGATTTTTTTCCTATTATCTTTTCAAGCCGTTTAATACTTTTACCAACAGGATTCAAATTTCTTCTCACATTAAGGTACTCTCTATTTAATCGTTCAAACTCCGTTCTTAACTGAATAAAATTTTGGTGGTTATTTTGCACCATAAATGATAGTCCATTCATATTGTTTGTGCTTGCGGCAGTATGATCATTAGAACTAGCTTGTAAGTTACTTCCCAAGCTACCATTTGAGGTATTTGCGCTTGATGACAATGCATTATTATGAAGCTCCCTCATATTTTGAGAACTTTGATTGTAATTTTGAGCAAACATGAGGTTGCTTAAAGAAAGGGTAGACATGTTTGCTAATTGATTTGCGTCTAGATTTGGAACATCCATAAGGGAATTTTCTCTTTGAAGCCATAATCTTTGTTGAGTTCTATTTTCCATATAAGATGGTTCCGGATGTGACGTTTGGCTATTGTTTAAGAAGTTGGAAAAGTTTGTAGTTCCATTACCTATTGTAATACTTGAAGATGGTGTCTGCTTAGATTTGCGTTGATTTTGATTTTGAGCTTGCCTTTGATTTTTTGAAGACAAATATTGAGAATTTGTTCTTTGTAAGTTTGTGAAAATGGAATGGTTTGGTTGATAAGAATTATTCGGTATCACATTTTTATTAGTTATAACTGGCTCTGCTGGATTGTCCATAGGTTTGGCCTTAAATGATATTCCACCTGGTGTTTCCGAAGGTGTTGATCCAACCGAAGGAAGATTGAAATTGGGTATACTGTTTGCATCATAATGATCTGTTCTTTGATTTATCGTAGCTGTATCGCTATTGAACTTTTTCGTTTGTCCTGTTGATTGTGATAATAAAAGTGATCCACCGTATAAGTTTGATGAGTTTATCAAATCCTCGTTAGAATTCCCATTAAATTTTATAGAACCATTAGTTAAATTTATATCGTCATCCTTAGACTTTTCATCATTAAGACTTGCCTCATTTATTTGGTTATCTGAATTCCTCTGAGGTTCGGATTCATAATTTTCATAATTTTCGGCTTCCTGGGGACTTTCCTCGGCAATATCAGGAGTGGTAGTCATTTGTACTTCATTTCCATATGTGCTACTTTTTAATTGTGAATTACTAACTGAACTGGACACTTCTAATGGCTTGTGTTGTTCACTCGGATTTTCTTCATCGTTTTCATCGTCGTTTTCTAAATCTTCAAATTCTTCATTATTACAATCATCTTCGTTCAATCGCAATATAGCTTTACCCTTTCTTCCACTAGTCTTCAACCCACTTAATTGCACTAAACTATTTCCTCCACCTAACCCCTTAAGCGAAGAACTTGATTTATTGGATTTAAGTGATTGGTTTGAAGCGGACTTTGTCAATGGATGTAACCCCAGAATCTTAGTGAAAGATCTATTATTTCTTTTAAGAGGCCCAACTCTAGTAGTCTTTAGTAAACCATCAGTAGATTTTGATCTATCTAAGTTGGGCCTGATCCCAGAAAATGTTGTACTGGATATAGCAGGAAGTTTATTTAATGCTTTATTGTGTGAAAGCGATCGATTGTGACCTCTTAATTTCCTCTTTGATGAATTGGACGTTACAATCGACGTGCTAGACACATTTGAAGGGACTTTGGTCCGTCCTCTGCCCTGATCTTGTACAACAACCAATGAAGGGGAGTTAAATGACATCTTTGCTAGTCTATTATCCTTCTTCACGGACTTTTTACTTAATTTGACTCACTACAAGTATTAGCTATATTCAATTTTCGTTTGTATGACACTTCAAGTGTCACGTGATTATTTATGATTTAATTCGGAATCCCACCAGATCTACTGGGGAAGACATGACTTAAAATTATGTTCAAAAGTTAAAGTAACAAGATAGTGGGCATGTTGGGAGTGTTCTATAACAGGTGGTTTTTGCTATATTTTAAGAAGAAACCCTTATGTGTTATGTTGGCTACTGATTTTCGAGTTTAGTTGCAAATTTTCATTTATGTCCCAATACTCCAAAATTGTGGAACCAAGAAGAAGTTCATACTGATATTTATTGGCTACATATTACAACTTCAGTTTGAAAACTTATTTTATTAAGAATGCTTTGAATGTTACAAGATGTGGAGAACGTGGTCCAAAGGCTAGCATGAACAGTTTCAATAGTAACTTGTGATGCCGGTACCCGCATAATTCCATTATACGTTCTACAGCTACTTTACCTTTATTTTAATGATCGATATCGGCGTTCTACTCTTTGCCTTTTATTAGTCTGTATTTATTCATGCGTCTCTTTAAAAAATACATTCGGTTTGTAGTTACAGAGTAAAATTTCAGCTATCTTTGAAACTCATCTTTTAATTGAAGTTTTGTCCAATTAATCAACCAGTAATATACCTCAATAAGTAAAGTCTCTACATCCTAGTATGTCTTGTGAGTTTCAAGAATACTCCCACGTGTAACACTCAGTTAAGTGTTTTTCATTGTTAAACTCTACAGATTGGTTACATTGTTGCGAATTTGTATTACCGACACAAACTAGAATTTTTAAGTGTTTAACGAAAATCTATACAGAAAGTAAAAAAATACTACAATATCGCAATCGAAATAGAAAAGCTATAAATAAAGATAATTATTGCTCAATTGACACATTAAGTGAAATTTATTCAAAAATGGTCAGTTTCAGATCGCAATTGCAAAATTTTACAATTTTAGCAGTATTTTGGATAATACATTCAGCATATTCCCATACTGTTCCTGGGTTCAGTTCACTTCACAAGCAATTGAACAAGAGAAGTAGCAATCCAATTGATGTTATATACGATAATCTTTCCTTAACTGACCAGGATTTCATCGCCTATCACTTGTCTAACTTGACCAGCTTTAATGGTACAAAATGCGACGCTTGCAAACACAAAATCATATATAGCCAAACCTTACTAAACGAGGTTCCTAATAAACTGCACTTGGTCAGTTTATTATTATTCCAGTATTGTCTATCTGAAAACAGTTATAAAGAGTCAAAATGTGACAACATTGACTTTTTTGTCACCACTAGGGCCCAAGATATCGAATTCGCAGCAAACGAATACAATTCTGGATATACGGGCGCTTCTTCGATTAATTTCTACGACAACGATTTTATCCACATGCTCAAAAACTTCAATACATCTAGTGATTTAGACTTGGAATATTACTGTTATTATAAAGCTGATGCCTGTGATTTACCAGAAACTCCTGAAGTGTATAAAAAGTTTAATCTAGAAAGTTGGTGGCCCGAAAAACAACCGCAACATAATTCGCAGCCAGAATATACTAACAACTCTGAAGTCTTCAACGTGTTGCATATTACTGATTTCCATTTGCAGTTAAGATATCAAGTAACAGTGAAAGTAACTGTTCTCAAAGCCTTTGTTGTATGCCCGAGTCCTATAATTCTGATTTACCAACTAATGGATACAACTTTACCGAATACTATAAAAACATCGATCCCGAATTGAAATGCATCAATTACTCTTTCTACCCTGACGCCTATTACGATGAAACTAATAATTACATCAAGGGGGACTACTATGACTTTCCAAAAGAGAGGGGATTTAATTACAACTCAGCTCCAGCAACAGTATTTGGAGCATATCTTTGCGATTCTCCTGAAATATTATTGAACAATACCCTCAAATATATTAGTATGGCTCATAGTAACAAAAGTTTTGAATTTACAGTCTTTACAGGTGATTTAGTAGATCATGATGTAATACACTGTGATGCTTCTACAACGAAAGAGGCTGAGATAAAATCTTTCAAGCTTATGAAGGAATATTTAGGCAATATGCCAGTTTTCCCAAGCTTAGGAAATCATGATACATTCCCTTACGGTCAGATTTCCCCAATGCAATACGATTTTAACAACTCTTATGAGTGGAACGCAGACTTAATAAGTGATTTATTGGTTTCAAACGGCTGGTTACCTTATTCAGAAAAATCTTTCATCAAGAATCATTATGCGGGTTTCTCTTACGTTACAAACAGAAATTTGAAAATTATTTCCTTAAACTCTAATTGCTACTACCAAAAGAATTTATGGGCTTACATCAACTTAGGTGAAGAACCAGATTTATTTGGACAATGGAAATTCTTAGTTGACGAGCTTATCGAAAGCGAACAGCAGGGCCAAAGAGTCTGGATCATGGCGCACATTCCAAGTGGGGATTCTGATGCCTTACCAATTCAATCCAGGCTTTTCGGTGAAATCGTTAAGAGATTCTCTCCATATACAATTGCCAATATTTTTTATGGTCACACTCATAGAGACCAATTCAGAATTTTGTATTCGTCAAATAGTTCTTCTGATGCTCAAGAAATCATTAATATGGCTTGGATTTCCCAATCAGTTACTCCATTGACTGATAATAACCCAAGCTGGAGATACTATGAAGTCGAAAATGAATCATTCAATATAATTAATTCCTACAACTATTACACAAGATTGAATGAAACTTTTGTAAATGGTGGAGACGAACCAGAATGGGATTTCGAATACTCAGCTAGAGACACATTCGATCCTAAAGGTCAATGGCCAGAACGCTCTCCCTTGAATGCCACATTTTGGGACAAATTTGTGGTTCAAGATATCAAAAACCAATCAAATGTTGAATTAAACCAGCTTTATAGTAACATTCAATACCGCTGGTCTCCGTTTGTTCCTAACTGTACAAACGAGACGACAGTCTCTGATACCTGTTTCAATGAAAATTATTGTATTGTCCTGAATTTTTTTTCAGATGACTACATTAACTGTCTTAAAGATTAAAAAACTTATTAGATTAATAAACTATGTTGGGTATGGGTATAAATACGTCATGTTTTATTCATTTGTATTCATTGTTTTCCTATTCTCTTAACTCAGTTTTCATTTATAGAGTTTGTGTTCAATAGTTTCAACTTCAAAATAATATACAAGAGATTAAAAAAACCCGCAAACGATCCAGGTGGATAGAATACTTGATGACAAATGAATATCCTCTTTCTAGTAATTGAATAATATAAGATAACGATTGTAGTTGTAATCTTTCGCCGACAGTGTGCCACCACAGAATATTGTGGATGGTTGCGAAATTTCGTGTGCAACATCTAGCTGATTGGAACATTGTGTGAAAATTAGATGTTATTTGTTGTCAAGGAGCTTTATATGATTCAAAAGTATTAGTAATAGAAGTTAAATTGACACAATCAGATCGCAGTATAAAAAGAAGGATTATTCGCTTTTGATGTGAAGTTTTGAAAAGAACATAATTATCAATAGCCCGAGCTAAAGATTAACACAAATTTATTGAGATAAAAATACCACAATGGCACCAATTGCAACAGTAAAACCTGAGGAGAATGGTGAAATAGATCAAGTTTTAGAAAAATTAGCCAATTTGAAACCACTTGGACACGGGCTTGCAAAATCCCACAGTAAGATAGAATCACTGAAAGATTGGATTAATGAAGTGCCAGAATCAACTAAAAGAAGGTTCGAGAGAGCAGGAATTGATATTTCAAGCGGATATCCATCATTCCCAAAAAACGAGGATATCCCAAAGTTCTTAGATGAAGCTTATGGCGTGAGGGGGCAAGAGGTCCCATATATCGCTAGAGGTAAAAATGCCGATCCAGAGAAAAAGGCATTATTGGGATCAGCAAAAAAAGTGATTAATCTAACAAAACATATTGGTACAGAAATTGTTGGATTACAATTAAGTAAATTAAATGAGCAGCAATTAGACGAATTGGCGTTATTAGTTGCCGAAAGAGTCGTCGTATTTTTCAGAGACCAGGATTTGTCTCCTCAAAAGCAATTAAGTATTGGTGAATTCTTTGGTTCCCAGATTGAACGTCATCCCCAAGCTCCACAAGTTCCTCTTCCAGAAAATGAGAAAAGAGGAACAAGTAGTGGGATTTCTGTAATCTGGAGAAAATTTTTCAGAGACTACTATGGTTTTCAATCTGGATTCAGACAAAAGAGAAACGGATGGCATACAGATTTGGTACATGAATTACAACCTGCTGGAATTACACATTTGCACAATGACGCTATTCCAAAAACTGGTGGAGATACAGCTTGGGCATCAGGTTATGCTGCATACGATAAGTTATCACCAGCTTTACAAGAATTTTTGGATGGAAAAACTGCTATTTACAGATCTGCCCATCAATACATTGACCGTGAGAATCCATTAAAAGGGCCAAAATATATCGAAAGAGAACACCCAATTGTTAGAACCCATCCAGTTACAGGATGGAAGTCTTTGTTTGTTAATCGCTCTATGACAAAATCTATAGTTGGAGTAGAACCAGAAGAGTCCAGGGTATTATTAGAATTTTTATTTGGCGTATTTGAAAAAAATTTAGACATTCAAGTCAGGTTTAGATGGCAGCCAACACAAGAAGGCTTCGGTACGTCTGCTATTTGGGATAATAGAATCTCTCAGCATTTTGCTATAGAAGATTATGACTTAGAAAGCGATGATAGACATGGAACAAGAGTAACATCTCTTGCAGAGATTCCTTATTTCGATAAGGAATCTAAATCTCAGCGTGAAGCTTTGGGTTTGTCTTTGAATTAGTTAGTTTTATCTGAAAAATTACTTGATTATATATTACTTTCTACTGTGAATTCAATATATATTAAACTTTTTTGGGGAATTTAAAATTATCTCTTATGCAAAACTAGTCTTGGGAGTTACCACTCATATCAGCCATTGGATTATAAGTTGTAGGTGCATTGAACGATGGGTCACTAGAAGGTATATACACGGAAGATTCTTGTGAGCTTCTTCCTCTTCCTCTAAAGCTGCCTCTAGCACCTCTTGTAGCACCTCTTCCTCTGAAGTTACCTCTAAAGCTACCTCTGAAATTGCCTCTGAAATTACCTCTTCCTCTTCCTCTATAGCCTCCATCTCTATTGTCGAATCTCTTTCTGTAAGTATTGTCGCTAGTTTCTTGACTAACTTGACCTCCGTAAATACCCCTACCAAATTGTCTCCCTTCTCTGAACCCGGGATCCAAATCTATCTCCAAAACTTGACTATCTAAATACGTTCCTTTTAAAAATTTCATAGCATTCAATGAACCGTCTTCATCTTTGTAAATTACGAAGCAAAATCCACAAGGCGTTAACTTATTTCTATCCAATCCCATTATTATCCTATCTATAGATCCACACTTTGAAAATAACTCGTGGATTTGTTCTTCAGTGGTAAAGTGTGATAAGTTTCCAACGTAAACAGTTTTCGAGTGCAACGACTTTGATAAGTTGTCGAAATTGTTTCTACGAACGGCCTTTTTTATCAAGTAGCGGGAAGGCTTATCAAGCCTCTCTACTGAATGTGTATAATCTTCTTCTAATAGTTCCATTTGGTTTTATTTATGCCTATTCGTTGACGAAAAGTAGTACTGATAGTTTCTTAAAATTGACAGAAAAGATTAACATGCAAAACTCAAACAAGTCAGTTTACAGGTTAACTCTGGTGATTACATTTTCAATATTGGGTGGGATTTCGTTTATTCATATGTATTTGTAATATACCAAATGTTCAAATCAGTATTTAGAACAGGGATAAGGGCTACATATAATGTGCTGGAAAACCCTTCCTTTGTCTCTGAACCGTGGAGTGTTTATCCAGCAAAGCATAGAACATCCGGAAAAAATGTGTCGGTATTTATATTCGATAAGACCAAATTTGAGTCCCAAATTCATAGACTTTGCCAAATGGCTTCCAATTCTAAAAATCCCAAGGTTGTAATAGCGGAGAGCTATCAATTGATCAAATATGAAGTTACCCAGATGAGTAAGCTTAAACATCCTCAGGTGCTTACCATTTTCGAGGTGTTGGAGGAAACCAAACTGAAATTTTTATTTGTAAGTGAATCTGTATCTAGCAACTTGGCTACGATCAATATCAAGAAAAATTTGGACAATTTACTGATACAGAAGGGTTTATTGCAACTTTCAAGGGGATTGCAATTTTTGCACAACTTCTGTTCAATAATACACTGCAATATTCAACCTTCTTCAATATTTATTACAACACAGGGTGATTGGAAGCTCTCTGGGTTCGATTTTCTTCAAAATTTGAATGAGATGTCACCACTGGAAAGAGATAATTTTTACATTATGAGTAATTCATCAATAGTCCCTTTTGCTAATATGAACTTGAATTATACCGCTCCGGAATTGTTAGTTGATGGCCAACTGAGACTTGATTTTGCAAACGATATGTGGTCGCTCGGTTGCCTTATATTCTTCCTCTATAATAATGGCGAATCTTTAATAAACTGCTTTGACTCGAGCAATATTGCTGACTACAAAGCAGAATTCAAAAAATTTGAAAACAAATTCTATAATCATCGTCCTTCGGAGTTGAAATACTTATTGAAGGAGATACCTTCCAACTTGTACCCTCTATTTATGCAAATAATGGCAAGATATCCTCACGATAGAATCACCATAGATCAATTTGTCGATTCAGAATTTTTTAATGGAAGTCTCATCAAAGCGATGTTATTTATTGATGAATTTTCGACTAAAACGTTAGATGAAAAGTTAATATTTATTAAAGGTATTGTAGAAGCTGAATCTACTGAAGAAAGCTTACTTTATCAACTCCCGGCTCATTTTAAGACTCTGAAATTTATTCCATTATTAATCGACTTGATTATTAATGAATTAAATGTAATTCATGATAAAAGTATTGAAAGCAATATAGATGAATTGTTGTGTTATTCATTATCCGTGACGTTTATTATTGGTTCTCAATTGTCTAGTTTATCCTTTCAAGACAAGATTTATGTACCTCTTTTGAAGGATGATTCTAAATCAAAAAAAGGACTTCATACGTCAGAAAAATTAATAAACTTATCAGTAGGAATGCGTTTAACTCTTGTGGAATACTTTTCAGTATTGGATTCTAAATTGAACGAATCTCAGTTTGTTGATTTAATTAAAAGAATCATAGGGTTGGTGTTAGGTACTTCAGAAACCAATCAAAAGGAAAAACATGTCCATTTACAGGAATTATTCTTGAAAAAGTTATCAAGTGTGATACATATGTTTGATTTTCCTTACATTAAAGGTACTTTGATTCCTTTATTGTGCCACTTTTTCCAAACTACAACCACCCTTTCAACAAAGTTATTGGCCATTGAAGTATTCGAAATGCTTGTTGATAAGAAAATAATTGACAAATTAATTGTAAATGAGCAAGTATTCCCAATTTTCAAAAGCTTGAAGAGTAGAGATAAGCGCATTGTGAAACAAGTATTACAATTTTTCGATAAATTATCACATAGTGAACATATATCTTTACCATTAGATACTCTTGTTGAGCTGGTTATTCCACAATGTTTTAATTTAATTTTTGGATGTAATGATTGCAATCAAAAAGAGTTCAAGGGATTTATGGCTACATGTAGCAAGATCCAAGATAATCTTGTACAAAAGAAGATAGCTACGTTATTAGATAAATCAGATTTAGCCATGAGTCCAACCAATGGTAATTTTGAGAGTTTGATCAACACCCAAAAAATCAATGTTGGTAATAGAGATGAGGTTTTAAGGGCACCTCAGTCTAAAGACATTATGCAACCAACAAGAAAGACTACTCCGACTCTACAACCTGGTCCTAAGGTATCCTCGCAACCCACACATGCTAACACTTTGAATCTGTCTTCTGCTGTAAATTCTAGGAGTCCGGCAAAGATGGCGAAAAAGGTACAGCCATTGAATTTGAAGCAAAATGTTCCTAGCAAACAACGTTCTCCGAACATTCATACTCCTAACAATGATCGTTTGTTGAACTCATTACACGCTTCGATGAACAAAGCAACAATTAGTAGCGCTCAAGATGAAGATAATGAATTTGAAGATTTTCAAGAGGCACAATTGCCAAGCACAGAGGGCCTTAATTGGAATAACAATGGAACTACAGCTACTAATAATTTCACCAGCCCATCGATGGGTGCCTTACAACCAAAAAACAACCCTGTTGTTCCAGCTCTGTCAAATCCAACAAGCAGTAAATACCCCCCAGGATATGACTTCAATGTTGTACTAACACCTTCTCATGCGGGTTCCCAAAATAAACAAGCACCCCAAACTAATTCTGATCCTTGGGACTTATTATAATAAATAGACAATTTCTTAGATATACATGTATATATTTGCGAAGCCAAATAATGTACGTTAGCAATGACTTAGATATAGAATTTAAATATGGAATTTAGATATAGGAACTTATAAGAGTATCGATGCCTACTAAATTTTAAAAAAATGCTTGATATCTTAATTTAATATTTCTGATTTTACAAATGTAAAATCAACTTTAGTATTTTCAGACCACGTTCAAAGTAATAAAGTATATAGAAATTCAAAACTAAAATTACCATATTGAAGAGCTGCTAATGGAAGAAACCCCAATGGGACTTCCTTGATTACAAATTTGAATTTTGTTAAAGATTCCTAGAATATCATTGTATTTGTTATGTAATGCGATTCGAGATTCCAGATTATAAAATATATATAAGCAAAAGAATAAGCATAAACAAAATTTTATATTTTATTTCCAATTAGCATTATCCTCTATTTTTAATCATGACTTATCCAAAGAATTTGAAGGTAGTTAGTAGGAAATTGACTGACAATATTGTCATCTCATCGACTGCCTTTTTAAGGTCAAACAAATTCAATTTTGGAGCCAGAATGGCTCTATTCAATTATGGAGATGATGTGGTTGTGTGGTCTGCCATTCCTTATGGGAAAGAAGTTGAAAAGGCATTAAACTTACTCACGGGCAAAGACTCTGCGTTTAACGTCAAGTATTTGATTGTCCCAGATGTTGAGCACACGTTAGCTGCCAAATCTTTCAAGACAGAGTATCCTGACATGAAAATCATTGCTCCACATTCAGTAGATTTGGGAGATATTAAAATTGATTATTCCATCGACTTGAAGTACGGCAATAAGCTTATAAACAAGGAAGTTTTACATGAAATAGGTATTCATGAGCCAGCGATCGTCAACAACTTTGAATTTGTCTTTTTACCAAGCCATCACAATAAGGAATTGGTGACATTTGATCTCAACTCCAAAATTTTGTTTGAAGCTGACTTATTATTTAATTTGGGAGTCCCAGGTACCACCAGTAAAAAGACAGTGTTGGAACAGTACTCACCAGAAACCGGTTTTGTAAATTATAATCCACATTCTGGCTGGTCATTTCTTACTCGTTTCCTCCAACCTAACAGCAAGGTAGGAAACTACTTGATCAACAAAATTACAAATACTAAATCTAGTAAAGAAGGTTTACAAGCAATTTTGGGCTGGGACTTTGAAAAGATTGTAATGTGTCATGGAAATATAATTGATAAAAATGCCAAAGAATCCTTTAAGCATGTCTTCAAATTATAATTTCAAAAGCATGAAAACAAATTCTCCATTACAAGCATGGTATTGTAATATTTATATGGCTATATACATATTTGTATATAATAGGTTTAATTAACATTTCTAATGACTTTCAGTATCCTCGGCTATTGAATTGACCGAGCTTATGAAATATCTAGAAATGGTCTTTAAATTAGCGTTTATGACAAGTCCTTTCTTTAAACATAGATATAAATTATAAATGTCGAATATGTCTATATTAGAAGAGTCAGAAACGGCAACGGCAGTTAACTCGTTAAATAATAGCTGCAAAGATTTGAGCCAACCAAACAAGCATGAAAAAATTCTTATAGCAAGTGAAAAATACTTGAAATACATCGATGATGCTATTCAAAGTGTAGTTGGTTGTAACGATTTGAACAAGGAAGATAGGATCTTCCCTAAGTTCACTGGAGTCACTTTAATGGGAGAAGATAAGATAAACCATAGAGGAAGCACTTTGTATTTTATAGATGAAAAATACAACGATTATCCCGATATACTTGACCAATCTGGAAACAATTATTCAGTCACCTTTCTTCACTTAGGGAATCACCTCACAGGGCACAGTGGTATTATTCATGGCGGACTACTTGCAACGTTACTAGATGAACTCACTTGCCGCTTAGCTTTTCATAACTTCATTTCCAATAAAGGTGTGACTGCAAATTTAAATATCAACTACAGGAGTCCATGTTATCTGAACAATTTTGTTATGATAAAATGTAGCTTGTTGTCAAAAGTTGGAAGAAAGTGCAGAGTTAAAGGTTTAGTTTTCAAAGTTGACTTAGATGACGATAATGAGATTGAAAGTAAAGAGAACCTTCTAGCTGACTGTGAAGTATTAGTCATTGAACCAAAATGGGTTAAGGATTTGTAGCTAGACCAGCTTCGATAAGCTTTCACTTTAGTACCATTATTTATTGGAATATTGAATGTCTGTGTATGCATTTATATATTATATCTATCGAATGTCTATAAACTATCAGTACCTCTTGCTTTACTTTGACCAATCTCTAATTTTGCACTTTTTGCACCAAATTGAATTGCTCTTTTCAATTCATCTTTTACCCAGTTAAGACCCAAATAATCTGCCAATTCTCTTAGTAAATATTTTCTAATAGGTTTTAAAACTAATTTTCCATTCTTGTACTTCTTGCTCACAATTGATTCGAAGCGGTAAAAAAATTTTAAATTTGGTTCAATTTCATTTATGACAAAGGAAATTAATTGATTATCTAAAAAAGGGTATCTGAGTTCTTTTCCCCAAGAGGATATGACTCGATCATCTCTACCAAGGTTCCTTTTATGTATAACCTGTATATCGTAAATTAAAGATTTAGATAATTCTGAGTATGTTTGAATTATTTCATCTTCTAATGCATCTGCCTTTAAATCATTAAATAGACCTTCATGTCTCGAATAACCAGCAAACAATTCGTCAGCTCCCAAGCCACTAAATAATACTTTCGTGTTGGACTTAAAGTTTGATTCAATGCTTGTATACATATCTTCATTGTCCATGAACTCCTCGAATTCAATATTCAGGTTATTCAAAATTAATTTGTTCCCCTTATACTTACTGGCAAAGTAAAATGCAATTGCAATAGATAAATCCATTTCAGTTGAACTTGGATACATTAGTTTTTTAACTCTTGCTTTGTTCATCAACCATTCCTTGTAGGAAACATTTATTTCAATCAATCTTATGGTAAAAGTAGATGAGTTGTACATTTTACTCAAATGAAACCACGATTTCTTACTAAGTTGTCTATCGGGTGACTCCGATGCTGACTGGTTTGTCCTAGGATTATCAAACCCTACTGTCAATAAATCGATCACACCACCGGTATTCTGCAAATTTCTACAGATTAATGAAGCCAATATAGTACAATCCAAACCACCTGAGAATAAAATTCCTAGCAAAGAATCTGACTCTTTAATTGGATGAATTGTGGACTGACGAACCAAACAAGATCGGTTCAACTCTTGATATAGCCTCTCTATCTTTGGGGCTAAACTGTTTTCAAAGTTGAACAATGTCATCATTGGATTGAATGAAATGTTTTCGATAGTGGGGAATTGCTCCCACAATTGCTCGTAAGCCTTGGTGGTCAATTGATTGGCTTTCAAGTCATAAATGTAGATTTCATTGAGACATTCTATGAAAATGGTGTGCTCAGATGAGGGCAATGAGCTGATTATGATGCTTTCGTTGTTTAAGGCATAAAGTAATGACCGTCTCCCAACAAAGTCTCTACCAAAATATATCTTTCCCTCATTGGGATCAAGAAATATAAATGCAAATTCACCATTTAGTTGACAAATGGTACTAAGAATTGCACTTTCATTTGATTGACAAATATGCAAATTGGTATTTAAAAGGTTGATTATAAAGGTTGTATCGTTAGTTTCAAGACATTCTTGATTATAAAGTTCTCCATTGAATTGTAATATTATGTCACTAATGAAATTAGGCTGTTTTGTGAATGGTTGCCTTAATGATAATACTGATGAAAATAACAGGAAGTTATATCCAGAATGCAAAAATTGTGTATAGTTTAAATAATCAGGTCCTCTAGAAGAAATTTTGTAAATTAGTGACTCTAAAATGTTTTCATGTTTTTCAGTGAAAATTGTTTCATCAACTTGACAGATCTCGCTGATCCTATTTTCCACCTTGATCCTTTCTTCTTCTATCTTTTTGTCTTTCTTAATATTATTGTTCAACTTTATTAGCGTAGCGTTCAAGTTTCTCAATTCGTCTATATTATCTAGCTTTTTTTGATCTCCAGGCGTCAACTCTAAATTACCCATATCTATGTCCACAAAGTTTTCACGTATGTAATCCACGTTGTTTGACTCCCACACAAGCCTACCGTCCATTTTCACCAAAGGACGAACTGCCTCTGGTAACAGAGGAGTCTCCTTGTTAATGCAGCATAGTATTCCACACATGTGTGCATTAACAATTGAATAAAGATGAGTTTTATTCAAAATTTTTTTTTTTAATGAAAAAACTAATCACAAAAAATTGCAAACATATATTCTAATATACAAATGGTGAAATACAAATATAAAAACAAAATAAAAATAAAACTAAGAGAAAGTAACCAAAAAAAAAAAATCCCCAAAATATAAACTAACTTACACTTATCAAACCATGGCCCTTATCTCTTAAATACCCAATTAAGCTGTTGTCTTTAAATTTTTCAAAAATATCTTTATAGCTTCCCATAGGTTCTCCTCCTATGAATAAACGAGGGATTTCGTCCTCTTCGTTCTCTTCGTCAGTCATTAAATGTAAAAAATGGTCATAATCAAGGTTTTCGTTGACCCCGGTAGGGGTTGTTGTCGTCGTCTTTTCGTGGGTAGAGTATTGCTTCAAATAGTTCAAAATATCCGTTTGACGAGGATGTTTCAAAAGGTCGATAACTTTTGGCTCTGGAACAATAGTAAGCTTCAAGAGCAAGATTTCTTCGAGTTGTGATTGTTTTTTAGCGTCTTCGTTGTTAGAAAGAATGATGATGGGACTAACTGATAGAATCTCCTTAAGATCAGCTTGAGGATCCACATCGGATATTTTGACAAGATCGTGAGTTTCGTGAAGTAACTTATGTTTAGATTCCCCTGATTTTGACTTGGAGTTTTTCGGATTCTTGTCCAGGTTGAGCTTTTCAAACTCGTTGTTGGCATTGACAGTGGTCACGTCTAGAAGGTCAATGTCAGTCTGAACCACCTTTCCGTCTATGATGGTGTTTTCCTGGGACGATATCAATTTTGCATCGTTAATGGATGTAGGAGGATTTTCCAACGTGACAAACACCATCAGAACAAGAAAGTACATCACAAAGCACACCATCAATGCTCTTACAACGATATTGGATCTCTTCTTGTCCCTTTTGGGATTGGATTCCTTTTTCTTTTCCTCTGGGTAATCATGGGGAAATTTTTCAATATCCATAGTGAAGGAAGAGTCTGGGTCGGACATGTTTGGAGTATGGCGTAGATATTATAGCGACGGAGGGAATAACGTAACGAATCGGCACTAGATGGACTTGTAACTGGATTGTAATTGGTGCTAGAGTTGAAGCTAGAACTGGAGTTGCGATCTGGAGTGAGAAATGAGTAGTTTGAAAAGTTGAATGGAGAAGAAGCGATTTAACAAGAAATTGACTTTAATTCTAAATAATTATGGAGAGAAAATAATATCATGTGGAATTTATGATATTTGCTCCATTATAATATTATTAGGAACCAAAGCCTACGGATATGAGCATCAACCAAGGCGTAATCGGTATTACATGTTCACGGTGTAAAACCGGTTTGGGTGAGGTGACGAAGGGTGATGGGAGACATAATTGGACGATGTAGAGAAGATAGACGGATGAATAAGTGTTGACAATGTTTAGCGGTGTTTAGAGGTACTTGACAGTGCTTTATAGAGTCATACTGTTTAATGTGTCTAAAGTGTCTAAAGTGTCTAGTTATCAGTGTCTTTAAGTGTATTTCTGTATCTCGTACTATTTCTGACCAAACTTCTATTTGTGTCTAATCTGGTCCTCTTTTACATAAATTTAACCACCGACGGTCTCCCCGACTGTCTACCGTCTCTACCGTCTCTACCGTCTGTGTAAGTACTCTGTAGGATTCACGAAAACAATTAGTCCTGGAGAACAATGCCGCTTCGGCATAGTTCTTCACGAAGATACAGGATGTGGGATGAGAGAGAGTGTGTGAAAGTAATAGGATTAACTTAATTGTACGATAGATAAAGGTAATTAGAATCAGAAAAGAGGTACGAAAGTGAGACTATAGGTTTAGAGATGTAGAAGTATCTGTTTATTGATTTTTAGCTAGTGTAATGGTATATTATTGGGAGAGTATTGACTCATCGACCACAACTGACTAACATATTCAAGTTCCGACTATGCTAGATGAATGCACCTGAAGACAATATTCCGTCACGGTATACTCGGGCACAGAGAGGCAAGAGGCAGAGAACAGGGCGGGACGATAGCAAGGGATAACTGGATAATAATCGATTATCTCATTGTCCTTTATTTTCCAGAAGTCTGGACCTTCGGATTGGCTCTTTGACTTGCTGGACATGAAGGGATCCGTTGGACATGAAAGGATCCATTGGACTTATATATTTCCCAACTGAGATGTAGATATAATGTATAGTGTGCAGTGAAGGTTTATACCGTCTGTAAAGCCGACTTTACCATATTATGCCATCTTTACAAGGGCCGGAACTGGAATAGAGTGTGGTGCTGGAGACTGTAAGCTGATGTAGCTATATCCATGAAGATAGAAGCTTGATTCGGTTGACCTTGATTCGGTTGACCTTGATTCGGTATACAGTGAATGTATTTGCATTCATCGATGTGAAGAACCTAGGCTTGACTTGATAGAGCTGGTATCTATAGAAGAAAGTCTCTTATAGACGTTCTCATAGACGTTCTTTGTAGATGTCTTCATTATAGACGTATTTCCTGTAGTGTTTGTCCATATATGTACGTCCAAGCAGGTTTTCCAAAATGTCCATTTGTTTGGTGATTTCTAGCAATTATGGTTTCCAGGCCTTGTGGTTTTGACTACGTTAGTAGTTAAGTATGACAACGTTAGGGTATATCTGAGTATATCAGTAGTGCTATGTTTGAATACTGGAATCTATGTGTTCGCCATATTGAGCGAAAATATCCATTGAGAGTAGTAGTTTAAAAACTGGTGAAATTTTACATTAGTGGATAGTTCTCTTAATGACCGTCAGGACACTACATATATCGTGGCTGTATATCTGTGCAATTGTGGATCTGTCCAAATGTCCCAGAACAAGCCACTGAATCAACCTATAGACGATATTGCACAAGAGGAAGTGTGATTTCCTCCTGTCTGGGAGTTACATTATCCTGAATATATTCTAGGTAACGATCATGATACAATCTGATACAACAGTTTTCTGCCCTGTTTGTAAGCATTAAAGGCATATTGGGAACCGCAAAACATTCCCATACTACAAGTGTGGAATAGGCGCAAAATCAGCAAATCCAACCGCCGTTTACATATTTGCATCCATTCCAAATAGAGAATAGTAGACTACAATACTAGATCGGTTTCTGATTGCAAAACAAATAGGAATAAGTTGATCGTTCAAATCGACACTTTACCTTGTCATGATAGTGACAAGACTATTATTTGAATTTCTCTTACATCAATGAGACTCCTTTGAAAAATCACCTAAAATCAAGTCTTTTCCATTAATCAAGAGCTTCTATATTGTCATTCGACTATGAAATGAAGGGTACGTTTTGATTCAAGTTCTCGCATAGCTTCAATTCAAGGGCCATTTCAAAGTCTTCAGTTCCAGCAACAAGTAATTGCAAAATTGCAAAATTACACTAAATTCTTATTTCAGTCGTCATCACCAGCCCATTTTCTACCTTTCTCTTATGAGTTCCCTTTTGACAGTGCTGCTTTTTGGGAATGTGTCATTTATAGTTATACCTTCGTCCTATTTGTGCCCAATGTAAGTATTCTTTTTCATAGCTCTTCCTCTTGAAGTGAAAATCGTGAATATCAATCGCGCTTGGACACAAACAAAAAAAATCACCATCTCTATAAACAAAAACATTTAAACCACTATGCTAGCATGAGCAAACTCGCCAGGAAAAGACATCGTCCCAATGCCCGCGTAGATCTAGGAGATCCCTTGCCACTCCACTATAAAGTACAGTCTGAATCGGAAGAATTACTCAAAGATGCTGAAGATGATGAAGAAACAGCAGTAGACACAAAACATTATAACCACTCGATATTCTTGAAGAAACCTACCGATAATGCTTCTTTAAGACCATTGAATCCAAAAATCTCTTCAGAATCTAGTTACCAACCGAGGATAGATATGAAACAGGATAACAGTGCCGAGTTCAGGAAGAGACTTATCCAGTTGAGTAAGCCAGGACCTTTAATACGGAGAGATATCAGCAGTAGAAGTCATACACAGGGGCTGATGCAAGATAGCGAACCCGATAGAAGGAAATTGGCTTTAATTGACGAAATAGAGCGAAGTCTCGAAAGTTTGAGAGACTTGATAAGGCAGCATCAACTCAGTATAAACGATGATCTTCTCAATAATTCACAGTTAAATCTCAATGATCTGTCAAACGATATAAAACCGGAAATAGACCAAAGTCCTAGAAGTATTACAGATGAACTGTCATCTGTGGAATTACTACAAGAGTTGGAACGTCTACAAACATTGGAAAAGAAGATAACTTCAAGCTCATATTTCAATTCAATCAAGAACCATGCCACATTATTTATATTTTCCTTGGTGATAATATTTTTAATCACTTCCTTCATAGTTTCTGGTTTAAACTATGATTATTGTTATTATTTTTGTTGAGAATATCCTACTGTATTATATTCTTTGTATTATTGTATCATTAAAATAAACACTTTCGAATCTTTTAAAACACTCTATTTCTTATGTACATGCAAATGGATTTATTCGTCATAATCATTCTTTGGAGGAGCAGAACTTTCACTTCTTAAATACAAGTCAATAGCAGTGGAAAAAGCAGCGAACCCAGCGCATCCCAAAAATGCAGCTTGAGGACCAGCCTTAATAGATAATCCTGCTCCAGTGATACATCCAGCACTTATCCCATTATAAATATCATGCTTGGCTCTCATACTTTCGATAGAACATTCTACACCGGAGTAAACCATACCAATATAACCAAAATTTTTAGCACTTGATAAGGTCCTTCTACCCATATCGGTAAATTGTAATTTCATTTGCTGTTTAAATGGCAAATCACTGATACTTGCAGCTGCATTGTTTCCAATAGGTACATCGTAAGCCATAGATGCCATGAATAAACCAAAAAAACCACCAAGGAAGAAACCTGAAACACCAGCCATAGCTGTCTTTCCGGGGCAAGATTGCATGAATTCAATCATTTTCTTTGCTCCTTCTTCAGCTTGCTCCTCTTGAGTCATTTCATTTAATGACTTCTTAGGTGTACCAACACCCTCGTATACACCAAACATACTTGAAGCTGATGAATAAATGGTATTGTTGATGAAATTTATTTCAAAATTCGATTCGAATAAATTTTTTTTTTTTGCCTCGTTATATTCATCGATTATAGTATTTAACTACATAATAAATGTAAATTGATAATATATATTAAACATATTCTAAAAATGCTGGAGATATGTTTTGAAATGTAAAATTACCACTTTGAATAAATCTTTTCTTTTTCTTCAATAATTTTTTCATTTAAATTTCCATTTCTAATGGCCTCTTTGATAGTTTTGATCAATTCTCCAGTTACTTTTATTTTCCCCTTTGATTCATTATACAAGTCCGTAACAATTTTCTTAACGTCGTTTGTAGATTCTTCGTTCTTAAGTAGTTGCTGAAGTTTAAACTGGGACGAATTTTGGATTTGCACTCTTATAATAAATTGACTTGCATCGCTAGTAGAATCGGAATCGCTATCAATAAATTTCAACTTTTCGCCATCAAACACTAGGATATGGTCACCAGTCTTAGTTTTGATATTCCAATATGGTTCGTAAAAACCGTATTCTTTATTTAAAGCTCTGTTAGGGACCAAATCGAATATGGTACTATCACTTATTGCAAAACTTGTTCCGATGTCATGTGTAGCAGGATTATGTGAAATATACTGGTTTCTATAATTCTTGAATGCAAATTTTAGGTTTCCTTCGTTGTTTCGTATCAACCCATTAGGTGTGGACTTGATTTGCACTGCTGTGAAAACTTGGCTTGTGGATTTTGGCTCAAATTGATGATATTGGGGTACATTATCAATATAGTCTTCATTCTCGCTTAAAAAGTTGATACACTTGTCGTTCACACTGAAACTTCCCTTAGCAATGTCAATAATATCAGCATCTTCATCAAATCTAAAACACTGGCCTTTTTCTGGGTTTACCAAAAATATACATGGCCCGTTAATATCCTTGATATTTACAGCTGTAGTCCATCCTTCAGCGTCATCTAGTGCCAATTTCACCCGTTTGTTGACATTTTCCTCCAAAATAGGTTGGACTTCTACTGATTGCTCTATATTTCTCTTTCTCTTGGGCTTATCCCCCTTAAAAGTTAGCTTACCCATCGATTGTGACCAACTTCAGATTTCTGGCGAAAAATCTACTGATTTTTCAATTTTGCGAGAGTCTCTCCATAATATGCTATTAGCCTGTCTAATTTACTGTCAGGCCCCTATCGTCTACAATATTCTACATTATCATCCTCAATTGACATCTACATCTCCTGTACGACATACACTCAATTCTATACCAAATATTTTAACCATTTCTTAACTTTTCCTTTCATCCTCATCGCCTCAACAGGTAATCACCAAATTTCTCTTATCACCCTTCTATAATGTCTTTGGCCCTGGCACAATATCAAGTGCTTATAATCTAGTATCTATTGTCACCATCCGTTCCACCTCTATACAATTCCATTCATTTCTTTTCTCTATTGCTATTTGTGGTGATTTCCTAATATGCTCACTAGTCATCTGCTCTCTGAATACTATAGCGATTGGTCAAAATTCATGTATTACCCCAGAAATCCAAACATAAAACCCCTCAAGAGCAATGATACTGTATCCGTAAACGAATATCAGCTTATGACACCATGATTTTAATAAGCTTACTATAGAATACTTGAAATATAGTCTCCTCATCATTGCATTGTATATGAAGTTTAGTATCGTGATTTCTGAAATGTGGAGTGACTGATGCTTTCGGATTTCTCTATTCCACTACTGTATCACCATACTAAAATAAATTGGCAAAAGTATATATAAAGATACATTTAGGATAGTAGATGTATGGAAAATTTGTAAAGCATTAAGAATTTATCAATTTAAATTAGTCAATTAAAAAAATTCTAAAAAACTTTTTGGGTGCTAATTACGTCCGCAACCATTACAAATTTCTAGTATTGCAATTATCAATACTATAGAGCCTGCAAATTATATAAGATCTCAGATGACAGCTAAAAAGAATAAGGGAAAGAAGGTGATTCCTTTAGACTTAGACAATTGTGAACCTTTAGAACATGTAGGGGCACCTCCAAAGTCTAGATCTTCGTCAATTACTTCGATTGAATCCAATGGAGTTATAGAATCGGTTTTGAAGCCACCACCAATGAGAGAATTTGACGATATTTATGCATTTGAAGCGTACATTAGAGACGAAACATGGGATAATGATTATGACTATTGCCATGCAAGGTTGATGTACTATCCACCCTTTATATTAAAGGAAGTTCATAACAATTTAGAGAAAATCAAACCTACGATGAACAAGAACTCACGCAAGTTCAAGAGAAACTTACAACACCACATCAAGAGACATTTGATGATAGAGATGGAGAAGTGCTCAGGATTCAAGATGGATTTCGGCAAGGTCAACGAAGAAGAAACGCCAAAGAAGGTTACTTGGAAATTCGAAGACTCTGGATATCATGGCTTGTCCAAAGAAGAAGAAGATAAGTTTAATAGACACTGGAAGTTACAACTACAAGTCAGTTGTAACAACGAGAACCCTATGGTAGAAGTTGACTATATGGCCATTCCAATTATGTGATTGGAAATCAACTTTCACTCTTTTCCTTTCTATCTTTAATCCCTTAATGAGTTATGTGTCAATGTGTTTACGTATGTTTTGATAATTAAAACAATTAATATATTAAATTAGTTAACCTCTTGCTAAGCTATCGTAAGATGGGTTAGTGTTAATGTATTCATTATTGTACTCTTTCAAATTGTCGACCAAAAAATCCAAAATTTGGGTACTCTCTTGAATCAAAACACCTAGACTAACTGCGTCCATTGATGTTTGGGCCACTAGACCCGGTAGCGATACAAAAAGGCGAAGTAGATGTTCTAATCCATAGATTTCACTTAATTTTTTGGTTTTTGTAACTCCTTCCTTAATCAAATTTAAGTATTGTAGTCTCTCAAATTTGTACAACAACATCAAGCTTAACGATTTATTAAAATATATCTCTAGTCCTTGCAACATCTCATTCAACAACGCTGCGTTCTCTATGCCTTCCTCCTTTTTATAATCGTAATAGTCCTTTAGAATCTGAGATACTGGTTTCTTACTTGGGAGTGATATTAATTGCTTATCCTTGGATATAAATTCCCAATCGTCGACTAGTAAGTATTTCAATTCGGTTTTGAATGGGATGACAATCTCAGCCTTGGTTGTATCCTTTCTTCTTTTTGATGCTGGCCTCTCACTAGAGCTTCTCCTCTTTGATGTAGTAGTATTTTCCTTAGCCGTCGCTACAGGTCCAGCTGAACTGCTCTTGTGTGTTTCCTTCTTTGTAGCAACCTTTTTCTTTTTAGTCAATTCATCGAGTTCTTTTTTAACATTTTTGTTTTCTTCATTGTACTCGAGTAATCTCTCTACTGTAACCCACTCATCCCACTTTGAATTCCATCCCTGATAATGCAATAGGTACGTATCAACACCGTATAATTCCTCTGATAATTTGGAATCTTCTAAGAGTTCGTGTTTTGATTCAGAATTTTCAATATATGACTTGTTTTTTTCATGGATTTTAAGAATTTTAGCTTCATATATCAATGGACCGTGGTATGAATATACTATAGTATTTGGCTTGAACTTATCGGTCATTGTTCAATCATAAATTTATAAATGGTTTATATTGATAAAATCGTAATTTTCAATTTTGATGGAATTATCGCGTTGACAAAAAGTTCTATCCAATTTCACTTTTATTATACAAAGATTCTGTAGCAATTGTAGCACTGCTTTGCAAGATATCCTACCGTACCTTCCTGATGATGTATTATTGATCTAAACAAAAAAAAATTTGAATACAGTTATTTTTGAACCTTTGTAAATATGCAAAGTGGCTGTGGAATTTACAAGCACCCTACCTAAATATAATGATATGTAAAGAAACAAAGTAAGTAAAATTTCTCGAGACAAGACCACATATTCTATAAAGCATAATCGTTGACTCTTTAATGAAAGCTAATTTGCCACTTCTTTTATGTAGTTTGGTATGCTTTAATGCTATATTATTCCTAAGTTGTCTGTAAGGCTTCAAATGACACCAGCTAGTCTAAATTAATAACTACATCTGTCTTACAAAGCGAAACTACAAAGCTAACTATGAAAGCTTGAAAATTCTTCGTCTTCAATCCTGATTCTAAATATTTGAATTTTGAAAATTTTATAAAATTCCAAAATATTGACCTTTCCAACCTTTTTTTTTTTAGCTTTTTTTCGAATAATTGATAACCGATACTTATTTCACGTTAGAAACAATATCATACACTTTCATTTATAGGTAAAGTATCTCTTTTATCTTGTAAAAGAGTGGTTTGACATTGTATTAGTACTGCATATACATACCGAGATTGCTGGTGTGAAATGAAATTAAATCTTAAAACCAATAAATTTACACATTTTCCATAACAATCTTTTGAAATATCAGACATATAGTTTGAAAAAGTGCCCAGTGGCTCATTTAATTATAGTTAAAGAAGGCTTTATACAAAATAAGTTCGAAAATTTTAAGCAATTGGAAAAGATTGACACTAATTTCATCGTTTGCCTATTTAGTTGTATTATCAAACATCCTATGAAATGGCACAAACAAATGGTTCTAATATAGTAGGAGTGCACTACAAGGTAGGTAAGAAGATTGGTGAAGGGTCATTTGGTATAATATTTGAAGGAATTAACCTTCTAAACAACCAACAGGTAGCCATCAAGTTTGAACCGAGAAAATGTGAAGCACCCCAATTGAGAGATGAGTATAGATCATATAGAATTCTAAACAATACAGTTGGTATACCGCAAACATACTTCTTTGGCCAAGAGGGAGTCCATAATATATTGGTAATTGACTTGTTGGGACCGTCTTTGGAGGATCTTTTTGATTGGTGTGGCAGAAAATTTTCGGTTAAAACGGTTATTCAAGTTGCAAAGCAAATGATTCTGAGAGTGGAGTCTATTCATGAGCACAACTTAATCTATAGAGATATAAAGCCTGATAACTTTTTAATTGGTAAGCCAGGTACTCCTGAGGCAAACCAAGTTTACGTAGTTGATTTTGGCATGGCTAAACAATATCGAGATCCAAAGTCTAAAGCACATATTCCTTATAGAGAAAAAAAAGCTCTTAGTGGTACTGCTCGTTATATGTCTATAAACACGCATCTAGGTAGAGAGCAGCTGAGAAGAGATGATCTAGAAAGTTTGGGGCATGTTTTTATGTATTTTTTAAGAGGTTCCTTGCCATGGCAAGGGTTAAAGGCGCCAACGAACAAGCAAAAATACGAAAGAATTGGATTGAAAAAACAAACCACATCAACAAATGAATTGTGTTATGGATTTCCCATCCAATTTGCTCAATATTTAAGCTATGTCAGAAATTTGAAATTCGATGAAGACCCCGATTATGCTTATTTGATAGGGTTAATGGATAAGGCATTGATATCGATTGACGTTGTAGGAGACCAGTATTATGACTGGATGGATTTGAATGATGGTAAAGGCTGGGATGCAGCATTGAATAAGAAAGCTAATTTACATGGATATGGAAATCCACATCCACCACAGAAGCAAAATAGAAAGTTATCCAATTCTCATCAAAAAAAAGCTTCGAGAAACCAGGCAAATACCAATGCAAACGTAAAAGCAGGAAGATCGAAATCTCATTCACTTACCTACGGTAATTATAATTCCATTTCACAGGACCCAAGGAATCATCAATTTGTGAACCAGAATTACGGAGACTCCTATGACCCTTCAAACCAACCACAAATTCATAAGGGAATGATACCAGTCCGTGATGATGGCGAATTGCATTCAGATACTTCTAGCTTTAACGAAAGAAGAAGAGAAGAGAGGTGCTGCATTATAAACTGTCTTTCTTGTTAATCTACTACTTTATCTCGCTTTGATCCTTATCAACCCCACTACATATCCTATGGCGATATCTACTTTTAATTCTCTGTTCAGTAATCCTGCTTCGGCATATATCTAACTATATATTCTTCCTAGTCGTATGTCTAAGTGCTGATAATTCTTATGTACATTAATTACTTCTTGACTTCTTGAACTTTTTATTATTTTCTTGTACTTAGAAATTCGTAGATTAGTAAAATGCGATCAAATCTAATCTAAACAAAAATCCTACACTTATGAAAACAAATACTATTCTAAAAGTTAATGGCTACCAAGGAGTCTAAACATCAGGGAGAAGTCTTCAAGATTCACTTGGTGAATTCATCTTCAATGAATGATATCCGATGCCAATCAGACACAAATGAAGAACAATCTCACAATGATTCATATTCGAAGAGGTCAAAGTTTGCATGCAATAGATGTAGAAAGAGAAAGACTAAATGCTCTGGACAAATCCCATGCCGATCATGTAGCACATTGGGACTCGGGTGTAACTATACAAGAAAGCCTAAGAAAACATCTATCTTGGATACAGAAATCGAAGGGTATCAGATGAAAATACAATCACTAGAGGAAGAGTTAAAGAATTTGAAAGAGTCTCGACAGATCTCTAATATAAGCAAAATAAACCCTGTAATACCCAAGGGTACTCTAGCACCAAGTGATAAATTTAGCCTTTCGATTTGGCTAGGTTCACCATCCTGCGAGCTTATCTGTTGGAACTTGAACCAGATAATCAAAGCCGATCCTAAGAACATGAGTAACACAGAAGAAATCATGATATCGCCAGAGTTCGACTCGTTTATAGAAGAGAAGACCTATGATTATATCATAAACGATTCTAGAGGATTTTCAACTTCAGAGAATGGATTGCTACAGTTCACCTTATCAAGCTTGACAATCAATCAAGTGAACAATTTATTTGACAATGTTGTCTTTTTTATTAATTCTGGTTACCTCATAATTAATCCAATTGAATTTAGACAGAGAGTTAAAGGTTATTTTAACGCCGAGGGCAGATTTGATACAATTCTGTTTCAAGCAGATAAAGTTGATTTTTTCTTATTCAAAATGTTGATAATAATGACATTAGGTGAGGTGTACAGCAAAGAATCAAGAATTGGGAAAAACATCCCTAACAAGTTTAGTCCGGTCCCTGGATTGAAATATTTTCAACTTATTGTGAAATACATGCCATCACCTTTCTCCATACTAAAATTATCTCCTTCTGAAATGAATGACAACATTGACGTTATTGAATTATTGGGATTGATCTCATTGTACTTGAGAATTCTAGACAAAAAGAATGCATCTGTTCTATTTACCTTGAATGCATTGCAACTATGCATTTCTTTAAATCTACATAAAGACACTAATCAACATTCGAGCAAATATGGAGACTTTGATTTTAATCGTATATGGTGGGCCACATATTGCATCAATCGATTTAACAGCTCAAGAATAGGGCAACCCTTATTATTAAACATTGATGATATTACTGCGGATTATCCCCAAGGATCGAATTTTAAGAATGAATCATTACCAAAGTCAAAAGATGATTATAGTAATAATGATGCTATGAAGTATTATATTAACTTAGCCAAAATAAGTGATAAAATAACTACAGAATTATATTGTTTAAAAACTCCATTTGACAATAAAGTATATTTGGGAGCCATTTTGAAGATCCTAGATTCGTTAGTTGACTGGGTTCAAGGTATACCTGAATATTTGAGATTGAATGTCTCAAATGAGTACAACAGTGAAAATGAAAGATTGATATACTCTTTACATTTGAACTATTTACATAATATTTATTTAAGTTGCATTCCGATATTGCTTAACTTCGCTAAGACCAAAATTTCCACTTTTAAGACAAATAAGGCAAGCATTCTGCAACCACTAGATTTGGATACTTTACCATGGAATATAAAAAATTTGATCGTAACTGCAATAAATGCATCTAGGTTGACTATCAATATATTTATGGCATTATACAAAGTAGGGAGATTGAGTTCGTTTGGCTTTACTGATTTAGATTATTTATTTAGTACATCTTTGGTTTTCGTCATATGTCTAATATTGAGGATTGACACCCTTGGTGAAGAATCTTATAACTTTAGAACTTATTTGGACATTGCTATGGGGTTAATGTTAGAAATGACAATAAAGGGTAATATGGTTGCAAAGGGTAAGCTTAATCAAGTTTCAACACTATTGTGCTCATTAAATAATCTCTTTATACTTTCAGGTTCCGAAGCACTTATTAAAGACATCAAGAAATATGAATTCAATTTGGGCACTGGAACAGGCGAATTTGAAAATACTGAAGTAAGACCCAATAGCTCTTATGGCAAGACTTCGATAAACAACTTATTGAATACTTTGGATGATGCAACCATACGGAAACCTTCTAGTATTGCTGGTGCCATGGACAATAGCGAAAACTCAAGCGGAAATCATAGCAGCATATATCAAGTTGATTCTCCAGCGTTAGTAGACTATGGAAATAACTTATTGTTGGAGGATTTTCAAACTGGAAGAGACATATCTGATTGCACTTTCGTTGTAAACAATGATTTTCCTTATATTAATGATAAAACTACGACTGGAAGCCCTTCTTCACTTCACCATGATTTCACCAGAGTGACGGATGAAGATATCCTCTTCTTTGAGCACATTATGCAAAATTTTAAAGCTCTGCCATAGTTTGGAGTTTGGAGTTCAAAGTGAAAGCTACGATATATTGGTTTATATTAATATGCTATATAGTTACTAAAGGCACCTGTTGAGAACTTCAAAACCCTGTTTTGAATGAAATTCATTCGAATTGAAACTGTTATCACCTCCATATGATCCTCTAGATCACTCTACCTACTTTTCCTCCTCTGAAGAAACACTGCTCATTCTGGATCTAGGTTCTCTAGCCCTGGGTTCACCATCATCCACAGTCCCAATAGATATAGCGCTGTTTAGCCTCTGTCTGGCATTTCCACTGTCTTCCCTCGTCTGCGAAGTCTTCGAATCTCCAAGGTTAGCCATGGTCTTGTCAAAGCTTTCTGAAGTTGGTAGCCAATATTTGTTATTTGTGGCACTATTGTGGTAATTGTAAAAACTACCAGAGTTCACTTGCGATGGTCCCAGGTAGTGGTTGCTGGATTTACCATTTATCGCCATCCCAATTTTGTTAAATAAGTTATCAAATAAGTCAGGCATTGCAATAGAATTATAATTAGCTAATTACTGTTTTCCTTTTATAATACAATGTACGAATTGTGCAATTTCTATCGTTTATAAAGGGGTTTTAAATACTTTTCACCCCACAGTATTAGGGTCATAGAACAATATTTATCAAACTACGCAATTACTAATGTCAGCCCTCAGTGAGGTTAAAAGCCTCAGATATACAAGTGAAAGGACTTGTATTTTACCTGAGGGGAGTTCCGTTACTATTAGGTTTACAAATAATTTGTGGGGCCATTAATAATAGGAACGATTGCTAAATTCGATGAGCTTGCTTTCTATTACATACAAGAAAATGTCACAATAATACAAGAATCGAAGATACTGCCTACTCCAGGGCAATTTAAGAGATATATTATGTACAGACTATCTTCAGATGATGCTAGTCTTCAATAGTATCTGCAAGGCTAAATTTTGGAATTGCTTTCTCTTCAAAAAAAGTGCTCATTTAGAGCAATTGGGGCCATTTGGAACCAATGACGAACATTTGGACCAATTCTATATGGAAGAGTCAGCATAATTGTGTAGAAGAAGGGAAATAATAACTTAGGATACGATAGGATACATAAGACTTAAATTGACGTAGAAATATAGGAAGAAATGATAATGGATAGAAACGATAAAGACCAAAGTGGAGGTGGAGATTACAGATAAAATCACACATACTTGGAAAAATCGGTAATTCTACCAATTTGGAAATCTAGAGTGATATGGCAATAGGCACGGCAGTACCAGCACGTTCGGATGCAATATAAGCATCGGATGCAATATAAGTATCTTCGGATGCAATTTTAGTAGATAAGACATCAGTCGTGGATAGCTGGTATACGAATAGATAGCAACATACGAAATAGCAAAATCATTGCAAAATGGTTTGAATCAAATCAACCTGTAGAATACAACTACGTTGTCAAAATATTGTGAACTGAAAGCTTAAATTAATAACATGTTATATAATAAACTAGATTTTGTTAGAGAAGAGACAGAGAAAAACACTGGATTAGTGCTAACTAACTTCATCTATAGATAAAAAGCAGAATAAAAAAAATAGCAAATAAAATTAAGGAGCAACTAAATGAGGTAAAATAGTTCTTCTTTGTGAATAGGAAAATTAAGTGCAAGCAAACCTCAAGGATTGTATTAATAATAATGTAGATTCAAATGATCAGTGCATTAGGTGTGAGATTGAAAAGTTATATTAGAGACAGCGATTTTTTTATGGTTGCATAACAAATCGACTATTCCTGACCGAAACCAACAGTTTCTTCGACTGCCAAAGTCAACTTTTGCTTCAAACTCTCGTAGTCTGTATAAGGAGGCAAATCAACTCTGTTGAAACATGTGTGAGATTTTGGCAATTGAGTAGGTTCACCAGCTTTTTCAATAGTGAATCTTCTTGGACCATCGGAACCTTGTAAATCCTTAAAACCATTGACGGGAATTCTTGAAGTACCAGTAGTAAATTGCAATAATCTGGCCTTTTGTTCAGAATCCCATTCCTTGATACATCTCCAGAACCATTGAATGACTTGGTCACTTTCTTGGAAACCTCTGTAGTCTGTATGTTTCTTCCAATCTTCAACGTCTATTTCAGCTAAACCACCAATTAACAATTCTAATTCTCTTTCATCAAAAACATTAACCAATTCTTGTGGTATCAATTCGTTGAAACCATCAATAAATGCCTTAAATTGTTCTTCGACTCTCTTGGAAATTTTCCATTCGGATATCAACTCAACATATTCGTGCTTGTTCTCTTCAGTAACTTCAATATCCTTTCCACCTGGTTTCAAATCGACTTCAACAATTTCACCGAATCTTTCGTCTTCAGCACTGAAAGTCAAATCTAAAATACCAGTAATATCATTATCACAGATCCATTTCAAAGATCTATAAAATTCAGCATCAACACCTTCCATGTCTTGCAATACAACCTTTTTATGCAACATCATCTTGTATAAGGCTCCGACAAAGAAAGCATCCAAAAACCTTCTATGGAAAACACCTAAACCAACGACTCTTCCAATGAATTTAAAGTAATTCAAATGCTCAGGGTTGATTCCAGAGTTTGGATTAATCTGCAAGGTATAATTATCGTGTGATGAGTATTCGAATAAGCAATAAAATGGATTGAACATGTCATGGGATAATAAGAAGAAAAATTCTCTGGAAACTCCACCATAATCTAAACCCTCTTCTCCATCAAACTTAATCATCAATCTTTTCTTAAGATCTTCAGGAGTTTGTCTCATGATTTCTTGATAAGAATCTTCGAATATATGATCTCTTCTTACCTTAATGTGACATTGGCCTGGTAATATTCTCAATGCTGGTTGTGATCTGAAATAAATAACCTTTCTTCTAAAATCACGTTTGTACTGTGGTACATTTTGATCTAATGAAGATGGTAACCTTGGATCATCCCACGTAGTAGTCTTGGTGTTATGATCAACGAAATAAACTCTAGCAGTGTTTGTCAATCTCATTTCCCAACCAGAAGGTAATGGGCCCAACTGACTGACAGGCTGTTGTTGAATAGTAGTATTTGGTCCAAAAGTACGTATATATTGCTGTCTTCTTGGGTCAACCCAAGTAGTAGTTCTAGTATTATGGTCAACAAAATATGGCCTTCCTTCATTAGTGAATCTTTGTTCCCAACCAGAAGGCAATTCGCCTAATCCACTAGTGGTTCCACCAGATGCAGCCATGGATACAGCAGCAGCTGGGCTAACAGGAGTGTTTGCACCTGATGCATTTACGGTGATATTACCACTTGTTGCTGACAAGTTATTTGACGATAAGGCTGGTGATTGAGGTCCTTCTCCAGGTAAAGTTCTACCACGATGTTGTCTTCTCTCAGCTTCGGTAGCGTTTATTCTTTGTTGGCCTCTTTCTGACTCACTTTGCTCAAGAGTTGGTCTCTGCCACGTAGTTGTTCTGGAATTATGATCGACGTAGTATGTTCTGCCGAAATTGTCTGTTCTACGTTCCCAACCCGGTGGAAGTCTACCATACTGATCTTCAAATGACGAGTATTGCTTATTAGCAACGGTTTGTGCTGGTGGCTGTGTGGCTCCATTTGACTGAACTGAACTTGATGCATTGGTTCCAGTATTGGCAACGGAACTTGGTCTACTCGAAACATTATTTTGAGTAGCGGGTCTGGAGTTTTCTGATCTGTTGTGAGAAATAACAACAATCATTTTACCACTAACTGCTAAGTTTTCATTTGATTTCTTCAAATCTCTGGTAATTGTTTCCTCAGAACTGCCTAAAGATAAATCAATGACATCGCCAATTCTTACATTAACGACACCTAAAAACCCTTGATCCTTCTTCTTAAACTTTTTCTGGTCAAATACTTGTATTACCAATATGGAATCTTCCAACGCATTAAAAGTAAAAGTCTCATTCCAGTAAGGATTAAGTGTTTTCTTGGCTGTCTTGGTGGTTTTCGTCTGTGAACCATCTACCGTAATCACAGCAAAGGGATCGGGTTGACGAAAGACATCTCTCTTGTAAAGTGACTCCGCAGCAACTAGCTTGACTTTAACCTGTGTTGTTCTAGACATTTTTCTATCCGATTATTATATTTTTAATTAAAACTAACCTGAAATGCAAAAAAAAAATTTGATAATTCGGAAAAAGAGTTAGATAATAACAGATCACAATCCAAATTTCAAACTTCTATTATGTAAATCTCTCTATCGGCGACTATTGTAGACCTCTCTATACCTTGTCTCGTTTTCTCCTTTTCTCCTTTAATAGATTCAAAAACTACCTATGTATGTCCGTTGATTCTTCCTCGGGCCCCTTCTATCTCGTAGCTGATTTATAAGCTTAATTCAGCAATTTTAAACAACCAACTTAAATTCGAATATGTTTTTTTTATGTAGCCTCACAAATTAATGCTCACTATATCTATTCTAAATATTGATATGGGTTGCTACTTACGATTATTGCTTATTCAACAGCTTTATATAAATGCTGAGCCGATTTTCAATTATTTCTTCCACATAGCTTTAAAACTCAGTTAAATTACACAAAACCGCTCGTTTGGTGGTTGGAATAACTCACGTGATAATTATGACTAAATGTGAATAGGAATATAGATTGCTTAGGTCAATTATATACGCCTCTATATGCTGAAATATTAAGATTGCTGTATGTACAGATCTGTAGAATTAAGAGTTAAATCATCCAATGGATTTTTAGCAAAATTGAAGGAAAACTCGTCCAGATCTAGGGCCAAAAGACCTAGTGCGCTGGAAAGATCAAAGCTTGGGAAACTTTTATGCAAAGAGGGTTCAGTAAACCCTTTGGTATCCTGGTATGGACTGTTGGTGATTGTAGGAGTTGTGGACAATGTGTCCATTGAACCATTCAGCAACATGGAGCTGTTTGGAGAGGAAACAGCCATGTTGACTGAGTCGACTGAAGTGGAAGAAGTGTTGGAATTTTGCATGGGGAGCATTGGTTGGGTGAAGACAAAATCTTCATCATTGGTGAATTGAGATATATCTATGCCGAGCATATGAGAGTCCTTCTGTAGTAAGTCATCCGTAGAACCAAGTAACGTATCTTGCGAAAGGTTGCTGTCAGGTAATTGTGGAGTTTCAAAGATTGTAGGCTTACGAGAAATTGCCAAAGGTTCAATCTTATTTGCAACCTCAAGACTTTCGCTAGACCTGCTGACCAAAGTGTTATTTGAATCGGTATTAGCCACCAACAATTGGATGTCTTCTTCTGTGTAAAATTCTTTATTGGCGTTGATGCTAACATTAATGGCATCATTAGACTTGGAATGCAAACCGAAAAACGAGTTGCTGTCGATGGAAAGCACTTTCAGTTCGTATGAGTCTTCTTCGGTACTGATTGAGCACATTGAAATAATAGAGTTATTAGATGCTGGCAAAATGGTGCCACATTGTCTTTGGGATAAAATCTCGTTCAACGAGTTCTGATAAGGATTGAAATTGACACTGTCAAATCCTTCCTTTAAACGACAATCCAGAATGCCTGCGGAGTCTTCTGAAGTCAAATCCCAATGTACTATGGTACCATTCCAGCCTCCAGTGAACAAGTCACCATTGTTCCATTCGAGACTTGTGATCTTATCACCATGACCGCTTAATTTGGCAAAGCTATCTTGCTTTCTGATATCCCAAAGTCTCACAACACCATCATCATGAGAAGCAGCAAGAATATTCTCATTACTTGGATTACATCTTATCAAGTTGGATCTTAAAGTGGTTCTATTATGCAATTTATCCATCAGTGAAGTTGGAACACTAAATTTAGACTCTCTCAAGTCGTAGAGTGACACACCAAATCTTCCACAAACACCAATGGTATTTGAATTATGATGCAAAGGATCAAAATTTTTCAATCCCAGGATCGAAGATATAGATATAGGACTTGGTTTCATTTGCGACTCGCAATCCCTCACATCCCAATAAAACAAATGATTTTCATATACCGACAATAGTCTATCGTTCAAAAAATTCATCTTCGATATTTTTCCTGAAAATTTCAGCTTTGTAGTTGTACTTGAGCCGTTCTTGGACCTAATATGTTTTCTGTGATTAAATCTCTTGCAAATGGATGCAGATTCGTCGGAGTCTCTTCCTGGAATAGAAATTAAATGTGCATAGCCCCTGCTATTACCAGTTACCAAGTATTCCAGCGACTTTGGTATCCATTTCATGGAATGTATATTTGGAAGTGTAATTGTATTATGATGGGTTAAATAGTTATCCACCGCATCCAACTCATAAATATACAAATTAGAGCTTTCACTAGCACTGGATATAGCCAACGCTGGACTATTCAGTTCTGAACTATTTACAGCCATGGATGTCAAATTCATTTCGTTATTTGGAACCTTCCAATAGTTGGATTTTATATTCACCCTGTCCAACGAGCAAACTTTATTGATGATTTCAGTGTCCTTACTGTTATTATTCTTCAACATCCACGAGTGATTATTGCTTCCTTGAGAGCCCAAACTCAATGTACTATTACTTGATATAGGTGATAACTGTGGGCAGAATCTTCTAATTGCATTCTGCCTGAATAACAATGTAGGTTCGTAATATTCGGACATTATGCTATAAATGTTATATTTTTTTGAATACTAGAATACAGCTCAAACTGGTCTTGGGGGCTTTAATATATATCATTCCAATCCACAGTCATCACCACACATCCATTCATGTCCAACAATACGTAATGGCTGGCAAATTTTACTAGATTATCCATTTCTGATAGTTTTTCAGCCATTCTTGATAAATGGCTGGTTAATTTCTGTCACGTGTACAGATGGTCAGGATTTTTTTCAGCCATTTCTATTATTCCTACGATAACGATATATGAAGGGTACAATAAGATCTGGTCATAGGAGATAGAAGTATAGTGGTAAGGAGAGTGTGTGCTTGGGTATGATATCATTCAATTCAATAAACTCACATGTAAAACTAAAAATAAAATCTGATGTTACAAAAGTTGAATTGTCCATATGTAATGCTATATCAAAATTTTGCCCCGTTAATCAACTATCTTCTTTTATAAATACAAGGTTTCAAAAGCCATTCACCTTCTGCCTTGTTCTTTCTCTTGGTTTCTAACTCTTCTTGCTGTGTCTCGTTTTCTAAGAATTTCTTACGTCTTTCCAATTTGGCATTTCTTTCATCTAAAATATTCTTTGCAGGCTTAAAAAACTCGAATCTAGTAAACATTTTATTGTCATTGTCCGTCTTCTTGTGAAAGAAACCGCATAATTTTAACGCATCCACAAATTCTGACCCTATGTCTTCGGGCCTCACGGTTTTCAATGCGGATGATTCAGTAAATCTTGACTTAATCTCTGCGATCCATAATTCTCCTCCAGAACTTAAAATCCTATGTGCCTCTTTAATAAAATCCAAGAAATTTGTTCCCATTAAAGCTAAGCAAAATATGACTACTGTACAAGAACCATCTGCAACTGGAACATTTTTAATATCGGCAACAGTTATCCTGTCATTTGCTTTCTTTAAGTCAAAACTGTGGACTTCAATGTCTAAGTTCTTCGGCCCAGTTTGTGCCCTTTTACCGTTATTTAGCTTATTAAATTTCTTTTTGGAATTTTTGGAATTGTATTCTTTAACAAACTTATTGACATCTAAAGCAAGTTGCGCTTCTCCACAACCCATATCTGCGATAACAACCTTTTTATTAGAAAGTCCCGGTAATCCTCCCGGAGCATTTATAGGCCTATTCGATGCTCTTGACTTTATTTGATTTACGAAGACATCAACAGGATTTTCTGGCCAAGATTGCACTTGAGACCTAAACCCCTGGTGATATTCGTCAAACAACGATGGTTGGTCTTTAATCAAGCTTAAAGCATCTTCTGAGTTAATCGTGTAAAGTTGTTCATTTATCCATCTAAATCTAGATCCCGAGAGCTTGGCCATCATCTTCTGTTGTAATGGTGTGAGTTTCTGTGTGATTGGTAATGGTTTTTCAATAACAGTTTTCGAAACTTTGTCTTCTGAAATAGACTTTTCAACAGCATCACTTTCTGGACGCTTTCTCTTCTTTTCATTCTTAGCTTCTGAGACTTGGTTGTCTTTCTTAGACTCCTTTTCTACATCTTCTGCTTCCTCTTCGCTTGGTTTCTCAGCCAACGATTGTTCTAACTTTTTAGCCTTCTTCTTTTCTTTCTTCAACTTTTTTTTATTGACACCTCCACCAATTGCGATCTTCTCCTGCTTCAAATCCCATCCATCTACTTGAAATAATGCCATTTTCGAAAATGCTTTAATGAAATTTTTCTAAATCAAAAAAAAAAAAATCTCATCCTAAATTTTCAGGTAGGGTACAAAATACAGTATCATAAAAATAAAGTAAATATTAAGATATTTTAACAGTTTATTTTTGATATTATTAGAGGTTTCTATATCAAAGGTACTGTTTAGGTACTTGATATACCTCGTTCTTAATGGTAAACTTGAAAATAATTGATTTTGCTCCCGGTGAAAATCACATTGCGTTAAGATGTTCTGATAAATGTTATTACGTTCCAGAAGTCTTTCAACAATCACCATTAGAAGATAAAATAACGCCTTTGTTTATAAGTGACATAAACCAAAGTAATTCTGTGAAAGAAATATATGGAGTTTATGGGAGTAATTACAACAACTATTTGATAATAAACAACTATCCAGTGAAGAAATTTAGAATTTTTGGAAAAATAATAGGAGAGTTATATAAAGAATATTATGAAAAAAAGGACAAACAAAATAACAAGAATTTCATAATGGTTACTATGGACGATTTTTCCAGCCAAGAAGACTCTACAATCAAGGCGAAAATTCCTGAAGCGTCCTATTTGATGGCAGGATTACGAATCAACGAATCATACGGTAAGATATTGGAGATATGTGGTACGATAAGTGAGTTCAATCGAATCAAGGAAGTTCATGCAGATTATGTGAAGGTGCTTGGAAACTTCAATGATATCAGAGTTGAAATAGAAAATTGGAGCTCAACTATGAAATTTAGAAAGGAGAACTTACTACAACCATGGGTATTCGATCCCCCCGTAGTGGAAGTTTCACCCCTAGATACGAGCTTTATACTATCTAAAGAGGACTATGAGCGGAAGCAATTACGAGATACGGTTAAATTAGGTCCTACTCTGTTTGCATCTATTGATCCTGTGCCCGAAGATAGTCTCTTGATTATGAAAAAGAAATTGGCTGATAGTAGATCTAAACCGCTACAAGATCCAATTTACATTTATGACTCTGACCTTGAGGATAATGCTGAGCCTAGTGTTGAGATAATAAGTACCAGAGACTTGCCAGTTCAAGTTATGTCTAATTTTCAACTCTGTTTAGAGTTCATTTACTGGATTTTGAATAACAAATTTAAGTCGTTCAAATTAATTGATATATATAAGGATCCAACCATTAATGGATTGTTGAGCAATCTAGCTAATTTACATTACCTCTCTAAGGTTGTCCAAGCACAAGGAAAATCGTTCAAGATTATCAAACAAGAAATTTTTCACACCATCAGACACAATTTGCAGGTAGATTATAATCTTATCAAAGTAACAAAGTCTCAGACTGTATTTCCACGAAATTTGGAATTACTTTACAATCATTTAAAGAAATGTTTACAAGTAATCAGACTAGAGAAAACTGTCAATCACAACATCAAGATCCTCAATATTGAGAATTACCTCAAAAATTTGCGCATAGAAGATCTAGAAGGCTCTAAGATCAATTACAAAGTTATCAATGCGATCATTGATTTTATAATCACAAAGGATTGGAATGAAAAATCAAGTTGGAAATACGATTCCAAGTTTGCACAATGGCTGTACAGGGATGCTGGTATAATCCTTTAATTCAAACTCAACCGGTATTTGCATGTTTAATTCTTCTATCTTTATTATGCATTTTAACTATAGTTTAGTTTAAGTATTTTAATTTACCTATATTTTCATAATTTTTCATGTTTTTTTATGTATGTACAATCGGGTGTTCCCGAGAATAGATTGCGATAAGATATGAGAACTAAAATTTTGTAAAATTGATTATTTTTCCTTGAATTGGAATAAGATTTAAATTTAATGTCTGTATCTCCAATTACTTGTCATATCTTAGACACATCCAAAGGCAAACCGGCTTCTGGTGTGACTTGTCAGCTATTCTATTTAACTTCCTCGATTGAATCCAAAAATGATGTTCTGGCATACGAGTTAGATCAAAAGATAGCACCATTTGCTATGAGTAAAACAGACCAAGATGGAAGAATTAAGAATTGGATAATAAATCCTAGTTTGAATGGTGATACCAGGGCTATTTTAGGGATAAACTCAGAGCTGGGCTGGAATGCTTTAAAACCAGGGATCTATAAAATCAAATTTCTTACTGGAAAATACTTCTTCGAGACGAAAGACTCTAATAATAGAACATTCTTTCCATTTGTTGATATAACTTTTGAAGTCGATAGCCCTCCTGATAATCACTATCATATTCCTTTATTGTTATCTAATCATAGTTACACTACATACCGTGGGAGTTGAACATTCGCGTCATAGCATTTTAAATGTAAAAGTAAAACTTATTTAACATTAATATATGAATATTTAATAAAATTATTAGTAGAAAAATTGTGTATTGTCTTGTGAGTCTTCGTGAACCAACATTTCGTGACATTTAAATTGGTTCAACTCTTCCTTGATTTTGCTAATCTGGTATGGTTCTGTTAGATTGTATTGTGTAACTGACTTGTTATAACGTTTGTACATTTCTGGAGGAAAAGTTTCACTAATGAAAATGTTTTTAGAAAATGAAACTGACTTTTTAGTTGTATTAGAATTGTCTCTCTTTAAAATTGGAGTAGTGGTCAAATTTTCAGTCTTTGAATCAGGAAGACTCGAAATGTCTTGGAAATATCTTACACTTACTTCCAATTCCTTAAAATCTTTAAATTGTTCTATGTGTTTCAAATAGATTGGCAAAGATCTCTTTTCATATTCTTTCAAATTGTCAAAAATGCTCAATTGTTCATCAGTAAGGCAATATTTGTTATTTTCAGGCTGAACTTTCTTAATACTATGCTGCCTTGAAATAGAACCACCATAACCATGTGGTCCATCTTCCGTGAATTCGGTCCAATATAATTCATCTCTTAAAAACCTTATGTTGTCATCAATATAATCATCGTCTGAAGAAGGATCTGAGGGTTGTAAATATGTATCGTATTCAACAGGAACATCCTTAATTTGCTGATCTTTTATCTGATCTGTCGTTAACTCGTCATCTTTTAAAAATGGTTCTGTAAAAAGTTTGGAAACCTTAGATTTGGATTGCTCGAAATTTTCTTCGTCCAACTTAGCATTAATTTTGGACAAAATTTCCTCCAACATATCAGGCCCGCTATCGATTTGAGGTAATATATCAGGTAACTCTTTGTGAATGCTAATATTTCCATGAGAGCTTCTACTCAAGTTTCTTGAAACCTCATTTGGATTGCTAATAGCAGGTGGTGCAGGTTTTATGTAAGCTGTAGCATCGATCGAAGGATTAACTGTGGCAGAATGTCTGCTAGCTAAGACCTTTGTATCTCTAGTTTTTGTATTGTGATCTGATTTTGAAGAGGACTTACCAGAGAATACTTTCTTGAAAAATGATTTTAAATTCGCTACCGAAGAGGATTTCTTCATTTTAGGGTTATTGGACTTAAGCGACGGCTGCGAAGGTTGTTTCTGTAAATTTCTTTGGTGTTTTGAAATAACTATTTTTTCTGGTGATCTTGGTGGCGGTAAATTTTTCACGTTAGAAATAACATCAAGCATGGACTTCTGTTTATTACCGAGAATCTCTTCTTTGTCTTTGATTTCATCGTGTTGCGAAGATGGCCCTTGATATAATTTTTCTTCCTCCTTATTCTCTTTGAAACTCGTAGAATTTAAATGATTAGGATATTGCTCAGAATATATAGACATTCTTGGAGATGTACCATTATTGTTAAATTGTTTTCTGGGTGACTCAAACTTTGGCAGTCCTTGATTCATTTCCCCGCCACCGGAAAGTTGCACGATTGAATTAAAAGACGAAATTGAAGAAGAAGCTCTTTCATGCTTCCTAATTTTGTTCCTATTTATGACTATCAAGTCTCCTCTCGGTGGTACTTCAGCTTGATCATCATTTAATAATTTGTTAAAGGCACTTTCAGAAGCAAAATCGAAAAATTTCAATTTATTGTCATCTTGAATGTTGGATACCACCAATTCACCTTGTGCCGTTCTTTCATTACCAGAATTTTCTGAAGACAGGATGGCTCTGGTATCTGACAAACTATTTGTTTGTTCGTCTTTTGAAATGTCATTATTTCCAACGCTAGAATTCACTTTAGGTATATCCTCCAAAATAGGTTCTTTCTTGGCTGGACGTATAAAAGGTAGTTCCTTGGAATTAGAAATTATTTCTTTAAAATCACTCTCTTTCAATTCACTATTTTCAATTTTTTTATTGGCTTCACTCGCTTCTAGTATTGAATCCTTTGGACAAGCATCGTTATTGTCTTTATCTACATTTAAAATAACATCCTCAGAATTATTTTTTTGAATTGACTGTGAATTCATAGCATCATTAATGGACTCATTGTCCTGTGTTAAAGTATTATCTCCTTCGATCGAATCTACAAAAGTTAAAGTATTGTCTCTGTTATTTTCTAAGGTTTCATCCTCTGTTTGTTTCAGTTCAACACCATCTCTCAAAGATTGAGCGGGGGAGTTTCTGACCGTATTTTCAGAAGAACTTTTGTCATATTTTTCTTCTTCGCTTAAAGATATGACCATTTCAGAGTTTTGATTGTGTTTCTCGATTTGTTCATCAACGTATTCAGACAGGTCTAAGAATCGCTCAGTATTTTCACTCAGTGCATCATCACTGCAACTTACTTCTGCACTACCAATAACTGGCTCAATAAACTCTTCAGTTGCAGCTTCTAGATTTTTTTCAGATGTATTGTCAGTGGGCGCAATTGTGGTCGTACGTTCAAATCTTTTACTATCAGCGGGTTCCTCATTAGAACTCGCCAGAATAGCCACATTTGCTTCGCTAAATTCAGCTAACTTTAAAAATTCACAAGAGTCCTCCGAAGTATTTATCGAAGTTGTGGGGGTAGTGGATGAGCTTCTATTCACATTAAAATTAGAAAGACTGGAAGGATTTGAATCAGAAAATTTTTGTTGCTCATCAATTAACGATATCAGTGAGTTGTTTTTGATCAAGTTAGTGGATTGTAGTCTTTGATTGACAAGTAAACTGCTGGGCTTGACGAATGTAGCATTCTTTGGTGGGTTTGTATTGAACAGCAATTTCAAGTTTGTAGCAGTGTCTTGTCTGTTCAGGCGAAGATTTTTAACCAAATTTTGCTTGTTAGTATGCTTCAAATTAGTGAAAGAGACGGATTTCGTTAAGTATGCTGCGGAAGTGGCCGAATTCTTCGAGCTCATAGAGCTAAACGATGAACTTCTTGGAATCACGTCGGGATAGTGAGGCCGAATAGGTATATCTTGGCCCTGGGGCATCTGTACTGGTATTTGTCCTGGTATTGAATCAATCGAGTTATTCATCAGGCTCGCGTTGCCTTGACTGATTTTGCTGGGTCTATGTCTTTTGGTCACGGTGGTTCTGGGACGGAAAACTTCACCATTAGGAAAGTAATAGGTTCCTTGATTCGTTTTATGGAAGTTATCGCTCATCTTTGGCGATCCAGTAGAAACTGCTCCCCCTGAACCCCCGTTGGGAATAAGACCTCCACTGGGTACCTTTTTACTCATAGGTCTGATGAATTTGTTCTCCATTTCAAACAAATTCTGGGTTGTATTGCTTCTGATCCCGTATCCACTAGAACTGGTGGCCCTAGAGTCCATCGTTGATAAAGAAGTCAACGAATTTCTTCTCGATGAGTGGATTGTTTCGGGCATTGTCTCTTGACACAATCTATAATTTAGGGATTATACTTGTAAATGTAACTATATCAATTTTGTTTCATACATGTAAATAAGCGAAAGAATTAGATGTTACCTTATTTGAAGTTGATGACGCCTTCCTTGGCTTACTATAGGCGTTTGAGTATTTGTAAATCCCCTACTAACTTAAAAGAAAATCGTTGGTAAGGTGAATTTTTAGCGAGGCTCAACAATCGACTACTAATAAAAATAGACACTGAAAAATTGTCTCTAATGCCAATGTCTCACAATTTTCACTACCGAAACTATTCCATAAATATGTCTATATATGATAACTAGATATGTGTGTTCAATACATAGCATCTACAGTTAACGGAAGCAAAGTGGCCCTTAGCTAGTTAGCTTGGCGTGGCATTGTATAATTGTCTCAGCTCATCTTGAACTCTGTAAGGATAAAGGTTTAGCAGAGGCAATAGCTGATCGCAAAGACAACATCAGCTCACGAATCTTAACACCTTGTGTCTTACTTTACAACCGTACGTTATTACAACCACATCCCTTAACAGTATACATGCTATTATAGTCTCCAGTAAGCTTGCATAATTTATATGGCTTGCATAGCTCACGTTGCATCGTTGCTTAGATCCCTTAGATGCTAATTCTTCGAGTCGATTGTATTAAAATATCTCACAATTACATATTTATTGCATATTTCCACATGGGTAAGTAGGGGTCCACCAATTTTAAACCAGTAATGGATTATACCTGTTTGCGGACATTGATTGCTCAACTGGAGCATTGTCCCAATCGGTCGTATTTTCCGATTAAATAGGTAATTTTCACCCAAATTTGTAGCACAGGAGATCAGTGTAGGCATATGTTAATAGCTATGTACTACTGTCGAAGCTAAACGATAATAACAGGGCAGAAAAAGATTAGTGGGAGATTTTACTAAAGATTCCCCAGCACAGTAATTTATATGCCAATTTGACAGATGAAAATTTCCTGAATAGGAATATGCGGCTGATTATGTTTCTCTTCCACTTGTGCACTTATATCTGGAACCACAATTAGTTTGCAGCAAAAGAAAAGTAAATGGTAGTTTATTGTTTCGTATTAGGATCATATTGCAAGAGACGAGCTAAAATATTGCTATGCACATACAATTGATACTACTTATCACACATTTTCTAGTTGTAAGCTCGCTTAGAACGGGTGCAACTTTGCAACTGGGAATCATGGACATTGGAAAAAGGTCAGGGGAGGTTCAACGGGCTTCTATATATGACCCGCATCTTAAAGGGAGAAGGAGGTCGAAGTTGGTCAGTTCTTTGAGGAAGTTCAAACACAAGCTTCTTGTTAATGATCAGGATGTCGTCGATACGGGTGCAGAAGAGAGAGGAGCAGAAGGAGAGAGGGAAATGGAGGTCGACGAAGATGAAGTATTGGAAGAAGAAACGCAAGAAGAAAAAGATGATGTTGATGATGTTGGAGATGTGAATGATGTTGATGATGTTGAAAATGTTGAAGATATTGATGATATTGATGATGATGATGATGATGATGATGATGTCGATAACGAAGAAGCTGTTGATGAAGACGATGAACCGGAATTTGTTCCCAAGTTGTATAGAATGAATCCTTTGAAACGGACCAAGACTACCAAGAAGGACAAGGCAAAGATTGTTGTCGATAGACCATGGATTTCTGAATTCTTGAGTTTCAAGGCATCCAATGAGGGTCTTCCCATGCCAGAAATGATTGAAGAAAATGGTTTACAATCAAAAATTAGGGACTGTGAAAACCCGGTATTTTGTCTGGACAACCTTAAGCAATGGACAAGAAATATTGTGGAACAGAATAAAAAGCCTCTGCTGAAATTCAACGATCACAATTACAAGAAATATGGACTCAAGAAAAGTGTCGAAATCGATGATACTGGTGTAACAGGCCAAAAGCTGACCCAATCGCAAGACCAAGTACAAGCTCTGCCTCTAGCACAGGTACAAGCCTTAGTTCAAGCTCAAACTCAAGCCCATGCCCAAGCCGACACAAAAGTACAAACCCAAGCTCAAATTCAAGCTCAAATAGACGAACAATCTCAAACACAAGATCAAGTACAGGTCCAGGCTATGGCCAATCCCACGCCCAGATTTGATGTGGAAGAGTTCATTAATTATTTGGTTGAATACGAAAACTTCAAAAAGCTGGATTTGCAATTTTTAAGAACAATAGACCTTGATCATGGATTAAGTGATATTGAAAGAGAGCTAAATAAGATTAAGCAGCGTGAAAGTACCCCGCCAAAAACCATAGTAATTGGGGGAGAAGACACCAATGAGCCACTTCAAAACATTGGAAGTATACTTAAGCCATATATACTTTATTTAACTTTATTAATTTTTGTCATCTAGTTTTAATTTTTATCTATGCCAGTGTTTTCCAAAACTTCAATATTTGTAGAAGATAATCTCCATAAAATCAACAGAAATGCAGTACGATGAGGGCTAAAATTTGAAGCAACTTGTTTAACATACTCGTCATGAATGGGAACCCAATCTCTCTTATTTCCTTTTGTATTCTCAAACTTAGCTTTTCTCTTTAATAAAGCTTTTCTAGCTTCATCCTTGTTGAGTACCAATTTGGCGTCATTTAACACCTCCAGTCTCCTAGCTAAATATCTTGACATACCTCTAGCGATCCCCAAATCATCTTCTGCAAACACATCCATTTCCTTTAAGGTGAACATGGCAAACATCTTAGCTGACCATGTACCAATACCCTTTAAAGTGGTCAACTCTGCAATTATCTCTTCAAGAGAGCTTGTCTTATAGAAAGAAAGCTTTGATAAATTAGATTCTGAATTGGTGAATACTTCAGATATATGTGTAACGTATTTCACTTTTTGGTTTGATAATCCAACCGCTCTCAATTCTTCATTAGTCTTCTGAAGAGTCTCTTTTGGTGTTGGTTTACCATCAAACAAACCTTTAAATCTATTTTCAATAGATTGCGCTGCAGCGCCACTGATCTGTTGACTTATTATTGAAGAAATCAATGAGTACCAGTATTTCAATATAACATCCTCTCCATCGTTAATCTCTTCATCTTTGACCAAAAAAGGAATAAAGTTTTTATGAACTATCACTGGATACAAGGTCGGATCTTTTTCAATAACTAACTTTATTCCCTCGATGAAATCTGAAGTATGGCTTTTAATAAACTCTTTTGGTAGCCCCTTATCAGCAGGTATTTTAATATGCGAAAGCATTTCTTCTAAGTGTTTCTTTGGTAGCTTCTTAGGTGATGATGAAGCCTTTTTCTTGGATGGTGGCGTAACAGGATCTAATTTGATCTCTTTCGAAATAACTGATTCCATTGTTTTAATCTTACCATTATTAGCACTTTTCTTTGTTACTTTAAGTTCCATTTTCTCCGTAAATGGAGAATCAAGAACTCTTTTCCTCCCCCTAGTTAATGCCATATCGTGATTCCTTTTACTTAAGGTTGATATGGTAAGTTTCCTTATATGAATTCTTAACAGTTCTGTAAAAAGAAATATGATCTTGTTGATAGCAAAAATCCAATAGAATAAACTTAGTCAAAGTTCCTTGGAATCCGTATATAAGCAACAGCAAAATAAAAACTTAAGTGTATTGCTGTGAAATTGGTTTTTTGATATCGAGAGCGACTTTGAAATATTGTCCCACGATTGCAAAGATTTAAAAATCTGGGTCGATCAGCTACGAAATTACGTTAATTATAAGTTTAGAGGGGCTAGCGCATTGATAGCTCGTTGAAAATAGTCTATTTATTGTTTAAACTAAAGAAAAAGAAATCGATCAAACTTTCCATTAAAAATAACCTAGATGGAGGTATAAATTGTGAAAAATTGTACAATCGATATATACATCTACCTGGAATAAGTAAGTTTTTTCCCCCAAATTGAACAATACATTAAAAGCTAGTGGTGATTTATATTTCTTTTTAGTAGCTTAGATTTTAAGTGAAATAGAAAATCTAGTAATTTCAGCACTAATTGTATGACATTTTGCAATTGATTCTATAACTACGATAAACAAATTGTTCGAAAAGAAATACTCAACGAGTAATATAGTTTCAAACGATTTCAACTCTATGTATTCAATTGAGTTCATGTTGACTTGCAAAAAAAGTTATATTCGTCATCATCGAAATCTCTTATCAAATTCATCGAGTATTACATAAACGCGTTTGAAAAAGCACAGTACATACTAAATTCTTTTTAAAACCAGTTCTCATATACTCTATGTCTACTAATGAATAATAATAGGCTACTCAAAGGTTTGGTATTTTGCTGTACTGGTATCCCTTCTAAAGCAAGGGAAGAAATAGCTAGTATAGTTACCAAATTAGGTGGAAAGCATTACAGTGATTTGATGAGTGATGTGAATTATTTAATAGTTGGTAACAGAAACACAGACAAATATAATTATTGCATAAGGAATCGACATGATATCCACTTCTTAAAAGAGGATGCATTGCTGGATATATATAAGCGATGGATAGAAGGAGAAGAGAATATAAAAATCAATGATTATTCATTAAAGATATTTGAAGAATTATCGGTATGTCTTTCACGCATAGAAATTGGAAAGATAAAGAACTTGCTTAATGAAGAGTCATTTCGATATAAGTACTATTCGGAAGATTTCTTCGATGTAGAAAAAATAATCGATTGTATTAGTAAAAATGGTGGTAAGGTGACGGAATCATTGACAATGTCAAACAGCTGTGTTATAACTACTGAAACTAAAGGGAAGAGATATTTGAAAGCAATTGAATGGAAAATACCTGTTGTGCATCCTATTTGGGTATTTGATTCGATATTGAGGAAGGCATCTATGCAATTTGAAGATTATCCACTTGGATTGCAAGAGTTCAATGGTTGCAACGTTTGGAAAGAACTATTACAGCCAGATGTAGTTGCAGAAGAAGAAATAATTCAGCCAAAGATCAGGCTTAGGAAAAGTGCAGAAATTTGGAATTCGATTATGGACCACACTAAAGGTAGTACTAGGGGGACAATCAAGGATTCGGTGTGGGACGAACTCGAAGAAGAATATCAGGATAATAAAGATACGACTGCAGAACCATCAAGAAAGCAATTGGTTAAACCTGAAAGTGTCTCAATGCTATTCCAGGGATTAAATTTTATATTAGTTGGGTTCTCAGAAGACGAATTACCGTTTCTTAAGAAAGCAATTGAAAGTCATAGTGGTGCAATAGCGAGAGACATGGATGATGAAACTGCTACACATTTAATATTGCCAGTTTCCAAAGGATCTCAATCCTCATCTATGGTACAAGATCTTTCAAAAGTCATTAGGCAAAAGATTACAAATAGAGATATAAAAATAGTTACCGAATGGTTCTTGGAGAGATCAATGTATTATAACAGATTAGTGTACGATAGTTGGGGACAACCAATTAAAGGTTTACAAAAATCAAATAAGAAATTCAAGATCTGTATCAGTGGATTTACAGGTATTGAATTGTTGCATGTTGAGAAATTGATTACATATCTAAACTTTGATTTCTGTGATACGTTGACAAGTGATAGAGACCTATTAATTGTCAACATCAACCTATTCAAAGATGTCCTAATCAAAAATTCTCCAACTCTTTTCCAATATAAACATTTTGATATTTTAAATTGTCCTATTTATATGTCAGGTAATGTATCAGTATCCAATTTATCAACCAGAAATAAGATTGATGCTGCTAAGAGATGGAAAATACCGATTGTATCGTTGAGTTATCTTTGGGAATCGATAGAATTATCTAAAAATGCTACTGATATTATTATGCCTAGTATTTTAGATTATGCTTGGTGTTTATATGCGCCAAAATCTTTGAGCAAACCGAAGAACTTGATGGATTACGTAAAAAGTATAAGCGATGAAGGATTCAATACTCCAAGAAAGAGGCAATCTGACGAAGATGTGGTCAAGGATGATGACGTGGTAAAGCTACCATCGCCTAGAAAAGGCAACAAGAAGCAAAAATATGGCCGTATCACCGGACAATCAAAACTGCTGTCGTTAACGAGAAAACTTATGAAAATAGATCAAGAAGACGATTCCGAAGTCGATAGCTTGCATGATATCACCATTGAAGAGGAAGGATCGGTAACGCAAGTGGGATACGAGGACGACGAATCGCTGAAGAACAAACAAAATTTAATAAGGAAGTTAAGTGGAAGTGGAAGAATGCGTAGAGAGGGTAAGTAGCATAATTCTGCAATGTATTTGTATTTCGAAATATATAAACATTTAATATAGGCTCAAATTCTGGATGTCTCTATAGTCATACATGCACCATTGATGTCGCTGTTGGTTAACAGATATTGGTCTTTCAAACTCATCTAGATGTATCCATTTCGCAGCCATTGCCGTGGATAACCTCGTTGCATTCGACATAAATACTGATATAAACATCCCCGATGTGCACGTATCTCTGGAAGTAACCTTGCTCTTTTTTTTCTCAACCATCCAGCCCCTAATCTCCCCTAATCTCTTCGATTCCCTAGTGTTCAGGTTAAATTGTCTTCGACCTAGTCTCGTCTCTAGATCTCGACAAGCGGTACCTTAGACAGCACAACTTACCCAGCCAATTTTCGCCCTTTCTTTCCTGTTTTAGATCTCCCTATGATATCCATAGTATCCATACCATCCTCTATATCTCAATTCTAGATATTCTTCGCTCTGTCCCTTTATATACCCTATATTCTTTCTCATCTCTATAATTCGGGCTAAAGCCCTGGTATTGTAAATTCTCACGCTTTCATATTCTCAGTTCTACTATGGGTGTGTAGGATGTTCTGTTTTGTGTAATTTTATCGACAAATTTTTCATTCTCGAAAATTTTTCCTTCCTCCACTAAAGATTTAAATCCAGAAATTAAATCCTTTTCTTCTCTTTTTCTCCTTATCTCAGGTATAATCTATACATAAATCAAAATGGGTAAAGAAAAAACTCACGTTAACGTCGTTGTTATTGGTCACGTCGATTCTGGTAAGTCTACTACCACTGGTCACTT
>JAJMAU010000020.1:0-108862 GCA_030565025.1 Schwanniomyces yamadae
GAAGGTTTTCAAGAGACTCTGACACTACAGATATAGGAAGAATAGCAAAGGTAAAAGTAGGTTTCGATGCGGTTGGCACACCGTAATCAGAGTAAGTAAATTCTTACAACTTAGCCAGAGTAAATAGTACAGTGTAGATAGATTGTTACAGCGTAGGTAGATTGTTACGGCGTAGATATTGTTGCAGCGTATAGATTGTTGCAGCGTAGATAAGAGATTATATTAGAGTATGTGGATTGTGCAGGAATTTTATTAGGTGAGGATGTTACTAATTCCATGTACTTATAAAAGAAATTAGATATACGTGAAGAGCATATAGGTAACCAGACTTTGTGTATGAGACTCTGTGGCAGAGCTCTAGCAGAGACATGGTGACAAAGGGAATGGGAATGGGAATAGAAATGGCAGTTTCGTACCAATTGCAAGTTAGTAGCCATGGCAAATTAATAACAAAAGTGTATTACGGGCGATGGACTGGTTGTTCAAAAACAGAATATATAGATTTCCTATTGATCTGGGACATTGAATTCAATTGAATCTTGCAAGGTTATCTTTTATGCTTGAAAAATAGGATTTTCAATTCATGAAAGAGGTGAGAGAGATAGACTGTCATATCGATGAAAATGTATATGCAGAGAAAATTGTGAGAAAATCCATACATTTCATAAAAAATTAACAATCGCATATGTTGCCCATATAGGCAGTCTACATGTATTGTTCACCACACTACCAAAGAGTTGATTTTGGTAGCGCCTCTACTAACAATAGTGAAATATTGGAACTGTACCGATTACAGTAGCCAAAAATGACTGCAATAGGTTATATCAAGTTTCTTTGCGATGAAATTGGATTAGTTACCTTGCTCAGTGCGGGTATGGATACCTACATTATAATTCTACTTCGTATGATCAGACTTGTTGGTTTTGGTGCCACTGCTTTAATTCTAGTCCTTTATTTAAGAGAGATTGGCATCAATGAGGAATTCATTGGATTTATCATGACTTTGACATTTGTAGGAGATTTGGTAACCAGTTTCTTATTGTCACTTATGGCCGATAAGTTAGGTAGAAGATGGGTCTTGCTCTTCAGTTCAGCATGTATGACATTGACTGGTCTTTCATTTTGCTGGTTTACCAACCCATATTTGATATCAATCGTATGTGTTTTAGGAATTATTACCCCAAGTGGAGGCGAAGTCGGTCCTTTTAGATCTGTTGAACAAAGTTCAATTGCCTCTTTAACTTTACCTGAGCAAAGACCCGATATTTATGCTTGGTATACATTCTTGGGTACGTTTTGTGCTGCTTTAGGGTCATTTGCTTGTGGATTAATGGTTGATTACGCCAACTTAAAATTGGGTTATTCTTTAGCTGAAAGTTACAGATTTGTATTTGCGGCTTATACTGTCCTTTCATTTATCACTTTTGCGTTATCTTACTTAATATCAGCTAAAGTTGAATGGAAACATGAAGTACAACCAGAAGACAACGGCAACCAAGAGACTTCTCAATTATTACCTGAAGAAGTTTCAACGCCAGTTGAAGAAGAAGTAAAGAAATCTTGGTTTAATTTTTTGCCTACGTTACATAAGTCAACCTATTCTATCGTGTTAAAATTATCTATTTTGTTTGCACTTGATGCTTTCGCATCTTCCTTAGTTCCAGGTTCCTGGCAATCATATTATCTTAAATCCAAGTTTAATGCATCAGCATCTTACTTAGGTTCAGTATTCTTCGTCACTGGTATAGTGAGTGGTTTTATGTCTTTACTTAGCACACCAATGACAAAAAGATGCGGCGCCGTTGTGACAATGGTAGGTACCCATTTACCAGCTTCCATATTGTTAGCATTGGTTCCCATTCCAAATACTTTGAAGGTCACAATGGCCATTTTGGTCATTAGAGCTTCCACACAATCAATGGATGTTGCTCCAAAACATGTTTTCTTGGCTGCGTTGGTGCCATCAAGTGAAAGAACTGCCGTATTTGGTTTTGTCAACGTTATCAAGACTTTGGCTCAAGTTATTGGTCCTACTATCGTTGGAATCTTCACAAAGCATGATATCCAATGGGTTACCTTCACAATTGCTGGTTGCCTTAAAGCTATCTATGATATTGGTATGTTAGTTACTTTTTTGGCCTTCAACCGTCATAAACAACACTGAAATTAAAAATATTTATCACCTGCAATAGATTTTGTTTTTAGACTACTTATTTGATTTTGATATCAAAACTTAAAGAGTTACAGTACTCAAATATAAATTATAATATCAGTCAAGCAAACATATATATGTATATATCAGCTAACCCTACTTTGAAACATATATATACATAGTCATTACTTTTGAATATTCTCTTCTCTCATGGTAATATGCATTTTAGTCGTGTACAAATCTGAGTATTAATGATATTTTTTAAAATCTAGAGGTCGATTGATAAGAAATAATTTGCATTTAGGTTTAGCATAAGTTAGGATTTAAACTTCACTGTTGACTCTTATTTATTGAATATTATTTAACTGCAAATTAACTCAGGTTCATTTGTTGAAAGATTTAAACCATGAGTAATTCTTTTAAAGATTTAGGCTACAATCTTACATTGAATGTGCCTTTTGAAACGGAGAGACAAGCTCAAATTGCATGTGCTACATTGTCTCCAGACCCAATATTGAAGGCTACCGAAATGAGTGTTTTTTACAAATCTGATGGTAATAAGCTAGTTTGTGCTTTTTCTGGAGTAAGTGATAGGGTAATTAGAGTGGCTATAAGTAATGTAATTGATAACTTAAAAACCATAATTGAATGTATGGATGAATTTGATGGGAAGGAAGATGTTTTATTCTAAAGGCTAGAGAGAAGCTTATATAAGTAGGCAGATATGTATAATATTAGATAATTGTATTTCAATAACAGTCTGTTTTGTGTAAATATAAGTGGTCTATGAAAAAAAAAGTATGAATTTCTGCATAATTCTCTTCAGTCAAAAATATTCAAATGATAATACGACCAAGGTATTTGGTTAGATCCAAGGGTTCAATAGAAAGAACCACAAGGAGAACATTGTTTGAAAAATTCAAGAAGCCTATAGCAGCATTCAAAGAACATGAAGATACTTTCCATCACGAGTATTCTATAAGACCAGATACCTTTGCTTTCAAAGTTTCTGCTGCCAATGAAGAATCAAGATCACTTGTGAAAAGCAATTCTGACAAACATGTTTCATATGAAATAAAGTCACATCCTCTTCAAAGGGAGAAAGAGGGAGCTTCATTTAATCTAATTGATTTTGTTTATAAAAATTCTACAAATTACCCTTTCGGAACAAAGTCTCCCCAAGAGATCTATAATGAATATCCTTTGACAAATTCAGCAAAATTGGCCAGATTAAAAAATCGCCCAAAGAAAGTGAAAATGCAGGTATCTGATTTTATAGAGGACTCACTATATAATCCTAACTATGGCTATTTCTCAAAAGAGGTGGAGATTTTTCATCCTGACAAGCCTTTTAACTATAATGATATCAAGGACGTTGATGACTTTATGGATAACTGGCAAAAAGCATACAAAAAATACGATGATTTAGATCCAAGGATCTCTGATATAAAAAACAAAAACCAGGAAATTTTAGAAGAAAATGAATCTCAGATCAAATCGAAATTTGCAAAGAGAGCCAAACAAATGTACAAAGAAGAACTAATAACTACCAATCAAACTAGAGTAAGACCCACAAAAAGATCTTTACAATTGTGGCACACGCCTACAGAATTATTTCTGCCTTATTACGGCGAAGCATTGGCGAGATACTTATTGGTCAATTATAAGTTAAATGGAAACTATCCTTACAATGACTTAATTATTTATGAAATGGGAGGAGGTAATGGTACTTTGATGTGTAATATATTAAATTACATTAAAGAAAACGAGCCAGAAATTTATTATAGGACCAAATATAAAATTATTGAAATTTCTGATCAACTCGTGGAAAAGCAGTTGAAGAATTTATTGAATTCCAAACTTATAGAACAGGGTTTAGACTCAAATAAATTTGAGATCATCAACAAGTCGATTTTTAAATGGGATCAGGTTGTTGAAGAACCATGCTTTTTCATAGCTCTAGAAGTTTTTGATAATTTTGCACATGATTTGATCCGATATGATATCAATACTGGAGAGCCTTATGAAGGAAAAGTATTGATTGATAAGCATGGCGATTTTTATGAATTTTTCACACCAGAATTAAGTTATTATTCCAATGCATACTTGCAATTGAGGGAAAATGGTAAATATTCCAAAATTAATCAATCCAATACAATGTTAGGTAAATATGAAACACTCAAAAGTCTGATTCCACTATTAACGAATAAGGATAAGATTCATCCCTTGCACCACTCTACTAATATATTAAGACTAAAAAATTCTGTTCTTCCATTCAAAGACAACCTTACCCCTGGTGAATTCATACCTACAAGACTCTTACAATTTTTCCAGATATTGAAGCATAAATTTCCTCAGCACTCATTGATTTCATCAGATTTTCACTATATTCCCAAGTCCCTAGGAGGATATTACAACGCACCCGTTGTTCAGACAGTTCTTGGGGACAAGATGATCGATATTAGTTCTTATATGTGCTACCAAGGATATTTTGATATTATGTTTCCTACTGATTTTGGTATTGCTAGTGAATTATACAAGCAAGTTACAGGAAAGCTTTCTAGAATAGAATCACATAAAGAATTCTTAGAGCAGTGGGCAGATGTGCAAGTAACAAGCACTAAGACTGGAGAAAATCCAATGTTGGATTTTTATAAAAATGTCAGCTTCATCACAAGTTGAACGATCAACAAACATGTAAATAACTTTTTAAAATACATCCTCGTATATTTAGATACAAAATATAAGATCCAAGTAGTTAAAAAAAAAATATGAATACCTAAAACATATCCTACACAGTGAAACCCCCCAATAAATCCCTATAAAATTAAACCAAATACCTTGTAAAGCCCATTTTTGGCACTTCTTGCAATGACTGAGCTAACCAGCACCACGCTATTTGCATACGAATCAAAGTGATTACCTAGATCGTTCAACGATTCAAAATGAAAAAAGTCATGCATGACGTTAATTATGTTCCTCATTAAAATTTTTTGCTTCACTTCAGGCTCAACAGCCAATGCTGGTCTATAAATGTAATAGAAGAAAGACATCAAACCACTCGAGAGCCCAATACCTATACCAATACCAAAGCTGCAAATCAATAATATTCTATTATTTGATGAGAATAAAATTTTTCTTATAAATGACAACAAATTGTGAAAGAATGGGAATTTTGAAGTTAGATGCAATGGATCATTGAAGCTAGTAGTAAGACTTAAGTCTGCTTTAAACTTCTTTTCGATTTGCTTGTAACTCTTCTTTTTTTCCGAGACAACAAGAGACTTGCTGTTGCTGTTAATCACAGCTAAAGCACTGCTTTCATTCAGCATACTTTCATTAAAGACATCAAGTTGACCTGAAGTCTGCATGACTTCTAAGTCAACAAAAGTTTTAAATTTATTTACCAAATTTTCGTGCTTAAGAGAAGTTGTCTTCCAAATTTGATAAGGCTTTAGATTGTTGATCAAGTCAAATAAATTGAAAAAATAATTGACCGTAACCATGTTGATGATGGTAAGCTTGGGTAATGCATCCTCAATGAAGCCATTATAAATACTAGACAAATAATCCACAAACACAAACGAGCCATCATTAACTATAAATATCAAATCAGAGTTTCTGATGAGTGGATCATCTATCTTCATATTGTCAGAACTCAAATTTAAATGTCTCATAGTAATAGACCTGCATTTCAATTCACTCGTAATATTCTGGATTAATTGGTTAGTTTCTGCCTTGTACTTGTCATCACAACTTAAAACAGTAATTTGGAACCTTTTGTTTGAATATTTAGGTACCGAGATTTTCGGCATAATGAACATTGACAATGTATTGCATTCAAATTCATCTTCACAATCCTCTTCTTCAGTTTCAAATACCATCACATTATCATTTCCATTAACTTTATCATATCCTTCCTCATTACCTGCAATATCTTCGTCATCTGACATGATCGATAATACAGAAGATGGTACCCGTAGCATCTGAGTAACAGAGTCGTTACTGATGGATTGCCACGATGTTAAAGAAAATTGTGATTCTTTCAAATCTGGGGTATGACTAGGGGTGCTATCTTGTGACACGTCCAATTCAGGATTTGTAAGGGCGTTATAGACAGACAGGTGTGAATTCAATAATTTTTTAAATGATGATTGCTTCATTAATTGATCAGGAGTATTAGACCTTGTTGTAAGAGTACTGACAATATTTGGCGACATTTAATTATGATCTTTAAGGATTATGTTCTTTTATGAGTTACAGATTGTGTAGTAAAGATAATGTATGATATGTTACACGTGACTGCATATTGCCTATCAGCAATTGATTGCGAAGATATAGCTACAAGAAATGGATAACCCTAAATTAGCAAAATTATTGGCCGAAAATAAATCAATACATGAGATTATATAGATTTCGATTTATAATTTACCAGCTTATAAGGTTACTTTTGATTTCAGGGATAAAATTGCCCTTCTTATCAATAAAATCCTGCCATAGCTCCTGGTCATCATCATCATGAATTGGCATGAGATACTTTGAAAGCATATTTGAGGACTCCCTTAGCTTAAGAAAGGCACAATGTAATCCTATTTGATTTGATTTGAAGTTCTCGCTATTGGATTGCGGAAGTTTTAGCTTAAAATCTAGAAACTTATCATCGTTAAGAAGCGGAATGCCAAATGCTTGTAGAATATGGTCCCTAATTTGGTTCTTTCGCCCAGTTTTGAGCTCTATTATTATCGGATATATATTGGAGTTGAAAAGATACGGATATTTCTGTTTTAGCGAAGCGTTCGGCTTCCTTTTCAATTCATGTAAAATTTTGAACTTGGTGATGGAATTCTGTAGAATCTGTTTATTGTTCTTCATAAGACTAATATCGTAGGTGATCACTCCCTCTGTCATTGAATCGTCTTTGAAAACCAATCCCTTATACAAAGTGTTGTTTGAATCTAACTCATCCTCTAATTTGAACGGTATTTGTTTGAGATGATTTTTTAAATCCGACAGCTTCAAAAGTCCCACGTACCTCCTCGTTAGGCTGAAGGTAGCAGAAGTTTCCTCTCTCAAACATTTGTTCAATTTTTTGGTGAAATTATCATTTTTGGATATTATTAGCCCCCCTGTCACGTATTTGTCAAGTCTTTGAACCAATTTCAACCTGGATGATTCCAATCTTTTACTTGGATTTAGATCTTTAAGATGTTTAGTAAGTTGAGGTAAAATGCAATTTTTGTTAAATCCATTAGATTGGATGCCCGATGGTTTATTCACTAGTATATATTTCAGAGCATTAGCTAAGATTTCAATTTGTTTATTCATAGTAGTGAAAAATTCAGAAAAGTTTTTGTGCATCTATCTCAAAATTTAAAATACACTGAGACGAATATTGCATTTGAAGAGATTTTTCATCAAGTATGACGAAAGAAGAACCTAAATCCGGCTCTAATAGTAAGAGGGTTAGAAGAAGAAGAAGAAATGACAAGGATTCTAAGAATCAAATAAGGAACTCAAAGAAAGCGTCAAAATCTTCCCACAAATCAAGTAATAAGGATGTTCAAAATGATTATAAATTCTTAGAAATTAATAAGTTAGTTAAGTCGTATAAACCAGTGACAATAAATGGAGTACCTACTGCATTAATCATTGAAAGACTAAGAAAAGAAGAAGAGGAACATGAAAAGAAGCAGCAACCAAATAGTCTAGGACTGCCCAAGGATGAAGATGTAGCGTCTGAGATTATTCAGGAGAATAAAGCTAAAAAACCTTTAAAAGATAATCAGCTTATAAGTAGCCATCTCGCAAACTTTTTTGGAAAATTCCCAACCTCACCAATATATTTATCATTTATGATCAAACCTTCTGACCCTGAGTTTCCATTTGATTTGGATTACTTAAAATTTTCAATATGCATACCCAGCAAATATCCTTATAATAAGGATGAAAAGCCAACAATAACTGTTTTGAACGAAGAAATACCTAAGGGTTTTTCTATAAACATTGAAAAGGGATTTAAAAGAATAGCAAGTATTGCTTTGTTAAATGAACAAGACGAAGAAATTAGTCTTGTTAACGGAAAAGGACTTTTGTCGCAGATTCAGACTTTGGATAAATATTTGGAGGAGTTCTTGAAGCAGGAAAAGAGAGAAACAATCAAGTTTGTAAAACAAAAAAGATCTACCACCCCTAAAGTCGAAGATCAGAAAGATAGCAAACGCCAATCTTCAAAAAAAAGTCAGAAAGTGGAAATTCCTGAAGTTATACCTAGTGAGAACATTCAATACAGAGATCAACTAATTAATGAAGTGAAAAATAGAAGCATTGATTTAAAACTCTTCCAAAGAGGACTGGCTGAAAGTAAATTCAAGCTTCGTGTACCTGTTTTCAACAATCATCATAATACCATTCCGCATGTTTGGCAAAAGAATCACGAAATCGAAGTTTTCTTGATGATTCCGTTAAACTATCCAAAAAAAGGTCTAAGCTTAAGTTCTGTCGACAATTTTTCAAAAAATTTAATATTGAAATATAAGGAACATGACGCATATCAAAATGTGAAAACGGTAGAGAAGTCATTAATACTGAATTTTAATACCTATGACTTTAACACAGACAATTTACTTTATAAGGTTAATTTTTTGGCAAATAATTTAGGGGCCCTCTGCTTGAGCAATTCTGAATTCGCTGCCTGGAAAAATAATATTTCAAATTTAGAATATAAAAGTATCTAGCTAAATAACTTTATTTAGAATGTATTCTTATTAATTCCATACTTTTTAATTTATATCAATAATAATGTCTTTTTGTTGTTGCTATACAATATAAATTTATTTTGGAACATGAATCCGATCGATACGAAATATTCGAGATCGATTCTAAATAATCTAAAAGTCACATTAAATAAAAGTATTAGGAATCAGTTTTTCTTGCTATTATGAGTGATATACAAGAAGTAGAGTTTCAATTTGCTAATGAATGTGGTATAGAAATACATTGTTCTCCATTTGGGCTCAGTGGTCTTTATCTTAAAATTAATGGAACTAACTTAATGGGTGTTGGTTCCACAATGGGGCTAATCACTGGTTCAACAACAGGATTAATTCATTACAACGACTCTCAGGATATGGTGGATCAAAAATACAAGCTATATGCTGTAGTAGAACCGGATGACATGATTAGAATTGATTTCACGAAAATTTATAATAAGACAAAAGACTCGAAATCATCAAATCCTGACAATGAAAGCGAAGGGAATAATGAAACTCCTACGATGGTATTTAGAGGAAAATGTCCAGAAGGAAGGCCAGATAATATTGAGCCTTTTATAGGCATTTTTTCTTTTGAAAGAGAAGACTAGATTAAACTATTTCCTTCGATCTCTTATTATGGTTTACTTCAGCTGAATTGTTCTGCACGTCACCGATATCTTTTTTAGACATTTGATGATCAAATACCCACAAACATAGTAAATTTCTGATTCATATGATCAGAAACCATAGTTTAGGTAACTAAGATTATTTTTGGTTATCCGTTCTGTCGATAAAATTTCATTTAATGGCTTTTGCCTACTACAGCGGCCCGTTCCACTTAAGACACTGTAGTGCTAATAGACTTTAATTACCAGAAAATTCCGAATGAAATCATTTCTCCCTGTCAAAGGTCGATCCTATGTTCTTCCAATTATTTTATTCGATATTAAAGCATTTGAACTTCCTGTGGATTAATTTAATTAGTCTTTTACTACCTTATAAATATTGATTCTATGCCTTCATTTTCTCTTACTTCTGTAGATGCTTCTATAACCAAGTATATAACGTGGAGAATAACGTGCTGTGATTTTTATATGGCGAGTTTCTACGGATGGAAACAATGCTCAACTCCAAACACCATTCTGCATCATCCTACACTCTTATACACTTTTCTACACTGCCCTACACCGTCCTCCTCCTAGATAACTCACGCTGTCTACATCTCATTCTTTGTCCCGTGGCATCTCTTATAGTGCGTGCTATATCATTTGAGCACACGCTAACTAGACTGGTTTAACAATACCTTGACATTCAGAACTGAATCTCAGAATTCCTCTAAAGTATTTTTGCAAAAATACTTTGTTTCCCGGTATTTTCATACTATAGTCGCCGTATTGTCGCCGTGATACTACAGTTTCGTCTCGTTGGTCTCTTCCCCCCCAGTTCATAACACCCGCGATAATGAACATAGAGATCATGTCAAAATTGTAATGCAAAGAACACTTCATGTGGAACATATGTGTGTTATATGTGTGCTATATGTTAGACTAATTATACTTATGATCAACTATAGAGGGATTATATTATTAAATTAAACTGTGATAATAGTGCCCATATTATATTTATTTGTACTTTTTATATCTCTTCTTGCCTGTCATTTTTAATTTGCACCCGAAATTTAGTCAATAACAGATTCTCAACTTGACTTTTCTGACCACACACTGACTTTTACATTTATTCTATAGCATCAATTCCATTAATTATAGTATAATCTCATCTACGCTTATCAAGCCTCTGTCACTTCCTTCGATCAGGCTACCTTACTAATCCTATCAGTGAATCAAATTTATCAGCAAAATCGACTGAAAAATCCTCGGTTCATTTCTCCTCGGAATCATTGATTTATTTTGCGGAGATATATGGGCTTGTGATCATCACTATATAAATAGGTAATAATCCATATTTATAAATTAATATTATTATATTAAATTATATTATATTATATTGAACTCATCTGGATATTAATTCAGTTTTTTGTTGATAATATTTTTAAAGTAACAGGTTACTAATTATTTATTGATATTAGAGAAAAAATGGATAGACTCAATTTATTAGGTGGACAATTAAAGCCATCATCTAAGCAAGAGTTGTTAAAAAAGAACCCAGACGATGTGGTAATCGTAGCTGCATACAGAACTGCTTTAACAAAGGGTGGAAAGGGTAGCTTTAAGGATATTGGTTCTGATCTCATATTAACGAATTTCTTGAAGGCATTTATTGACAAGACCAAAATCGACGTGAATTTAATTGAAGATGTTGCTTGCGGAAATGTTTTGAACAGAGCCGCAGGCGCCTCTGAACATAGAGGTGCTTGTTTAGCAGCCGGTATTCCAAACACTTCTGCATTCATTGCATTGAATAGACAATGTTCTTCTGGTTTAATGGCCATTAGTGACATTGCTAATAAAATCAAAACTGGGGAAATTGACTGTGGTTTAGCGTTAGGTGTTGAGTCAATGTCTAGTAATTACGGTCCACAATCTATTCCAAAGGTTGATAGTCACTTGGAAGAAAACGCTGAAATGGCCAAATGTTTAATTCCTATGGGTATCACTAGTGAAAATGTCGCAAAGAAGTACAACATTGCAAGAAAGGATCAAGATATCTTTGCTGCCAACTCTTACAACAAGGCTGAAAAGGCTGTTTCTTCTGGTAAATTCAAAGACGAAATTTTACCAATCGAGTCCTTCATAGCAGAAGAAGATGATGACGATAATGTTACCTGGAAGAGCATAACTGTTGATACTGATGAGGGACCAAGAAAGGGGGTTAGTGCAGAATCTTTATCAAAGATCAAGCCTGCTTTCAAATCAGATGGCTCTACCCACGCTGGTAATGCATCTCAAGTTACTGACGGCGCTGCTGGTGTTTTATTGATGAGAAGATCTTTAGCTGAAGCAAAAGGTTACAACATCGAAGCAAAATACGTTTTATGCCAATCTGTTGGTGTTCCACCAGAAATTATGGGTGTTGGTCCAGCCCTTGCTATTCCTGCTGTTTTAAAGAAGACTAACTTAAACATTGACGATGTTGATGTGTTTGAGGTTAATGAGGCGTTTGCATCTCAATGTTTATACTCACAAAATGTTTGTAATATTCCTGGAACAAAATTAAATATTAATGGTGGTGCCATTGCTTTAGGTCACCCATTAGGGGCTACTGGTGCAAGACAATATGCTACTATTTTGAGGTTACTTAAGAAGGGTGAAATTGGATTGACTTCTATGTGTATTGGCACTGGTATGGGTTCAGCTTCTATTTTAATAAAGGAGTGATAGTGTATTTATTATTAATACAAGTAAATAAACCATTTATGATGAACTAAACTGACATACTACAATTAATTTTGGTGGTTATAAAAATAAGAGTCATTTCTTTAAGCCGTTCGTTTATAACTTAAATAGAAATCAGTAATGCAATATTTTAAGGAAATGAATGTTATGATTTAAAGTAAACATTAGATCTTCTTCTTTGAGATAATACATCCTCGTCAGACGAATCAGCCTTTGAGTTAGTATCTTGCTGCATTTTTTGACTTAGAATCTGCTGTTGTTGATGATGAGCGCCATGCGGAAAGTAGACAACATTAATAGGAGGCAAGTAATAGACACTTGAGATTGGAAAATAATTATATCCCTTCAAATTCTTAAATTCAATAGAAGAAGTGTTAGAACTTGCCATAGATTGTTCTGATTTTTGATTTTGATGTTGCAGCTGATACGAATCATCATCAGATGAGGCATCTTCCAGCTCCTCCAAATTCTGATAGATTTCTGGCTGATTAGAACTCTTCATTTTCTTTAGTTGGCCATCAATTTGCAAGTTCATGAGCTGATGTTCTTCCTCAACTTCAACTTCATCTTCCTCTTCCTCACCCACAAGATCACCTTCAAGACCTAAATTTAGTTCAACTTGTTGGTCAGCAATACCTTCATCTTGGTCCTCTACTCTCTCAATGTCTAAAAAGCTTTCTTTTGATAAGCTAGATCTGCCCTTTATAAGCAAATCTTTTCTTTCGGTATAGAAATTAGGATTTCTTCCTCTAACAATAATTGGTTCAGTAGTCAACTCTAGTAAAGTTATTTCATTGTTATCTTGGTGATTTGTCGCAGAGAAATCTTCGTCCATATAATCATCGAAGTATAAATCGGCAATGGTTGCTTTGAGCCTAATTTTTAAATGATAATAGTTTTGGAAAGTTAAGTTCCCATTATTTGGAGTTGCATTTTTGAATTGTAATTTCTTAATAACAAAAAAGTTATCAATCTCATTATTTTTAATTATTGAATTATTTAACGTAATAATGTGTTCTTCGGAGTTTATTGGGGAGAGTTTTATAGAGTCTTCTTTGATTTCCGATTTGGAATCCTTATCTTTATTTTCGTCCTTTATTATAATTGGCACACTTGTACTATTAGAAATATTTGTATTTGCAAAAATCTCAATTTTAAACCACTTAATAATTCTAGTTATCGTGTAGCCATACTCACTCGACTGTAACTTTAAAATTTTGTTATCCGATCTGAAACCCGAGAGGTTCATATTCAACACTAGTTGAATATAATTCCTTCTGTAACATGATATCACTTTGGGGTCCTTCTTGGTCAAAGGTTTAACCACCTCATTATTGCTCAATAAAAAATTGTTATTATCAACATCATTAGTAAAAAATCTACCATTCAAAAATCCGTTAAACTTTACCTTTATCTCATTGTTATCCTTGTCAATTATCCTAGGGTAATTATTCAACAGACATTTGAAATCTAGTAACCTTGTAAGTTTTGAAGGCTTGTAATCAATTTGAAATTCTGCAGCTTTGGGCTTTTTCTTCTTAGCCTTTTTTTTGGGAGGTGGGATGACTTGGGTCGATACTTGTGATGTTGCAGGAAAAACTCCGCCGTTGATATTAGATGACATTAGAACACCGCCATGTCCAGGCACCTGTGCAGACATAAGCTGGTTGAGGTCAGGAGTCGAACTCTTTTCTAGCATGTTATTCATCATAAATGTCTCCAACATCGAGTTCCCCGACAAGTCTCCATTGTGTGAGTTGACTGCGTAAGGATGATGCTGAAAATGATGTGGATGTATTGATGATGCCTCTATAGGAATTAGATTAGCATAGTGACTTATATGGCTAGTCGGTGCTACATTGGTAGCTAAGCTCCCAAATGCTCCACTTTGATTACCATCACCTCTTCCTAATAACTCCTGTACCGACTGGTCTATTTCTTCCTCTTTGATACTGTCTCTTTGGGAAGAATTCGAAAACACTGGATGCAATAAGTCCGGTAAGAAAAGCGACGAAAAGTCGTCGAGTCTTTCTTTATTTGATTCATCCATAATTCAAAAGACAAGTATTAACTTTTGTTGTTCATCAATATATTGCCTGTTTTCAAAATCCAAATATTTATTATATACAGGTGGTACCCCGGTTCCAGATATAATGCCTTAAAAAGAGTTCCAGCTGGTTTCTCTAGAAGTATACATAAATATCTTCAACAATTCACGGCCCTGGGAGTTATAATGAAGGGGTTGTTATTTTTCGAAGACAATTATCACAATGTATAAATGCAATTTTCTATCGAAATAAAAAAAAAGCTATCTCACGTCAATTTTATCGAAATTAAAGACCCTGGAAATATTTTTGCACTCTCTTTGAAAAATTTAACACACTAGTAGAAAACAATATGTTTGATACTAGAAAGATAAAATTTATGTTTTTGTGGAGGCTTTATGGTAGATACCGAAACTTTCAGGGCCGTAGTTCACTTGAAGTTACATTGTCTGGAGCCAATGCTCCCTATGGGCCGAATATCAGACTGCACAAATACTCAATTTCGGAATCTTGCCAATAAATCATACTAGCGTTCGCCGTTCATAAGTGTCAAATGGGAAAGTCCCAAAGAAATGCCCCAACTTTTATGAACAACTGAATACTGATTTATCCGAAATGTGTGTTAAGACAAAAGTTATAGCATATACGACAAGACTGAGATCAGTTGATTTGATACTGAAGATTCAAGTCAATTCACAAAACCAAGTTAGGATAAAAGTTCTATTTTGACCTAAACAAGCCTCTAGACGAAATTGAAGCCACCCAATGCGCTCACGCATTGTCTAGATATTCAGTTTCATAGCTTCTTTTCTTCTACATGGTCACCTATTCTGCACTTCATGCTATATATTACAACTTCTTACTTAAAGTATTAAATTTTTATCTCTAGCATTTCCTCCGAATTATTTTGTTTTACTTCCCAGAAACCTTTCCAATTTAAAACTTTTGATGAACATCCCCCATACGAGGACACCATACGAGGACACCATACGGCACATTTTTGATTTAAAATCGACTATTATACAATGAGTGCAAAATCTTGCTCACATAATACCTAATAAGAAGAATCGCACAGACTTGATATTCTGGAATACGCTTCATCCTTAATAAATATTTAATGACGTAGAGGTTTAAACTCAAATTAAATGTACTCTTATTGTTCAAATTAAGGAGAAGTAACTAATTTTCACAATAAAATGTAGTTTTCTGTATCTTTAGCGACTGTTTGTATTCAACAGTTCGAACAATATTTGTGTGCGCTCTCTATTTTTAGAATCTCCTTCTCACACATTGAATTTCAATACTCTTTTAATCGTGTTAATAATACTAGTATAAATATTTTTGATTAAGCTATTTATACTTCATCTATTGTATTTTAATATATTTGGATTAATCAATAGATAAAGATAATAAAGAATTTAATTTTAGCACTTTTAGTATATAGAGGTTTAATCCAGGTATTTAATATTTAATATTTAATTGACCTTGAAAGCTAAAATTTATTTGAAATCAATACTATTGACAAAAATGACTAATAATACAGAAATATCATATGGTGGTAGAACCATCAATAAGGTGTTCAATCAAGATTTCGTTATTGACCTGAGATTCAAGATAGTAAAGGAATTGGGACATGGAGCATATGGAATAGTATGTTCTGCAGAATACCAAAACGACAGTCAGGGTTCAGAGAAATGTTACGTTGCAATCAAGAAAATTACCAACATATTCAGCAAGAAAATCTTGTGTAAGAGATCATTGAGAGAGTTGAAGCTTCTTCAATTTTTCAGAGGACACAAGAACATAACGTGTCTTTACGATTTGGATGTAATTCCTAATCCAGTTTCTGGTGATTTCAATGAAATCTACTTGTATGAAGAACTTATGGAATGTGATATGCATCAGATCATTAGATCAGGTCAGGCATTAACTGATCTGCATTATCAATCATTTATTTATCAAGCTTTGTGTGGCTTAAAATACATTCACTCAGCGGATGTTTTACATAGGGATTTGAAGCCAGGAAATTTGTTGGTAAATGCAGACTGTGAGCTTAAGATTTGTGATTTTGGTTTAGCCAGAGGTTTCTCTGAAGATCCGGAACAAAACGCTGGATTTATGACTGAATATGTGGCAACAAGATGGTATAGGGCTCCAGAGATCATGCTTAGCTTTACTAATTATACTAAGGCAATTGACGTATGGTCTATTGGGTGTATACTAGCTGAATTATTGGGCGGGAAGCCATTATTCAGGGGTAAAGATTATGTTGATCAATTAAATCAGATTTTATTAATTCTAGGAACACCGAAGGAAGAAACCCTTACAAAGATTGGCTCAATTAGAGCTCAAAATTATGTGAGATCTTTACCATTTATGAGAAAAGTACCATATTTAGAGTTATTCCCTGATGCAAATCCATTAGCTTTAGATTTATTAGAGAAAATGTTGACCTTGGATCCTCATCAAAGAATAACCGTCGAAGAGGCTTTGAATCATCCTTATTTATCTGTTTGGCATGACCCACAAGATGAGCCAGAATGTCAAATGAAGTTTGACTTCAAATCATTTGAAACAGTAGATGATATGGCTACAATGAAACTATTGATTGTTGATGAAGTCAGGAAATTCCGTGAATTTGTCAGAAAACCATTAGAAGAGCAACAAAAAATTCAGTTGCAACTACAAATTCAACAGCAAGAGCAAGTACAAGGTAGAAAATCAGAAGGAATTGCTGAACCCATGGCACAGCAACAGTTCAATGATATATTGAACACTGCTTCATCTGCTAGTGGTACTTTCAATAGTTCAGCAGCAGAAGTAAATACTAATCCAGATGATTTTGATGAAAAGGATTTGCAATATTATTCAACAGTTCCAAAGCCTCAAGAGCTTGAAGATTTTGCATTTTCCAACAATTCTGACAACCGTACAGACGTACAATCATTGACTGGTTCAGATAACATTTCAGAATTATTTAGATTGGAAGAAGAACTAGGTTTTGGATTGGATGGCATGGGTGTATTCCATAACATTTAGCTTATATTTGTAATTTTGTGATGCTTAAAGGGCATATGAGCCACATATGTCTTGTATTCATTCAAATTTTGCATTATATAAGGTAGCATATACACATTAATTTAGCATTTGCGTTAACTAGAACAATATTTACAATGAAGGTGTGATTTATCAATATAATAGCATTTGATTCATGATATTGCGTATCTAAAAATATCTCCTCCTTTACTAAAACACCATAAATAGAAGGGATCTAAGTAGAATCCGTCAATTTTCCCATCCCTAATTTGACAAGACATGTCTATAGATGAAGCTGGAATCTCGATGGATGGAACCACCTTATCATTTAAGATTGGATGAATAACTGCTGAGAACTTTTTATTGCTTGTAGTATAAAATCTTTTAAGTCTCAATTCATGTAATGATTTATATAGGGAATTGATAATTTTAATTTTCTCAGATTCCAGATATTCTATGTTGGATGCATTACTTGTATTATTTCCTCCATTTGAAGTGACTGAGTTCAAGATACTAGTTATATTCATACTTCCGGTATTGTTTAAGGAAGGATTCATGTTACCAAACGAGCCCACAGAAAAAGAAGGAAAGTCTTCAGTTGCATTAATGGACCTAGACCTTGTGTGTATTCCTGTTAAAATAGGTACTGTTCCTGATTTTCTGTTATTTGCTGTTTTCTTTGAATGTGATACTTGCTTTTTATTAGGGATAACTAATTTTTTAATTTTCGGTAATGCCTTATAATCAAAATCCCAAAACAAAATTTTCCCATCGAACCCACAACTTATCAATTTATATAAAAGATTATTTGATGACTGCAATTCCAGACTGTGTATATCACTGATAAACTTTATCTTATTCACTGTATTCAGATGACCTTTAAGCCTTGTAACAATTCTAATATCTTTAATTACCGAGGGATGCAAGCCTTTCAGGTTTCCTTCATCTCGAATATCAAAGCTATGATTAGGAGTCATTGCACTTGATGACAGAAAATTGTAGTTGTTAGACCCCATACTATTCAATGTACCACTTCTAGATCTACCTTTATTCATACCACTTATATTTGACGATGATTGATGAGTACTTCTTGAATTTTTGTGCAATAGCCCATTAACATTATAATAGGTCATTTTAAATATCTCTATCAAATCACCCTTACCGACAACACATAGAAATTTAAAGTCTTTAGAAAATTCAATATTCGTTATTCCATCATTAAAATAATTTGATATCATATCAGTAACTAGCGAATTATTTAATGGGTCGCTTGGATCTCCATATTTTTGATCATGAGTGTAAACCAAATCTATTAGTCTCACAAATCCATCATCAGAAGCCACTGCAATAATCATTGGATTTGTATAGCTAGAAGTAGTTAATGAATCATAAGATATAGTCGAGCATATTGATGTTATAGGTTTATGTGAAACTTTGAAGTGCCCCACTAAGAAATTTGGAGTCTCGCTTGTAGCTGTGTCTTCATACTTTGCAAATGAACTTAAATCAAATTTCTTAAAATAGGTGACAAATTCATCCTTGCCAACAATCGCTTTGAGATATTTATTCTTTTTCTTTTCATGCGACGGTAGAGTATTGAGTATGACAATTTCTCCATTTGCATATCCTGCTACTATCAAAAAATCATAATAAGGATTTTGTATGACTTCCATGCTTGTAACTGGTACATGACCAAAATTAGGAGATACAATCGGAGAAGATTCAGAGAAGTTTGAGTTGATAGCTAAATCTTCAAACACTTGATATCCTAATTGTGCTAAATTTATCAACATTATTTCACTTGACTCAAATCCGATTATTATAATTGGTTCATTTGATGAATTTATAAATGATTTCAAGCAAGTAATAACTGCCAATGAGTTAAATTGAAGTCTCAATAGGGTTGATTCGACTAATTTTTCATTTTCATTCTCTGAAGGCACTTCATATGGAATTATCGGAAGTTCAGTTGTAACAGTTTGAGGAAATCTATAGTTCGAAGATTCGTCTAAAGCTATGACATTCAAAACATTTACATTAGTGGAAATCAATAATCTTTTCGTCGCTACTGATTGGAGCTCTTCCAAATAAGTATCTTGATCTAGTTGCAACACCTTATCGATAAGTGAATGTGAATTTGGAGTCTTATTATCAATAAAATTCAAAAGATTACTGCAATTATCGGTCTTATGGGTATTGCTGCTCAAAGAATTTATCTTCAATATCTTGCCAAAGTTGGATGTTAGTTTATCGAAAGGGCCCTTATGTATACTTTCTCCATTGCTCTTGCCTCTACTCAAATTGTCAATTTCAATAATTTCAGTCAAGCAGCCAGGATTCAAATGAACCAACTTAAATCTATCTTGTGACAATGGATTAACATTCGCCCCAATATGCATGCTTCCCTCTATCTGCTTCGTCAGATTTTTCACTATCTTCTTGAAAAGTTCCGTGACATGATATGGTAGAGAAACATACGTTGTCGACTCATTTGAATCACTATTCAATATCCTGCGTGCTATGTTTAGATAGCTAGTATCCAAAACACCCGTCCTAGGCTTCTGATTCAAACTGAATGGCAAATCCACTCTGTCATTTTCAATATTCTTACCTTGTAAATTGTAATGCACATTAAAATCTAAATGCTGGAATCCCGGACAAACTGTATTTAAAAAATTGTTAGACGAAGGCAAACTTTGTGTAGTGCTCTCCAGTACCGTCATTACCTTGTCTTTTGTTTACTATGCTAGATATTAACAATATTGATTTCTTTAACTGTTATAATATCGTAATCGCTTAGAACGGGGTATGGTATATGCAGGTAATATGAGACCTGCAGGTAATCTGGGTTTTTTCTCATCAAATTTAAAGTACCATAATTTTAATCATTATCTTCTTTTCCTTAAAGTAACTATTAAAGAATGAAAAGAACTATCCAGGTTCCTATCTCTTAAGTAAGGTGATATTTTGGTCGCTTAAAACTATTGGATGTTCTTATTCTGCTTTTTGGAAGGAAAATTTGGTTCGGCGGCATCCCGTAGCCACCATTATATGAAGCATGCAATATTCGTTGGCTCCAACTGTGCCAATGACCTACTTGCTTATTTCCCGATCCTTGTATATTTGAGGTTTTATATTTACATTAAATCAAGGCTATCCAGCTTACAATCTAATTAGCTAACACCTGCCTTGAACAGTCCTTGACTACATATCATAGCAGCATATGAGAGTACGAGAGTTTTTTGATATTTACCGACACTGTGATGAAATAAATGGAATACTTTTGTCCCGTGGTGGGTGGAGTACTAATATCTTTTAGGAGAATTGTCAATCGAAGTGATCGTATGACTGTAATCTATGTATATGGCAATTGGATTCATGTTGTCACATGACTTCCGGTGTGACCTAGTTACACAAAATTGCTTTGATTTTTAGCAAAATTTTTCGACGACTTGCGCCATTCTGGTTTCGTTCCGGAAATAGAGGAAGCTCCTTAAATAAACAATTATTTGAAGGCAAACAACATAGCTTAAAAGTGGCCAATCAATCTATTGAACGGATCCAGCGAGCTTAGGTACATTTGGACTATCCTTCAATACCAGACACATTAAAAGTGCGGTTGAATTTAATTGTCTTTCGGTGCTAGCTTCACTGTTATTTATATAGGAGACATTTTGAAGAAAGCCGACAAATAATAAAAAAGATCCGCACACCCATAGTTAAGGGGACTCCCCAATATTTTCAATACAACCATATCTATTGACGAACAAGCACTAAGCTAGGGATCAGTAGTTAACAATGGCCGTGCCACCTGCAAAGAACTCAAGTGGTTCTAAACTGTCGTCGTCTAGTGTTCGATTTCGTCAAAGGAAGATTTCTGTGAAACAACCTTTGACCATATATAAACAGAAGGATTTACCTACGTTGGATGCCAGTAATGAGCTTGAACCTTCACAAATCCATCATTTAAGTTCCAATCCATCTCAACAGCAACGGGATTTGCATACTATAGAAACAGGGGTCGATAAAAACGAAGAAGATGAGGTTCACTTGCAACAAGTAATTAATGCGGCACAGAAGGCTCTTTTATCTTCTAAACTGGCAGATTCAAAAAAGGAAGTGGATAGCAATCCATCTGTATATATCCCTACGCCAGATGCCTCTCGAATTTGGCCTGAGGCTTCGAAATATTATAATGATTTTAATTTTAAAGAACCCGAATCCTACATTAAGTTTAGTGCGACAGTTGAAGACACTGTTGGAGTTGAATATAATATGGATGAAACTGATGATGAGTTTCTACAAAATGTATTAAACAAGAAATTTCCTAAGAAACAAGATGAGAAAAAATGTTCAGAATTGGAATTCGAAATAATTTGTGATAAATTTGAAAAAACCATAGAGGAAAAGCAACCTTTTTTGTCAATGGATCCTTCTAATATTCTTAGCTATAAAGAGATAACATCTTATATCCAAGATGATTTAAAAGGCTCAAATAGTAGTAATAATTCCATTTTTCAAGCTGCTCCAAATTTGAAATATATTTCAACTACTTCCTTGAAGGAAAAACTTTCCAAAGAGCTAAATTATGAACCATTCACTACACTTTTTGATAAAAACCCTAACCCAACTACTAGTGACTTTTCGAGACCAATTTTAAAGCTTTTTAGCTTATTTGGTGAGCCCATTTATGAGCATTGGAAACAACGAAAAATAGATCGTAGAGGTAAACAAATACATCCTAATTTAAAATTTGAAGATCCTAATGCTAATGAAAAGGATAATGATAATGATCCATATATTTGTTTCCGGAGACGTGAATTCCGCCAAGCGCGTAAAACTAGGAGAGCCGATACAATTGGTGCTGAAAGGATAAGATTATTACAAAAATCAATGCATAGGGCAAGAGAATTGGTTATGCTTGTATGTAAGAGGGAACTATTGAAATTAGAAAACTGGGAAACAGAAAGTCAAATATTCAATTTGAGATGCGAAGCAAAAAATCTTAAAAGAACGATTGGAGTTAAAGGTGATGATCATCTATTTTTTCCTCACAAGCGTAAAAGAATTGTCAAACCCAAGGAAGAAGACGAAGAGATTGTTAAATCTAAGCGCATCGAAAGGCGCAAGCTCGATCCTCGCGAATCTACCAATGCTTCTATGCCTGGTACAGCTACAATTGGCACCAATGCTGTCCTTAAAGACAAAATTCAACAACAGCAGGAGCAAACTACATCATCTACGCAACCATATGTTAAATTGCCACCATCCAAAATTCCTGATATGGATTTAGTAACAGTATCATTGGTTTTAAGAGAAAAGAATGAAACAATCAAACGAGCAGTTCTTGAAAAGCTTCATAAAAGAAAGGAGCAAGATAAAGGATTTGTTAATGTTACTGATGATCCATATCAACCTTATTTCAATATATCTACAAATGATAACTGTAAAGAATTAAGTCATATTCCTTATTCATCCATTGCTTCTACAAACTTTCATGAAATCAATACTGCTAATTATATTAGCAACTCCCTTAAAAAGCATTTAGAGGAAGGTAAGCCTTTGCCTGGAATGAAGACATTCCGTGGATCGAGTGGAGAATTAATTCCTTCTGAGCCATTTCCATTTCTACTGACATTATTGCAAGATCATATTAATAATAATAAATTTAATAGCGTCAGTTACATATCCCAGTTGTTATCAAATATTGAAAGTAATAATTTTAGTGCATATAGCAAAGGTTATGGAAGTCAACAGTCGCAGATATCTAATGATGAGTCAAAAATATCTGACCCCATCTTTAGAATTAGAAGAAGAATTGGTAGAGCAAATAGATCATTCATAGATAGAAGAGGTTTGTTCAAGAGACCAAATGATGTTGTTGATGAATTTTTAAAATTTGATGACGATAATGACAAAATGGATATTGATTCAAACTTTAAAGTTCCAAATGTATATGACTCCAAATCTGATACCATCAAAAGAATGGAGTCGAACTGGAAGTTTGATGATGACTTAACGGAATATGAAAGAGGATTACAAAGTCCATTCAGTTTAGATCCCTCTAAGTTGAATTGTATTAGCGATGATACGCAATCTATTAGATTTGGTTCAATGCTACTTGCAAAATCATATGACTTGTTGAGGGAGTCAGTACAACAAAGGCAACAATCATATATTCAACTGGCTAGAATGAGAGCATTACAGCAGCATCAGCTTGCTAATAAACAATTACACAATGATCAGTCAAACAATTTAACATCCAATATCAAATCGAGTTCTTCATCTAGTTCTACCACTAATTCAATTGGAAATTCTTCAAGTTCTAGTAGCTTTCAAAATAGAGCAAGATTGCCAAATCAAACAAATCAAGTCGGTAATGTATCACCATTATTGGCCTCACAAAAGCTTGCAGCTCAAGCAAGCTTATCAACTGAATCCACATCTCAATTGTATAATAATAAGGCTATTGTTAATAGTATCGAATCAGCCAGCAACGTTGCCACTGCTGTGCAATCAAGAAACTCAAAGTAATTGCTCTAGATGGGCATTTGGCTGGTTTCTTTGAATTTAAGTTTATAACTCATGTTCAAGTAGTTACTAAGTTATTTTCTTGTAATGTATTATAGCAAATATAGATATGTAATAAAACTTTACGTTATTGTCCACTGTTATATACATAGCTTACAACAAATTTGATTTCTTTGAAATTAAAATAAATCTATAATATAATAATGTACAGAATTCCTTAGTAGGATAATTATAAAATGCATTCCCTCTACTAGAACAAACCTTCAATTTCGCCTTCATCATTTACTTCGACGTTCATAAAACCGGCATGAGTAGGTAATCCAGGAATTGTCATAATTTCAGCTGCTAATGCATACAAATAACCTGCACCAGCTGAGCATCTTACCTCTCTAATTGGAACAGTAAATCCAGTTGGAACACCTTTCAATGATGGGTCATGAGATAATGAGTATTGAGTTTTAGCGATACAGATTGGCAATTTATCATATCCTTGTTGAGTGTAGGTTTCAATTTGCTTCTTTGCTAATGGAGATAATTCAATTGCTGCTGCACCATACATCTTAGAAGCGATGGTCAACAATTTAGACTCCACAGTGTCATTGACGTCATACAAGTATTTTTGTTCAGAAATCAAGTCTGATTTCTTAACTGCTTCTACAACAGATTCAGCTAATTGTAAAGCACCTTTACCACCTTCAGCCCAGTGATTAGATGGGACTGCGAAATCAGCACCTGCATTGATAGCTTCATCTTGAATTAATTTTATTTCAGCTTCAGTATCGGTTTCAAATTTGTTGATAGCAACAACAACAGGAACATTGTATTGTTTAATATTAGAAATTTGTTTAGCTAAGTTAGCACAACCTTGTCTTAAAAAGTCCAAGCTTTCAGTGGTATATTCTTCTGGTAATGGTTGTCCAGGCTTAACATCAGTGGCACCACCATGTAATTTTAATGCTCTTGATGTTGCAACTAAAACAACTGTGTCAGGCTTAAATCCCGAGGTTCTACACTTGATGTTGAAGAATCTCTCACCACCCATGGTAAAATCAAAGCCAGCCTCAGTAACTACGAAACCTTTTTTACCGCTATTAATTGGATTGGATGGTGAAGTCAATTTCAATGCAAGTTGATCAGCAATGACTGAGGAAGCACCAATGGAAATATTAGCAAATGGACCAGCGTGAACAAAGACAGGTGTACCTTCCAAAGATTGCATTAAGTTTGGCTTGATGGCATCCTTCAATAAGGCGGTAATAGCACCTGCACAACCAATATCTTCGGCAGTAATAGCTACACCAGTACCTTCTTGAGTTCCAACGACAATTTTACCAACTCTTGATCTCAAGTCTTTTAATGAAGTTGATAATGCTAAGATAGCCATTAATTCAGAAGCAACCGTTATATCCATACCTGTCTTACGAGGAGGATATTTACTGGCCTCGTTTTTACCTTCACCAATGGTGATTTCACGAACAAATCTATCGTTACAATCAACAACTCTCTTAATGGTAATAGAGCTTGGATCGATATTCAATTTAGCAAATTTTTCAATTTCCTCGTCAGTCAATTCATCTGGGTTAAATTTATTTATGCCTAACTTTTGTAATCTTGCCAACATTGAAGGCGTGAATGACCTTGCACCCTTCTTCGCTGGAACTAATCTCTTATAAAATCCCTTTATGGTCTTTGAAGTACTTTCATGGAACATTCTGGTATCAACTGCAGCACATAATAAGTTTTGAGCTGCAGAAATGGCGTGGATATCACCAGTCAAATGCATGTTGAATTCGTCCATAGGAATTACTTGAGAGAAGCCACCACCCGCAGCACCACCTTTCACACCAAATGTAGGACCCATAGAAGGCTGTCTAACATTAGCAATAGAATTGTAGCCTAAATGGGCACCTAATGCTTGGGTTAATCCCATTGTGGTAGTAGATTTACCTTCACCTAATGGGGTAGGAGTAATACCTGCAACCAAAACATAGTTTCCTTTATCACTTACAGCACCTTCAACTTGTTTATCGAGACGGCTAATGACTAATTTTGGGTCGACTTTGGCCTTGAAGTGGCCATATGGTTCTAATTCTCTCTCTAACAATCCTAATTCTTGAGCAATCTTAGTAATCTTCTTTGGCTTTTGGCTTCTTGAAATAGCAATGTCTGAAGGAACTGGAGTCTTTAATTCCAATGGTAGTGGTTTGAATGCATGTTCGTGTGCTTGTTCAGCTTGTAATACTGCAGCATCATAAACATTTGAACACAACATAGCGACAGTCATTGGACCGACTCCACCTGGAACTGGGGTAATAAAACCAGCCTTTTTAATAACATCCTCATAGTCAACATCACCAACGATTCTTTTGCCGTTCTTGTGAGTAGAGTCTTCCTTGTAATTAATACCAACATCTATGACAATTGCACCTTCTTTGATCCAATCTGCCTTGACATACTCAGTGATACCAACAGCAGCAACAACAATATCAGCAGTTGCAACAATCTCAGGCAAGTTTTCAGTATAGCGGTGACAAATTGTAACAGTACAATCTTCATTTTTCAACATAGCTGCAACTGGAGTACCAACGATGTCAGATCTTCCAATGACAACAGCATTCTTACCGCGCAAGTTGATATTAGTGGTCTTAATTAATTCTATAATACCATTTGGAGTACATGGCTTGAACATTGGATTACCTCCTCTCTTCGATAATTCTCCAACATTATAACGATCGAATCCATCAACATCCTTGACTGTTGAAACAGAATTCGTAACTAAAGTCTCGTTAATATGCTTAGGTAACGGTAATTGAATCAATAATCCGTGAACACTTGGTTCCTTATTCAAACGATCAATTTCTTCTAACAATGCTTCTTCGGTGATATTTTCGTCAAACTTCAACAAGGAAGATTGAATGTTTGATGACTGCGCAGCCTTAAGCTTTGATCTAACATAAGCAGAAGAATCTGGTCTGTCACCAACCTGAACAATAGTCAAGTTTGGCCTGAACCTTAAATTATCAAAAGTAAGATCTTCTGAAGAACTAACCAAAAACTTCTTACGATTATATTCAATAACCTTGTCAGCAATATCAGTTCTGATTTGTTTAGCCAATTTGGTACCTGAGACAACCACAGCATTCAAATTTATAAAAGATTGGTGGAGTCCTCTAACCTTTTGCATATTTAAAATACGCCTACTGGCGATATTTGTTCTGGAAAGCATACTTGATTATCTAGGGATGCAAAAGCTATGCTATAATGTATCTGGGAAATGAGAAATTTAGTAAAATAACCTAAATCTGAGACTTCTTCGAAAAAAAAATTATTTGCAATTTATCAGTATATATACAATTTACCAGATAATAACCGAAATATTAACTAATTCGCCTGATATAATACGTTCCACTATGGCTCTATAAGTTGAAAAGATTGAAAAAAAAAATTAAAAAAAGAAAGTATTATTTATATGCAGGTGTTTCCGTCATGGCATCTTACTTGGTTGAAAATTTTTCCTATACCGGTGAGTCATAATTCAATTTTGCTAGAGTATTTGAAACTGAAATGACATTCTAATAAGCTTTGGAATAATTTACTAGGTTCAATTTTCATCAAAACTGAGAGATTGAATTACAGTAGCACTATACTTAACAGATTGTAGCAGTAGCAAAAGAAAATAGATGCCATAGCAGATAAAACGAACTCGGAGTCAAAAATTAAGGAAGGGTGCGACCCCGAGTCAAACAAATAAAAATAGACTTATGGCTCGGTGGTCAGACTCGTCCGATATAATCAGAAAATCGAAGGTCGGAGTCGAATCAGTAATTACTCGACTTAAGTGTTTGGCACGTTACCGGTTATATGCAGGTGTATAATGAAATGATCGTTTTGGTTCCATTTACATCAATTTTCACATACGTCGTCATCATTAAGTATGTCTATTGCTATATACATAAAAATTTTCGTAACATGCATTAAATATTAGGAAAGGGCGATGAAGATAAGGCATTCAACCAATCTCCGCCGTAGCTCCTCTATCTGTATTAGTATCTCCGTCCCTCAAATTCCTCAACATGACTTGGGCACGAAGCATCGTTTGGTCTTTTTGATCTTTTTGAGTGTTGGGAGCGTAATCGGAATTCTTTTTTCTGGTAGTCATGCGTCTTTTTAAGGAGGTAACACTTTCATATTTGTCGTCAAATGAATAATTAGATTGTTGCATAAGATCGTCAAGAGATACAGACGAGTAAAATGACAACGCTTTGCTTCGTCTATTCTTCTCAGAAGAAGATGAAGAAGAAACAGATGCACTAGATTTAAGTTTCTGAAGCAAAGTTTCGATCACTGCATTAGAGGCATCACTTGAACTGGAAGCGACACTTGAAGTGGAACTGTTTGAATTTGGCTTGCGATTTACTTGGTCATTTTTTGATTCTTTTTCAACATCAGCACCATCCTCTTCTTCTTCCTCTTCTTCTTCTTCCTCTTCTTCTTCTTCCTCTTCTTCTTCTTCCTCTTCTTCTTCTTCCTCTTCCTCTTCTTCCTCTTCTTCTTCCTCTTCTTCTTCTTCGTCTTCACCATTTCCGTTCTCATCCTTTTTTGGAACATTCCTACTGCCTTCAGCTTCATTTTGCTCATTAACCGACATATTGCTGTGAAGTTTTTTAGTAGGACTTTTCTTGGTGTGCTTCTTAGAGTCTTGGATAGACTTCTTTCTCGCTTCGTATATTCTCTGTTCCTCTTCCTTTTGAATATTTTCAACGTGTGCCTTTTTGAAATCATTAACAAAATAGACAAACTTGCCAAAAAATTTGTCCCTATTATTCGAATCTTCAGGATTTTCCCCAAAATATAACATTAACGAGTTAAATTCTTCGATGGTGCTTTTCAAATGAGACTGCAAAAGTAAGTTTTTTGTTTTTGCATCATCCAAGGGGCCAGATACAACACTAAGAATCTTATCTTCGGGATGCAATAAGCTAGGATCACTTAAATTTCCTTTGGTAATAGAACTGTTTACATTGTTAACAAGAGTTTGATATTCACTACATTCACTCACTAATTGCTCAATTGAAATATTTTGCATGCTTTGTAGCGACTTGAGCTCATCAACAAACGATCCATATTCAGGGAATGTATTTCTCACTATCTTTTCAATATAGTTGACAAAATTCATAGAGTTGGTGTCATCTTTCATAAATTTTAACCTTTGTAGTGTATCCAACTTAAATCCCATTGCCTGCTTAGAACTATCATTCATGAAATTACCTACTGAACGAATAATACCAAATACATTCTTGAGACTCTGAGACAGCTTTAAACTCTTATTAGCTTCGTCAACCAATCTAAGCTTTTTAATTAAATCCATATAGTCTTTTGAATACGATTGTGTAAATAGTAAGGCCCTAGACCTTGATTTCCAATAGTTTCTTAGGTTGAAGCACAACGCTAAAAATAATCTATCTGCTCGTTCTAACTCATCCGGGTTCTTATTAGGTTTCCTTGTCGCATTTGAAAAATCCAATGAATAGGGGGTAAACCTTCTTATTAAGGTGTCACTAATTTCAGTCAAGGCGTCGCTATTAAAAAACTCCAAAACGCTGATATTCTCTAAAACCTCTTTGTCGCAATGAATTATTTTCAAAATTAATTCCTCTATCGAATTATTTGCAAACATATGTAAATTAATTCCAAATTGCTGCGCAAGGTCTCTCGATAAATATGAAATTTTCGAGTCTTTGCTTACGCTCTTATGCTTAGTGAAATCAAGGTCTTTTTTCAACTTGATTGCTGATGACTTAGCTACGAACACTTTTTCTACTTCGCCCAAAATTCCCTCCTCATAAAGCTTATCAGAAAGCTTATTATGTTCAATGTCATTCCAAAATGTTTTGCCAATATCATCAATTTTATCCCAGTGCATCTGTTTGAGCTTCGCCTTGGGCCTTGCAATAGATAAAGTACTAATAGATGCTTCCATAGTTTTATTATTCTCTATTTGCAGTTGAATACTGCCATAATTTTGATCCAGATTTAGTGACGTGATCGAGTTATCAGCTAACTCTGACAAGGAACTACTTGAAGACATTATTGGGGGAGGTGGAGGTGGAGGTGGAGGTGGTATTCTATCCTTTATGGATGGTGGTGATTGTTGTAAAAGTGATGGTAAAGGAGGAGGTGGTGGTGGTGGTGGTGGTGGTATATCATCTTTCTGTTTCAGAGATATCTGCAGAAGAATAGTTGTAAAATGTGGTGCTATTGGTTCTGGTTTTGCTACATGTTCATTGGCCTTAATTACTTTGTCTTGCTGGAATTTTAATAAGTTTGGAAGGGGTGGAGCAGGGGGTGGAGCAGGCGGTGGTGGCAATGGAGTTATTGTTGTATTTCCTGACTTGAAAAACTGTGGTAAAGGTGGAGGTATAGGTGGAGAGACTGGAACTAGAGAAGGTCCTGTAGTGCCTGGTAGAGGGGTATCTGATCTATCACTTGTGGAATTCCAATCTGTTTGATTAAGAACTGTTTCTGTCTTTAAGTTAGTTCTAGGTTCTGAACTTAAGGTTCTCGAGAATAAACGAGGAGGTGTAGCAGGACGGGGACGTCTGAAGTTATCGTTTGGAGTATCTTTTAAATCCAACAGTATTCCTTTTTCTTCCAAAAGGATTTCAATATTAGAACTCTTATCATAAATTTCGATCTCTTGATCTCCATTATAAGTTCCAGTAACATTTTTAGTAAGCACTGATTCTAATTCATGGACAAAATCATTACTTTTTACAGAACCCTGATTATAAAAAGCACTCCTTAAAATAGGAGAGCCTACAAGTGAAGCGTGCAAGGTATCATCAACCTTTTTAACCACTTTGTTCTTTTCCTCTTCTAACCTCTTTATTTGATATTGCAATAAGCCTATTTGCTTTTCCTGTGATATAATTTTAATAGAATTGACCTTATTCTCGTTTTTAAGCTTGTTCATAGTCTCTGAATATCCTTCGCCAGCATTTAATTTTAATTGATAATTCTCATCCTCCAATTCCTTGATAGTCTTGATCAAATCTCTATTTTCCAAGATAGCTCTTCTAGCTATATCATCTGTGGTGAGTCTATCCATCAACCTTTGAATAGAACTATTTAAAACAGAATTAGAATTCGAACCAACAACAGAGGATTCAACTACTATATGCTGCATGACTGCATCAATTAAGATTAATAATTTATTTATTTCATCCTCTCTCCTTCCACTATCTTTAAGCTTGAGGAATTTCTGAAATATTGACTTGAAATAACTTTCATTTAAATCGGCTTCGTTGCTGTTTTGAAAGGCTTCTTTTAAATCTTTGTAAAGATCATCGATCTCAACAGCTGCACCCAGATAGTACTGACCTCTGAAGCAGCTATCTAAATTAAAAAACTCTTTATAATCTTCTTCTGCAAAAATTTCGTATTGCTCAATTACTTCATTTATTCTAATGTCATTGATTGCTCTTAATTTATCAAAGAGTTTGAAAATATTCAGGTCATTCAACTCGCGTCTTAAAGAAATTCTAGCTTTTATATCTTCTGTTCCTTCAATAAGTGAGTTTATCAAAAGTAAAGCAGTCACAAAGTACTTCTTCAAGCTATTTTCCCCAACTAATTTAATTTCATTTCCATCAGAAAAATACAGCGTAGCAGACGTTTCTAAAGTATTAATCCAAGGCTGAAACCTAATGAAATCTCCCAAAATATCTTGCAAGTTTCCTAAGCATTCCAAAATTAAGGAAACAGACTCGGTACCACCATAATAACAAATAAATATCAATACTTCAGTAACCAATATTTTCGTTGCTAATCTAGGCGAAATCAATGAGGGTATGATTGACTTTACAGCATGGTGATTATTTCTAAATGACATGGTTCTTACATCTTGACTCGAGTTTTCTTCATCTTGTCTTTCAATATTCAAGATATTCTTTAAGCATTTCACTATGACAAATTCTTTATCAAATTCCTCATTAGACTTGATACTTTTCTTATTAATTCTTGATAAGATTACTGAAAGTGCAGTCTCACCCTGTGCTAGATTAAAACTTCGAGTCCAAGATAGATCATTTTTTGAAGAAAGAGAGTTTTCACTCAACTTCTTCTCCAACTTTTTGTATTCTTTCAATGATAATTTATTTGACATTATTCTAGCAACAAACCATTCGGGAGAGCCATCTTTAAGTTTGGGCTTTTTGTTTAATGCCCCAGTAGTATCTGTCTCGAACGATTTTTTTCTAAATTTTGACAAAATAGGATCTTCTTTCAGTTTGGAAGAATCTTCCTCCTCCTTTTCTGAAATCGAACCATACTTCTGCTTAATTTCCTCTTGATCTGAAGACGCTTTTCTATCATCTATTTGAGACCTTTGGACAATACTCCCATGACTATATGTATTGCTCAGTTCAGGATGGGACAAAACCAAATATTTTAAATCAAAATCAACATTAGTTTCATTTTCTCTTAACAATAACTCCCATTTGCGCTTTGTGGGCTGTTCTCTTAGTGTTTTAGTGGCTTTTTCGTTAAACACCCTCACGCTCAATAGCTTTTCAAACAAAATATCGACCACGCCGGGCGTTGGCATTTGATTTAAGTGGGATTTTACCGCTACGAAAGATTGTAAGGGATGGTTAGGATTGCCAAGGATAGGAGAAGACGAATTCAGAGTCTTTGATGCTTGCCTTCTCCTATTTAAATTCGTGTTGATTGAACCGAGTGTATATGAGTGCTTCATGCCAGATGCTTGTACTCTTGGTGTTACATTTTCATCTGGTAAAGACGAAGATGAATAATTTGAATGACTTGTACTTTGATGTTTACTGCTGCTTTTGGTGATATGACTAGGTTTAGCAGTGGGTGGTGGCATCAAATCTTCAGTTGAGTCACCAAATTCTTCCAAATTCAATCCAATTGAAGCTATCAGATGACTTTCTTGTTTGCTCTTCGGCGCTTTAAACTTAGGATCTAGTGAGGTAAAACTATCTGCACTGCTGCTAGTTATGCTAGCTTGAAAATGATCAACATCTGCTGGCCCAAAATCAAAAGCTATGTTTTGAAAGTTCTTCGACTCAAATATAGACTTGGAATCCATAGATTCCTTGGGTGAATATGCGGGTGTTGGATCTTGTCCGCCTTTCCTATCTCTATCTGGCAAGTACATCACATGTAGAGGCTCCTTATTAGTATTCTCCATTGTATCATATCCGATCGCATGAAACTTTTCACTGGAGTCATCTGCCCTGGAAGAGGCATTTTCGTCTAAAATCTGGTTGAAATTAAGTATTGACGCTGATTTCGAAATCTTTCGTATTCCTTTCACGAAAACGCTCGGCCTTTTACTAACTCTCCCTGGTTCTGGATTATCTTCCAGTGTATCAGCACTATTTCCAGGCATTATCTCATCCTTCATTGTACTGATGGCCAGTTTTGTATTGTGATAGCTGTCTTTTTCTTTATTCTGATCTCTTTTGCTCTTCAAATATAATATTTATATTAGATCAATTTGCCGATTTTTATGTCTTGGTCACGTGAAAATATATAACTCTTATTTTGTTTGTAAAACTTATTATAGAGACATCAATTGCTACATAAGAGATAAGATATAATTACTCATTCTCAAAATGATGGCCTGTTGTTCTAACCCGGGATTCTGGAATCAACAAGTTAATTTTTTATGATCAATACCGAATCTGTAGATAATCCCATTTCTCTTGCTCCTACGCGCTACTGCGCGATAAATATTTAATTTTTGTTTACATTTTTTTGATTCTATCAATTTTCGATTAATATTCAACTATTCTTGTGGTTCAGAGTTTATAATGAGCCTCTCAAGACCGTATAAGCCAGTTAAGAAGACCAGCAAGGCGTTGGATCGATCCCAAAAAGAAATCTCTAGCTTTTTTCAAGTAAAACCTAGCGCAACCAGCAGCGCTAAATCGAGGAATAAGGAATTAACTACACCAGAAAAGGTCAGTTTATCAAGAACTAATTCCTTCCTTTCCAGGGCAGTAAACTCAAATAGTGGATTTGAAGACATCGGAAGCTCTGATACTTCTTTTGATTCCCCTGAGGTTAATAACTTCAGAAATCCTTCCTTGATGAAGTCGTTTTTTCTGCAAGGAGTCAAGTCTAGAATAGAAACAGTTGATTTGACTCTAAATGATAATTCGGAAGCTCAAGGTCAACGATTGAGCCCTACATATGAAATAAAGTCACAAATAAGTTTAAAAAGAGGACATCTGGATTTATTGGACCACTTAAATGGTCTGGCCAGAAAAGTTCCAAAAATTCAAAGATACTCTCCTAGGCCACAATCTCCATCCAGACCTTCCACAGCAGTTGAACTAAGTGGAGAACAACAACAGGTTATCGAATATGTTGTCAGAGATAAGCTAAATGTATTTTATACTGGTTCTGCTGGTACTGGTAAATCGGTTGTTTTGAAGGAGCTTGTTAAGAATTTACAAAGAAAATATGGGCATAATAGGGTAGGAATAGCTGCATCCACGGGCCTAGCTGCTTGTAACATTGGTGGACAAACTCTTCATAAATTGTTATCTATTGGTTTGGGTACAGGTAGTCCTTTAGAATTAGCGAAAAAAATCAAAAAGAACGGTGCACAGGTTAGAAAATGGCAAGAACTAAAAGTTTTAATTGTGGATGAGATTTCAATGATTGATGGTAAATTGTTTACAAAATTAGAGGAATTGGCTAAAATTATTCGTAATAATCAAAAACCTTTTGGGGGGATTCAGGTTGTCTGTACGGGAGATTTCTTTCAATTGCCCCCAGTAGATAAAGAAGGTAGAGCAGAATTTTGCTTTCAGAGTCCTTCTTGGAAAAAAGTTATAGATAAGACTATTTTATTAACTCAAGTATTCAGACAGAAGGGAGATCACGAATTAGTCGATATGTTAAATGCATTACGTTATGGTGAGCTAGATGATGAAATGACTTCCAAATTTTACAAACTTTCCAGGAAAGTTACCTACAAAGATGGGTTAGAACCAACTGAATTATTTCCTACTAGGGAAGAAGTCAAAAGAGCAAATCAAGCTAGATTGCAACAATTGTTGTCAAAATCAGTCAAATTTACTGCAACTGATAACGTAAATGATCCATATCTCACGAAAATGTTGGAGAATTTGATGTGCGAGAAAGAGCTTGAGCTTAAAGAAGGAGCTCAAGTTATGTACTTGAAAAATTTCAATGAAAATATTGTTAATGGATCCGTCGGTACGGTTATGTTTTTCTTGACAGAAGGATTATGGTCAAAGGTCAAAGAACTCTATGGCTACATAGAACCTTCCGATTACTCTCTAGTAGAAGAATTAAGATTTTTATCCTCGAGGATTGGTTGCACTTATTGGGATGAAACTGATACTGCCAAATATGAAAAAATTCCTGATGGAAGAAAAACCCGATTTTCAGAATTGTGTAACTTAGCATCAAAGGAAACGACTGCAACCGTTTTACCTATCGTAAACTTCAAAACAACAGCCGGTGACTCCTACTTACTAAAGGTGGAGATGGAAGAGTTCTCTATAGACTCTGGGCGAATCCCAAGAGGAGGTTTTAGTGGATCTGCTCCAGAAAAAATTACAAGAACACAGTTACCTTTATTATTATCATGGGCCCTATCGATACATAAGGCTCAAGGCCAAACCATTGATAGGCTAAGAATAGACCTTAGGAGGATTTTCGAGAAAGGTCAAGTTTATGTGGCTCTTTCAAGGGCTACCAGTAAGGATCAACTTGAAATTCGGAATTTTGATCCTAGGAGAATTACAACTTCAAGTATCGTAAAAGAATTTTATAAGAGTTTGGAAGTATCCGTCAGTAATTGACCTAAAGCTGTATATATTATGTAAATTATTAGCACGTCTTTAAATTTTATATCTATCATCATAGGTATATTTTTCCTCTGCAACTGTCGCAATCTTTCAAAATTGAAAATTGAAATTAAAAATCTTTACGATCAACAGTATCACTAAACTTGGAGATGCTAAACCCTAATATAGTTAATAATAGTCCATCTGATAGTGGTGATTTGGGATTTAATGGGTTCCCCATATCATTGAATTATTTCACTGCCCTTCCAGATCCATCAAATCTACATGATCCTAACTTAACTGTAATATTTAAGTCTTTATTGAAAAAAGATTCGATAACAAAAGAAAAATCTCTAAATGACCTTATCCAAACGTTCAATGAGCCTGAATATGATAGCAGCCTAACTGAGGATCTTGTGATCATTTCGTGGATTCAATTATACCCTAAATTAGCTATTGATAACTCTAGAAATGTTAGAATCTTATCACACGATGCTCAAGCAAGCTTTTTACAAAAGGTTGGAGGTAAGAGTTATAGTAAATACTTCAAGAGCACTATTCCAATCTGGTTGCATGGCTTATATGACAGTGATAAAGCCGTTGCTAAGGCTTGTTACAAATCATTATTGGAAAGTTTGCAAGGCGAAAAAGCCAACATTGATAAATTGTGGTCTATTTTCTCAATCCCAATAGTCAATTATATTAATACTTCGATTTCTTTAGAGAACCATGAAAGTTTGTCAGATCAAAGATACACAAAAGAGGCTGATTCTTTTGCTAAATACGAAAGAGTGTTAAATGGAAGTTTGTCAATGTTGATTAAAATTATAAATTTGATTAATTGTAATGAACTCAAATTCCTGGAATATGATAGAGGACAAGAATATATACAAGTAATCTTAAATCTGGAAAAGTTATGGGATTACTTAGGCTCAGCTATTGTAACGGAATCCATGAATTTACCATTATTTAAAACTTTGTTAGTACTTCTTAAATCTTTATTTTCAAAAACAGAATCTGATGAATTAAACAGTTTTTTGAGAAATTTGGGGGACGTTAAAAGTTTCTATAAGATCATTTCCAAAAAATTCATCAAATTTGTGAAGCTTAAGCCCAATACAAAATCTCCCAACAGCGATATTATATATTCAAATATTATTTTACAATTTTGGGAAACTTTAATATCATTGACGGACTTTTCAAATTTATCAGAATTCGATAAAAAGCAATTCAAAATTAAAAAAAATTTTTGGGAGCTAGGAGGTAGCAAAAGCTTTTCAAGGTTGGTAGATTACTTAAAATTAGGGCATTGTCAACTGGAGCCAGCTTACTACGATAATCTTAGCAAATTCTTCGAAATTCTTTCTACGACGGAAATTGAAAACGAAGAATTTTTAAATTTCGATGATCTAAAGGATGCAGAAAGTATTATTATTAAGATTTTGAGCAAGCATCTTAAAAATTTGCCCAATATTGATTACAAGAGTAAAGCGGTACCTTTCATCTTAAAAGTTTATCGAATTTTTACTAGAAAAACTGGTGATGAAAATCAAGGTATCTTGAAAGTTTTGTTATATTCAATTTTAGATTCATTATCTAGAAGCACTAGAGCAAACGAAGCAAGAAAGAAAGATTTGATTATTTCTAGTCTTGCAGATTTCTTGAAATCAAAAAATTTAGACATATCAGTTCTTGATCTAATGGAAGAGCTTAACATTCAGATAGCTAATACTTCACTTGAAGAAGAAGCCAAAGACTTCTCAATAGGTAAGTTCCAATTTAATTCATCTTTCCAGGATGTTTGTGATACTTATGTTCAATTATTAAGCCATTTGAAAATTGAGCCTTTAACCTCTTCGTTGATAAATAGTATTGCTGATAAGGTTGAGGACTCATCAATTTCAAAACCTACTACAGTATTCCGTTTGATGGGCTCAGTAGTGAAATTAAACTTAGTCGATAATTCTACTATCAATAACTTTTTAGATATTGCTCCAAGTTTTATTGAAGATGACTTCATAAATGAACCAATCAACTTCTTATCACTATATTTAAAATCGGAAATTAAAGATCATGTAAATGCTAAGGAGGCAATTAATAATTATTATCTCAAACTTTCAGATAATCCGTCTAAAATTCCAAAGTTATTAGATGTTATTGAGGCTCAACTTCAGGAAGAACCTAATTCTTATACCGAAATTTTTGAATATTTGACTAAAATATCAAATAAGAAAAACTTAACAAGTGATGAATCAAAGGTACTTTTCAAATATACTAATGTGGCAGCAATAGCTGATAATTTGATAACGAATTTTTGCACGAACGAAGCTAGAAGATTGGAATTTATAGAAAAGGTAATAAAATATTCAATCAGAATTGGAGAATACAAAAGCAACTCACATTTAAACTCCTTATTACTTACATGTTGGAGAAATATTTCACTTCCTTTTTGCCAAAATTTTGTTGCACTTTTATTAGAAGAAAAAAATCTCATCTCCACTTCTGCTTTTGAGTTCTTAAATACATCTGATTTTCAAAATGATTTCATTGACATGGTTAATTGTTTGGATTCATCTTCATTGCTTATTGAAGCAATATTCGAAACCACTTGCAAAGAGCTTGAAAATGTAAACAAGGACCTTTTGTCAATTGCCAATCCTTTAGAGCAAAATATATATCTTATTGAATCGGAAAACTCCTTACATCTAAATGTATCATTGATCACATTTGGTGCTTTTTTGTCGACGTATGTTCGCAAGAACTCGATCGTAATAGAAGGGAGCAGATTAGCTCTACTTTGTGGATTGATAAGTGAATATATTCATGATCTAATATTTTTGAAGAAAGGATCGGATCTTGGTAAAATAAGTACTATACTCGACATTAGACAAAGCCTATCGGATTACTTTTTATCTTTCTTCCATAACTGTACCTTGGATACCCTTTTGCCTATCTTGAATGGAAATAAAGATTTAGAAAACGGTACTGACGTTGTAAAAGAGATTTTTTCAGCATTAAATGAATTGGTTTCAGGAAATAAAGGTATAAGTTATTATGCTGCGAGATTATTGAAGGAAGTACTAAGCTTACTTTTCGAAAAGGAGACTCTACAATCATTTGAAAACAAATCAATCGATCTAAATAGATTTGTGTCAACACCCTTGAAATTGTCTGCTATTTTGTTGAGCTCCTCCAAATTTTTTATCAAGTCGAGTAAATTTGATAGATTGAGAAATTTTCTTTCTGCAGAAATAATTGGAGTTACAAAAGAATCTGACATTTTAACCACTGGGTTAATTAGACTAACACTTACTATAAATTTCTTCAATTCAGAAGATCCCTATGAAGTTATTCCACCTCATAGACTAATGATGATCTTGAATCAAATTTCTAAGTGGTTAGAATCCGACATCTCATATGATGCATCATTCATTGCGATTAGAACTCAGTTGTCACGCTTCTTCATAGGCCTACTTTTTAATTCAAAATCATTGCCTGAAAAATTTTGGGAAATAGCAACTCAGTTGATCATTGACAATTTAAGTTTATCGCAAGTTGAAATTCAACATTTGGAATTGAATTATTTCACATCAAAATTATTCATCATTATGGCCAAATATGATCAGAATCACTCAATTGAGATTTGGCATGAGCATGAAAATGCAATATATGATGAACTCTTGGAAGTTTTAATTAATGAAGAAATTCAAGCTCAAAGCCTTCTTTTAGATAATCAAGCTGTTACTCTTAACCATGAAATGTTAGGAAGGATATTCAGAGGTTTTAAGTTTCCAAAAATTTCATTAAAGGACAAAAAGGGCCAATTTTATTTACTTTTGGAAAATTCAAAGTTTGAAGTATTACAAAGAATTGCTGTTTCAATTTTGCATGATATTATTTTAAATGAGCAACAAGATTTCGTAGTTGAATACGAGTTGAGTAAATCAAAGTTAGGAGAATCAGAACAAATTGAAAATAGCGCCATTTTACCTGAAAGTTTAATAAAAGGAATTGATTTTCATATTGATGACATCGACATGGAACCACATCATAGAGTTGCTAAGTATATATGGAGCTGGCTTTTAATATTCGATCATTTCAAGGATATTACACATTCGATTCGTGCAGAATATGTAAAACAGATTAAAGAAAATGACCGTATCGATAATCTATTCAATTTTATATTTGAGCAAGTCAATATTTCAGAAGGTGCACTATTGAAGAAACTTACAATTGGAGATGATGTTAGTGAAAACCTAATTCAAAGCTATAATATCCAAGAAGGATACTCTGGTGAAGATTTTAATTCTGAACTGAGGCTTTTGCTACTTCATTTGTATTACTTATCTTTCAAATATTTAGGTTCTAACGTGCAATCATGGTATAATGGAATTCGTGATCGTCAGCTAAAGCAACAAATAGAAAAGTTTTCTATTAAATATGTTTCTCCTTTGATCGTGTCCAAAATATTGGATGATGTTATTAAATCTAAGGATAAACTTGCCAGTAAGGATGAAAATATGAGTATTAAGGTCAATAGCGTAACTAATGAAATTAGGTCTGTCTATATTATTGATGAACAAACAATGCAAATGGTAATTAAAGTTCCGTCTTCGTACCCATTATCAAATGTTAGCGTAGAAGGTCCATTACGTATTGGCGTTAAGGAAAATCGTTGGAAAGCTTGGTTGTTAGCTTCACAAAGAATTATTACCTCTGCAAATGGCTCAATAATGGAGTCTATAGAATTATTCAATAGAAATGTCAATTTGCACTTCTCCGGTTTTGAGGATTGTGCCATTTGTTATTCCATTTTGCATCAAGACCACTCACTTCCATCTAAAGTATGTCCTACTTGTCTGAATAAGTTCCATGCTGCATGTCTTTACAAATGGTTCAAGAGTTCTGGTGCTAGTACATGTCCCTTATGTCGTTCAGCATTCAACTTCAGAAATACTAGATCTGCGGCAGTTTAATTTTATATAGAATTAATACTATTTACTTTATTTGCGAGCATTTGTAGTCATATTGTTATGCAACCTATCTATTGGCCGCGATGGCAATCGAGAATTTGTTGTAAGACTCTTAATCGCCCAAGGTGCTCCTGTCATGGAGGTGTTCTTTGCTGTAGTCTTGATTCCAGAAGCACCATTCAAAAACCCATCTTTAGCATTCGGTCTTTCTTCGTCCACTGATTCAGAAGTAGGAAGAAGCTTATTAGTTTCGAAATCTCTCCAAGGATACAAGTTACTACTAAACCAAAAATGCTGGACGACAGGAAACTTACTTAAGACCTCAACTTCGTACATTTTCAACAAACCTGATAAAACTTTGCTCCACAAAGAAACCGATGAATGAATATCATAAATTATGGGCGAATGTTCATTGAAAGGGCCATTTTTGATTCTATGAATAAATGAAATTGCGTTAACATACAAATTTGATGATTTAAAATCATTGATAGTCTGACTGGTTAGAACTTGACGGACTGGTGGGTAACTACTACTAGAATTATATTCAGCAGCCCCAATTATATATATCAAATGAAAATGATCATCCAAACCCCAAACACCATGCGAGCCAGCAGGTTCCAAATTGTAATCAAGAATTAAACGTCTGCACAAATCGTAATATTTTGCAAATATTATTAGCAAAGTCTTGCCATTTGCTTCGTCTTTTTGTAAGATTCCAAAATCAATTAAACTTCCTAAATATGCCAAAAAAGATAACTCATGTCCAGTTCCATAGTCCAATCGAAGCTTCGATCCAAAAGAATTTAAAATGTAATGCTTCAATTCCACAATGAACCCATCAAAATCAAGTCCTGGCGGTGATTTGAGATTCTCTTTTAATAATGCTTCCATGATTCCATCTACTTTATCGTGCCAATCCCTACAAGCTAAATTTCCAAACCTTCTTGGTCCCTCAAATGGCTTGGTTTCATTGATTAGCCGGTTCAAATGCTCTAATATATTAACAATACCTTTGGCGTTATCAGACATTGCATTGATCTCCAGATTTCCAGAATTGTTCATTTGATTTGAGTGAAATCCATCTAAAGGTGGGCCCTTGACCTTGCTAGATGCTTCATTTTTATTTAACTTCGTCACCAATTCAATATTTAATATTCCTGTGGGTACTTCGTTATTTTTCACTTTCTCTACTACAAATGACAATGTTCTGTGTAACCTTTGATAAGCAATTGATTTGCTAAATTTATTAATATCAGATTCATTAAGAATTTTCTTTGAAGCTTCTTCCCATTCACACATGGAGTAGTTTGAAATTTAGGATTAGTCGTCAATAATGCTTGTATAAGAATAATATTTCGACTTATATATGAAGCAAGATAATTCTATATATCAAATTTACATGCAGGAGATAATCACCTATTGCTTCACTAGTTGATTTGTGCAAGAATACACTTTTTACCAGAGAATCAGAGGAAGGGTCCAACAGATATGCCTATTATAAATGTAATTTTACTACAAGTAGAATTATACGATTGAAACTGGTAATATTTATTTTATTCAGTTGAAGTCCGTTTCCATTCGCCGGGATCAATCTCTTGTAACGAACTAGTATCACTTATTTCGTTATCTAAGATAATAATTGAATTGTCCACATCTACTACGTTCATTGAATTACTAGATGAAGGCATAATTTTTGCTCCTGCTCCATTTTCTAATGGTTTCAGTTCTCCAATCTTAATCCTTTTAGACTCATTCCTGCTTTGTGAAGTAGCTTCTCTCTTTTCATTGAACAGATCATCCAAGGGTAGTTGCGGTAATCCAATAAATGACTTGGCTAATTCTGCGTACAGCATAGAATTTGTGATTTCATTTTTATTATTGCGTTTTGTGGGCGTTGAAATTTGCACTATAAAAGGATTATCCTTCTGATCTTCCTTTTCAAAAAACACATCAAGAGATTTTTGTCCAGGAAGAACTTTTGTTTTAGATGATCTTCTTTTAGGTGAAGCAGAGCTGGACTTTTTGAAGGATTTTGATTGCAAAGACAGCATATTAAACAGAGGCTTCGGAAGTGAGGTGACAACATTTAGTGATGACTCCTTCTTTGTTGGAGATTTAGGAAACTTTCCTAGCATATCCAAAGTAGTCTTTTGTATAATTTTGTCCTTTCTTGGAGAAGGAGATTTCTTCTTTCTCTCTATCGACTTCATATGATTCTCGAATTCATCAACTATCTCTTGATTTACTAACTGTATTAAATTCTTAGGAAGATAAATAGAATCCCATTTTTTGGAGGGGGAAGCTCTCTCCTTAACAAAACCAACATCGATTGAGTTTCCATTTCTAAGTAGAAGATTATTTTTGACTACAAATGGATCATACTTCACCATTATATAATTGATATCCTCTTGCGTCTTTTCTCGTCTCAATTCAATGATGTCGGATATTTTATAAAGATTGTAAATTTCATAGTTCAAGAGTTTTATAATTATGTATTTTATGGGATAATCAAACCTTTTCAATGATAGAAGAATATCTTCAGGGAATTCCATCAGTTTTTCAAAGGATTGTGAAATAGTAGATTTTTCAGAAGATGAGGACTGGAATATCATCTTCAGAACGCCAATATCATTCCGTAATTTTCCTATTGAGTTGTTCAATCTTATAATCCTGTTTATAGTGCCGTTTATAATAGGCACGAAATTATCATAGGATATAACTAAATCACATTCATCAAAATCATTATTTCCATAACTTAGAGTTCCTGGAATAAACTTAAAAATTCGAGAATTAACAATTGGAAATAAATAAAGCAATGTATAATAGTCATCCATGAATAAGTCTTGTTTTAAATTGAGCGCTCTTCCAAATATATCTCGAGATCTGCTATTTATAGTATCATTTAACAATTTAGTAAAACGATCCAATTCCTCTTTTCTTGTCGAGGGAACTCTAATAGCATCATATTGCAACAAGTTGTTAGACTTTTCATTCAAAAAGCATTTCAAAAATAGACTAGTCAAATCTGGCAATGGCATTAAATTTCGGTTTCCATTTTGTTTCTTCTGTGCATTGTCAATTGTTTTCAAAAATGGTGTACCACATAGGGCCAAATTTGTAGCATTTTTTATCCCGATCCTTTCAATCCCAGATGAATAATCTCCTCCTCGTAATGACGCAATTAAAACCATCCGACTACTATCCAACCCTACTTCCTTTAATATGTTTTTTGCTAAAATCGGAGTTACAAAATATTTTACTGAAGTCTCAGAATTGTTTTTAGACGGCGAAGATGTATCTCCAATGTATTTGCTGAAATTTCGAAGTAATTTGGTAGCACCAAAAACCAATGAATCTACATCATTTGAAACCACGAAATCAACTACTCCAAGCTTTTGCAAATGTGCACATTCTGCTTCTGCCTCTCCTGGAGCTTGAACGTAGTCTATTCTATACCTTTCCAATTCCAGAATGATAGCTTCAACTAAAGCAGAATCCTCCCGATAATGTTCTGGAGGTGTATCCTGAAATCTTTTCAATTCGGCATCATAATCATTATATTCCCCAATCACTGGCTTTTTTCTTATCTTTTCAGGCTTTAATGATCCATCTAATACTACAACATAGGACACATTCAAGGAAGTCATGTACAATAATTTTGACATAAAGTTTCTTATAATAGTTGGTATTTCTTCTGTTTCAATCATATTTCTATATGCTGATTGAAAGATAAACATATAACCATCAATGGCAAGTCTAGGAGTTCTACTTTCACTCTGTATGAATTCAGACACAAATCTATCGAAAGATATCCTTTCTGCAAACGCAGGCTTTAATACGTCCCATAACTCTGCAATACCCATTCAAACAAGTATTACTCAAATATCATCCTATTAAATTTCTTTAAATTTAAATAAGGCTATTCTCTTAATTCTTTTTCCTGATACTGTTTACTATACTGCTAACTTTCAATAATATAATCGCATAAAATTTAAAACAAGAACAGTACAACATCAATTAAATCTCCATATGGCGCGATTTTTCAATTACTGACAAAATGAAATTAAGTGGAGTTCAAAATTTCTAAATTTTAATTCTATCTAAACTAATATGGAAGGAGATAGCCCTAACCATGAATTAGGAACACTCCTATGTGGTGGTTTTCAAGGTACAACTGTGACAACTCAAGCATACCGTTTAATTACTGAAGTTCGGGTATCTTCAATGATTCTCTCCAGAAAAAATACAGTGTCAGTTAAACAATTAGCTAAATTGATAAGAGACTTACAATACATTGCGTACACTAAAGCTAATTACAAGTATCCTATAATGTTTGCAGTGGATGAAGAAGGAGGGATGACAAACTCGATATTTGATCCTGAATTTCTTACACAGTTGCCAGGTGCAATGGCTTTAGCAGCTACAGGGGACACCGAATTAGTGTATGAAATCTCGAAGGCATTAGCAATAGAATTGAAGGCAATTGGATTTCTGATAATATTGGGACCAGTTTTGGACGTTGTAACAAAATTATCGCATCAGCTAGTGGGAGTTAGAAGTTTTGGAACGACTATTGAAGAAGTCAAGAAATATGGAAGAGCATGCGCAAAAGGATTTCAAGATGGAGGCTTATATAGTGTAGGAAAGCATTTTCCGGGAATTGGAAATGCAAACGTTGACTCTTTGTTAGAAGTGCCTATGATGGCTGATACTTTGGACCAAATCAGACATTTCAATAGCGTTCCATTTGCTGATCTTATCAAAGAAAATCTATTAGATGGGATTAGTGTTGCAGGATGCGGTGTCCCTGTAATAAGTCCAGATGAAACACATGCCTGTCTATCTCCCATAATCGTGAATCAGTTGTTGAGGCAAGAGATTGGCTTCGAAGGTTTTGTTATAAGTGAATGTTTAGAGATGGACGCTCTCTACCATTCTATAGGATTAGGTCAAGGTGTAGTATTATCAATTCATGCTGGTTGTGACTTAATAATGGTTTGCCATAATATGGAATTACAGGTTGAAGCTGTTGAGTCATTGGATAAAGCTTTGAAAAGTGGAAATCTAGATGAAGAGACAATTTCGGCATGTAAAAGAAGAATTGAAAAATTACAGAAAGGTCTCCCAAAATGGATTGAATTATTTCCTGAGGGTATTGATCCCTCTACAGAGAAACTAACATTCAAAGAGCTATATTATGATCAATGGTGTGAGCATCAGAGGCTAAACAACTTAGCATATCAGAAGTCAATTACGTTGATAAGAGATTACAATGACACTTTACCGATTTCAAAATATCTTATGAATCCTAAAGGTTCTGAACCAAACCATTTACTACTTTTAACACCATTATTGAAGCCGATTTATCCATCAGATCACAAGACTACTCAAAGCTTATATTCAGGTGAAGAATTGTTTCAGACTTTTGGCGAATTATTATCTAATCATCCTATAAATGCTAACCAATCATATAATGTGCTACATACAACGTATACAGCTAATGGGTTAACAGCATTGCATGAATCACTAATCGAAAAATCAAATATTGTTATCGTATTAACGTCTGAGGCATCTAGAAATATGTATCAAATTGGTATTGTCAAGTATATTTCAATTTTATGTGGTGCAAATCCATCCTCTTTTTATGGTAGAGGAACAAATTCTCAACTATCAAAGCCTTTAATTATTATTGCTACACAATCACCTTACGATTTTTTCTATAACAAAAGTATTGGAAGCGCATATTTATGTTGCTATGACTATACCAACATTGTGTTAAAAAAACTTGTGGAAGTATTGATGGGTGATTATATGGCAGAAGGATGTATACCTGGCGAAAAGAAATTTATTGGTAAACAAAAAAAAAAAAAACTATTGGATGATAAAATGAAGAAGATAGCACTTCCAAAAAGGCGTTGGTTGGTCGAAGAGTTCAATTTACAGCGTGACTGGTCTGGATTAATCTCAATTTGGAAAAACAATATGATTGATTTTGACTTTGCTGTAGATAGAAATCTTCACAATGAAAAGTTCTTCAAAAAGCTATTTGCATTATTATCTACTACAAAAAATCAAAAGCATTTTGTTATTAGAAATTCTTCATTGCATATCTTATATGGTATTGTATTCACTTGGGTGGACGAAGTTGTTCCTTTTGATGGAGATTTGACTCAAAATAATAAAGTCGGTTCTATTGCATACTTACTCGTCGACAAATCAAGAAGAATGCAAAGCATAGGTAAAAATCTACACTCAAGAGCATTGAGATATTTAATTAAAGAGCAAAATTGTAAAACGGTGTCTTTAGGCTGTGCATTTCCTTTGCTAGCCTTTACAGAACAAAAAAACTCTTCAAATAACAAATTTATTCAATTTATGAATAATGTAGGGTGGGATATCACTAACGATTCCATGAAGAAGAGGCACGTTATGCTCTTGAATGACCTCAATAATTGGCTGGTTTCCAAAAAAATATTCAGAGAATTAATGATTGTTGGGGTCAGGTTCGATATATGTACCGATCCCGAAAAATTGATGAAGCTAATTGATCGCTCAATTAACGAAGAAAATTTAGACTCAAAGGAGTTTTTGAAATCGGTGTACTTAGAGGCCATTAAATACTTAGAAAATGACTCTACACATGGAGTGAAGATTATTATTGCAATTGAGCCTACTAACCAAAATGTCATCGGAAGCATAATTTTGTTCACTAATCGATCCTATTTAGCCAAGTTTTTTCCATTCATGGATGATTGCTCGGAATCGGATACAGCCATTACAGGTGGTATTATTGGATCTGTAATTGACCCGTTATATTCTAACTTGACGGAAATCTTCAAATTTGGATTGATCTGTAGTGGTATTACTTTTTTGAAATCCAGCTTCAACGAAGGAGACTCACAAATTAACAAATGCCTCATTATAGGGGTTCCTGATGATAAATCAATCGAAGGCATTAAGGAAATTGGATTTGTGGAATGGAACTACTATTATGAAAGTTATGATAGAAAAATTGATGCGGAAACCCATTTTTTATAGTTCTATAAAGACTGTTAGAAATAATTACCATGTTTAAATAGGACGGTGCATAGGACATTTTAGAATTTATACAAATGTATGAATTCAATAACTTTCAGATCACAGCTATAATTTGTATTTACTTTAAATTTTTTAAATAGTGTCATTTTTCTAAAAAATTACCATATTTTGCAGAAGTATAGATATGTTGCGAAACTACAAATGGAGATTTCAGGCTATTAATCTTCACTACGATTATAACAGCTATTTAAAGAAGTATCTATTGAGTTCAGTGATATTTTCTATATATAATCCATAATTAGAAGCTAAGTCTATCTAAATCAATTACCCTTTCCTTATCTGGTGCTATTTCTATATCTAACATACACATCCTGCTTTTCTTTCGCACCCGGCTAGATTTTGATGTACTGTCAAAGAAAGGACTACAATTGCCTAAATCATAAGAATTATCTTAAAATTGTTTTATGTATCCGTATTATCTGATCCTAGAACATCCGTCAATTTTATTCTGTTATAAAATTCCAGATTTACATAGATTGTTTTTTATCATCTGCCGAACTCTCTCCGGGAATGTAAGTGTCTATCATTACAAAAATATAATTCAATAAGTAATCTATTTCCGCCATATTAATCGAATTCTCTTTCTTTCTTTCTGTCTCTGTCTTTGTCTCTCATTGACTTCTTCTCTTAGTTTTTAGATAGCCGTAATTTGGACCTCATTTCGGATGTTTTCGTGTTGGTTCACAAGTCACTACTTCTATCAACTACTGTTCTACTAGCCCCTCTATAGGATAAGTTTAATCCCATTGCAATAGAGAGCAATTACATAAGTTCAGTCATATAGACTTTACGTTTCTCTCCACTCCTTTTCTTTTTCATACTAGAATCCGGGGAAACTAAATTCCGCGACTATAGTATTGCTAGGCTTGAATACAGCTAAAAGAGAGTATTGTCAGACTTGCATATTCAGATATCACTAATCCGAAACACACTATTGGTGATTAACCGTAGTTTTCCTATCGCAAGGGAAATGCTAGTTCGAAAGAAGTGAAGTCCGTGGATTATATTTCTAATCGAAGTTCTAGTATCTTTTTATGTATGTTCCAGTGACTAATTTACAAGAGTAGGTTTCAGACTATTCTATTCCTGTGTATTCTAGTTCCATTTCCGTTTAGTGTTTTCTGTATCTGTTACCCTCAAGCACCTGTTCCAGCATCTGATCCAGAATCGTTTTGCTATCATCACCGCTCAGCCCTCTCTCATAGACATAGACATTGATAACTTGATCTCATCAACTATACCCTTTGTTCGTTCAATCGTCTGTATGATCAAATACGCTGTTTTGTGCCGCGAGTCGTAATGAACTTTCTGTCTCAGAATTGGTCACACGACGGTAAACTAGCGACATATCTCAGGTAAGTTCTCGTTAGACTTTCTATAGTCTCTCCGTAATTGCGCCTCTAATATCGCTAAATGACACTACAGATTGCTACTTCACTTGAAATGCTACAGGCTTTAAGATGGGCCGAAAGAACCAAGTTGTTAACTCCCTAGAGTCTTCGGAATCCCTATAGCTCACCCCCTAGCCAGCTCACCCCCTAGCCAGCTCAATACATCTCTCACTAGTACCAGTAATACCGTCTTTAACTATATAATTATAGTCTTGTCCATAGTCAATAAAGCATCTTACATCTAATCCTTTTCCCCGGGTTGCCTCCCGAGCTGGCTGAACAAATTTGCTATACCGGAAAACCACGGAAAATGATCTTAACTATGCAAAATTAGATCCCGAGTTTTTCCTTACCCCAGACTTACTCCATTGCAAAAAATATATCCATTTCCCCGGGATAGTAAAGATAGTCCAAGATAAACTATATAAAAAGGGCTACAATTCTTCCAGTTTCTAGTTTAATTTGTATTCTGTGTATACTAACAAGTTATTTATACTTATCGATCTTATCTAACATAAAAAAAGAATACTAAAATAACTTCAATATGGCTCCTCCTACAGCTGTTGAATCATCTATTAATTTCAGTGGTCATCCAACCATTAAATCAACACAAGAACCATTTGTTAAACAAATGTCTTTGAATTCCGAAACAATAATTCGTCATAATGCTCCAGCACCAACCTTGTATGAAGATGGGTTATTGGAAAAGGGAACCACCATCTCTTCCACTGGTGCCTTGATGGCATACTCCGGTAAGAAGACTGGTAGATCTCCAAAAGATAAGAGAATTGTTGACGAAGAAACTTCTACCCACAATATTTGGTGGGGACCCGTAAATAAGCAGGTTGACGAATTGACCTGGAAAATCTCTAGATCCAGAGCTTTAGATTACTTGAGAACCAGAGAAAAATTATATGTTGTTGATGCATTTGCTGGTTGGGACCCAAGATACAGAATCAAGGTTAGAATTATCTGTGCTAGAGCCTACCACGCCTTATTTATGACTAATATGTTGATTAGACCAACAGAAAAGGAATTAGCTGAATTTGGTGAACCAGACTTCACTATTTACAATGCTGGTCAATTCCCAGCTAATGTTCACACAAAGGGTATGACTTCCTCAACTTCTGTCGAAATTAACTTTAAGGATATGGAAATGGTGATATTGGGTTCTGAATATGCTGGTGAAATGAAAAAGGGTATTTTTACTGTGATGTTCTACTTGATGCCTATCAAGCACAAGGTTTTAACTTTGCATTCTTCTGCCAACCAAGGTACTGAAAAAGGTGATGTCACTCTCTTCTTTGGCTTATCTGGTACCGGTAAGACTACATTATCTGCTGATCCTAACAGAAAGTTGATTGGTGATGATGAACATTGTTGGTCTGACAATGGTGTCTTTAACATCGAAGGAGGCTGTTACGCCAAATGTTTAGACTTGTCGCAAGAAAAGGAGCCTGAAATCTTTAACTCCATTAAATTTGGTGCTATTTTGGAAAATGTTGTTTACGATCAAACTACTAAGGTTGTTGACTACGAAGACTCCTCAATTACTGAGAACACCAGATGTGCATACCCAATCGACTTTATTCCATCAGCTAAAATTCCTTGTTTAGCTGACGAGCATCCAACTAACATCATCTTATTGACTTGTGATGCTTCTGGTGTTTTACCACCAGTTTCTAAGTTGTCAAATGCTCAAGTCATGTACCACTTTATCTCAGGTTACACTTCCAAGATGGCTGGTACAGAGGAAGGTGTTACTGAACCACAAGCTACTTTTTCTGCTTGCTTCGGTCAACCATTCTTAGTGTTGCACCCAATGAAATACGCTCAACAACTTTCTGACAAGATAAGTAAGCATAATGCCAATGCTTGGTTGTTAAACACAGGTTGGGTTGGCTCTTCTGCTGCTAGAGGTGGTAAGAGATGTCCATTGAAATACACCAGAGCAATTTTGAATGCTATTCACTCTGGTGAATTGAGCAAGGTTGAATTCGAAAACTTCCCAACTTTTAACTTGAATGTTCCAAAGTCTTGTCCAGGTGTTCCATCCGAAATCTTAAACCCATTGAATGCATGGAGCTTAGGAGAGGACTCCTTCAAACAGGAAGTGAACAAGTTAGCTGGAAAGTTTGCTGACAACTTCACTAAATACGCTGATCAAGCTACAAGCGAAGTTAAAGCTGCTGGTCCAGACCTTTAGAGCATTTTTTAAACTATTTAAGTAACTATTACATATTCTATAAACATAATGATTGCAATAAGGACCTGTAATTATAAAGTAAGTAATGGAACCACAATTAATAATATTTTTAACCTCATTGCACTGTTCGCAACTTTCAAAATCGATTAAAAGGGAACGAGCAGCTAGGGCACCAATTAAAAGCATTTAACCTATTCTTGTGAGTAACTTTGTATAGGTTAGAATTTCATATATATTAGAATTTCATCTATAACTAGCCAAAGAGAAATTTACTTGTATAGGAAATCAACTTCGATTCTCCACACCGGAATTGATGATTGAGATAAGAGACAAAAATTGCTGCACCACTGCATGTGAAATGTATGTAACTATTCATTTCTAAGTTAACACTTTGAATAGTATTATGATGTTAATGTATTGGAATAAACAAACTTGCTCTATGTATTCTGTTATGGTCGCTGACGGAATTTGTCTTGTGACTTGGTTGCTTAAGCAATTAATCAAGCATAGACAGATTTAAATCGATTCGATACGCTAGAATTCATTTGTAATGCTTAACAGTTCTAGAATACTTTGATAATATTCGATTCTAGTATATCGACCTAAAAAAGAAAAAGTATAATATATCAAATCTTTTAGTTTATAGAATATTAACAATTAATAAAAAACCTGATTGATTACGAAAAGGGTTACATTTTTTATACAAGTAAATGAAAAACGTAAACTAGTTCAAGTACCAGTATCATATTTTGACCAATAGTAATCATCTATTCCGGTGTAAATTCTCCTACTGACATCCCACTTGCTAGTGCAAGTATATATTTTATAATTACTATCACAATATGTTGCATCATCCGATCTAAGAATCGCATTCACTAACTATCTGAATCTTTGAATACTAGTAATGTATGATCCTAATAATTCAATTTCACTGTACGATTTTGGCCATAATAACGAACGTCAGCTCATTCGTGTACAGACATAGCATGCTTGATTCTATTCGATTCATGTGAACCATTCCTCTCTTTGATAATTTTCCTAGAAAAATTTAAGTAAAAATCATTATTATGCACCACATTGTCATAATTATAGCTACTTCTCTCGACTCTCTTATAAATTGTATTGGAAAGGATAGATACGATAGATAAGTTTGTGCAATTGCTCTCCACCTTACAATTCTAATGCCTTTCGAAGTAAAGACGTTTAAAGACTGATAAATTGATTGCACCTGCTAAAAGAGCACCGGTTAAACCTCTACGTTGGGCAACTTCAAATATGGCATCTTGGCATGAAAAGATGGTGCAGCATGATCCAAGACTCTGCGTTTGCAGTATAGTATGTCCTTATTATAGAACTAGCTCAGATTAAGTAGCAACCACAAAAGGTTGCCAAAAACGATAATTTACATAATGACAATGTATCCATTTACCACAATCCCTGATGGATTTTGATCCAATTCAAATAGAATCAAAAACTTCATAAAATAACGTGGAGGAACGCTTTCCGCCCACCTAGCTGCAAACATTCTAGGAATTTCTAAGCATATATTTGGAAAGCAAAACAAACGAGCAGCAATATTGTCATTTACCGGTACCCCAATTACCTTGAAAATCTTGATAGATAGCCTATATGGAACCAGCTTCACAAAGATCATTTGCTCTTGTGGGTGAGAACTCATCACTTACCTTAGAAAAAATATTAAGTCTTAAGGAAAATCTAAAGGCTTTTTCTTCTACGGCTATAAATTTGTACGAATAGTTCTTAGATTATGCTCTAAAAAAATTTGGTTAGTTCCATTTGCAAGGGTTCTGTAAACGACAATCCAATTGATCTCCAGTTCTCATCCTAACAGCACTAAACATTCTAGTAATTGTTCCAATATCGATGGTATACATATTGCCAGAAATTACCAGTCTTTATTACCCCCTAGAAATAGACTTGAAAGTGACTTTCGTTCTGGGACCTTATCTCGAGACATATTTCCGTCTTTAAAAAAGTCTACTCACCTTTTGTATGCAAAATCAAATATATATTCCCAAGTATATTCTTTCCAAAGAGTTTCAATTTTTATATAAGTACTGTCAAGAATATTGCAGCGAAGCGGTGAATTTCACTTGTATGCTGGTATGACATTATCGAAAGTCGCATAGCTTTTATAGCCTGATCTCATAATACTCAATGGTATATACTTTACTCGTATTGTCCTCTATCTTCCTCTGCTTCATATTTCTAATTTTTTTCGTTACCAGCTTACTACATACATCACCGTCCAATTGAGATCACTGCTAATGAATCGATAAGGAAATCAAATTAAGTACGGTGAAATTTACTTGAACGAAGAAAATAAGACGTAGTATACATTGAATAAATGCGTCTTCATATGATAGCAAGAACAATCCGCAAATGTCCCCTCAAATATTTCCGTACTATACATTATTAGTATATTGTGTCTCTATAAAATACCACTCCTATATATATGGGAGAATTCTGAACATTTAAATAAGAGTTCGAATAATGAAAATTTTGAATTTGTTTTCTTCTTTTTTGCAATTACAATTGAAGAAACGTTTATTTAGTTAGTAAAATAATTTTCAATTCACCGATTATTAGGTATACTGAAAATATTTTGAGAATATTTACTAGGATTTTTTTGATAAGAACAAGAATAAAACCATAATATGTTGGGAACAGAAAAATATATCGTATTTATAGGACAGTATGTTCCCTTGACATGGTATACAGTAACTTTAGGGATTATAGGATTGTATACCTTAGTATCGTGGATATGCCAATTATTTTTAGCTAGAAAGTTAGGTGCAAAACACTTCAAGTATGAATATCATGACGGATGGTTGGGGTTCAACAACTTTTTCAGATTGCTTCAGGCAAAGAAGGAAGGCAATATGATCGAAATGAGCCATGATAGGTATGAGGAGATTGGAGACACCTTGACTACTAGGGTATGTGCCATGAAATTGGTTATGACAAGAGATCCTGAGAACATCAAGGCAATATTGGCTACTCAGTTTCCTGATTTCTCATTAGGCACCAGACATGAACATTTCAAGCCATTTTTGGGCGACGGGATATTCACCTTGGATGGCGAAGGTTGGAAGCACTCCAGAGCCATGTTAAGACCTAGTTTTGCCAGGGATCAAATCTCGAATCTTTCTGTGTTCGAAAGTCACTTGCCTCCTTTCTTTAAACAGGTAGCCAGGCATGAAGGTAAACCCTTTGACATTCAAGAGTTATTCTATAGGTATACGGTAGATACTTCTACTGAATTTTTATTTGGGCAATCAGTAGAAAGTTTGAAGGATGCTGCAATTGGAATGACACATGATGCAGTTGACTTTGACGGGAAAGCTGGTTTTACCGATGCTTTCAATAAGGGTCAAGCATACTTGGCCACCAGATCATTATCAATGAACCTATACTTCTTATTTAATAGTAGAGAGTTTAAAGAAAACACTAGAATAGTTCATAAGTTTGCTAACTACTATGTGAACAAGGCTTTAACCGCATCGGAGTCCGATTTGGAAGTTCTATCTAAAGGAAGCTATGTCTTTTTGTATGAATTAGTCAAGGAGACCAAAGACCCTATTATATTAAGAGATCAATTGCTAAACATTTTGATTGCATCTAGAGATACCACAGCAGGCTTATTGTCTTTTGCTATGTTTGAATTGGCAAGAAACCCAGAGATTTGGGCAAAATTAAAACTGGAAGTTCATGAAAAATTTGGCTCCGGCGAAGGAATTGACCTTGATCGTATATCATTTGAAGAACTAAAAAAATCCGAGTACTTGAAGGCTGTTTTGAATGAGACTTTAAGATTATATCCATCTGTTCCTCAGAATTTCAGAATAGCCACTAGGAATACTACTTTACCAAGAGGAGGCGGTAAAGATGGTTTTTCCCCGGTCTTCATTCCTAAAGGCCAGACGGTCACATATAACGTGTTCTCATGTCATAGAAATAAGAATATTTATGGTAAGGATGCTAATATATTCAAACCTGAGAGATGGTTTGAACCATCAACAAGAAAATTAGGATGGGCTTATTTACCTTTCAATGGTGGCCCAAGAATTTGTTTGGGTCAGCAGTTTGCTTTGACTGAAGCATCTTATGTCATCGTTAGACTAGCACAAAAATTTCCGAACTTACAATCCGTTGATGTAGAATATCCTCCGAAGGAAATTTCAGAATTGACTATGTCTCTTTTCGATGGCTGCAATATTCGCTTATATTAAGCTTTGTTTAAAGCTTCCTTTTAATGTTACATGAATTTTTATTAAAGCTAAGGATTTCCCATATAAGATTGATTATATACATACATAAATACATATATATATATATATATATATATGTATTAGGTGTGATAGATCAATCAAAGAATGTTAATTATTAAAATAGTTGTAGCCTGTTTCTTAAAAATGTAAGTGCTCTATACAATTTTATATACAGTATATTACACAAAATATCTTTTGAACATCTGAATGTATGTAAACAAAAATTTTCTTACAACAAACAACTATTATTGATTGAAATATCGAATAACAAATCATGGCGGATTCCAATTCCAATTTAAATTGGTCTTTAGATACGTTCACGGAATTTTATAATTCAATCAAGATCCGGGGGGAAATAAATGAGGAGTATATTCATATTTTAAAGGGTGATTTAGCAAATATAGCTATAGCTCCGATCAAGAATGAAACATCAAAGAATAAGCTTTTAGATGAATCTAAACATGTAAAATTTTCAGATGGTGCAGAATTCAAATTGAATCGTCCATTTATCGAGGCAGCCATGCAGTTGTCTACAGAATTGAATTTGGATGAGTTAGTCACTGCAGAATTACTTTACTATTCCGAAAAGTTGAGCTTCCAAAAGGGAACAAGCTTTAAAGATAGCGCAAGACTTGCTTACTTCAATAGAATTCTGTACATATTAAACATCCTTGGCTTTATCGTGACTACAAGGAAATTGCATTTAGTTACAGGTACAGATTATAATGCATTTTTTACCAATTTGCTTAAAAGCTTTGAATTTGTTTACAAGACCTTAAGCATTTCGAATGATTTAATAGACAAACAAAAAACTACGAATGACATAAACAATTTAGCATTTATCAACTCCATAATATATATCAAGAGTGAGTTATTTAACATTCATGAATTACTCGGTAAGCTTTACTTTAGTTTAATTGAAAATTATTTTGAACAATTTGGAAAATCTGAGAATTACGATAAAGTTATTTCAATAATATCTACCAATTTAACAGACGAAGATTTGTTAGTGATTCATTATATTCCCGGTCTAATGAAATATGTCACAGGAGTATCAAGACTACCAGATACTGAAGTTGTTCAATTTCATAAGAAGGTTGTCTCAAAATTGAATACTGATTATTCGAAGGCAGTTGTGGATGATACAATGGATTTGTCAAAGTCGAGTATAAAGGGAATTGAAATTGTATTAATTTTCGTCTTTTTAACCAACTTTATCTCTTGGTGTAAGAATCAAGAATCAAGAACTAATCAATTTAACTTTAAAGAAGATATACTAAAATACATGGAATGGTCTATCAACTATGGCGTGATGGAGAACTTGTTAGTATATACAGCAGAAACAGCAAATTCAAAAACACAGAAGCTATTAGAATGGAGTAATTTGTATGACTTTAGGTCGTTATTGCAAAAAAATCATCCTAAGCTTTCAGCCGTGAAATTTGCGTATCCATACTCAGCAGAATTAATAAGCTTATATGGTTCTAAAGATGGTCTTGAAAACATTTTAAAATTGACGGATAATGAGAAGTACAGAATTTCAACTGAATTCGAAGAAGATTTGTTAGCGCCATTTTTCCACCAGTTTTTTGATGGATTCATAACGAACGCAGCCATAATTTTGACACTGTTGAGAGACAATGAGGAGGATTTTCTACTTTCATCAGCAAATCGTAAGCAGTTGGGTAATTCATCTAATTCGAAAGATGACGACAAAGATCAAATTAATCAATTGGACGAAAAAATGTTGCCCGGCGAGAAGTCTGACAATTATGGAGATAGTTTGGATCTTGATGAGATTTCATCGAGAGCAGATCTTGAAAGGTTTTATTTGGCATTTGTCTATACGTATAGCAATAGACCAGAACTATGCTCTCTCTTTTTACCTGACGATGATACAAGCAGCGATAGGATTGGTTTTATAGCTTGGGGTTTGTGTAATAATACTTCTCCTTTAATAACAGCAACCTTTTGCTTGTTGTTGGGATCATTGGCTTCAGCCGGAACAAGTACAGCTGCAAAGGTCTGGGAAATTCTTATCAATAATAGTAATAGTTCTAGTTTAAAAAAGAATGATTACTCAAAGATATCTATTGATTCAATTATAGATTCTCTTCAATACTATATCGATTCTTTAAATGAGAATTTTGAACAAGACTTGAACGACCAGATTAGAAAACAACAAAAAAGACAAGAATTTCTTTTTTCGAGTCATGCTGGCCAACAAGATTCAGAGGAATCATCCAGCAATCAAATTATGATAGAGTTGGCCGAAGATTCGATAGTTTTCATATCCGGTTTTTTTCAGTTAGTATCATCGATTGTTAAAAATTTGTCATCATCAGATGCAAGATCTAAAGAAATTAAGAACATTGCATTCAATAGATTAAATCCAATAATTGTTGCATTTTTCAAATTCGATAATATGGTCACAAGCACTAAAGCTGCTCCTGGGGGAGGAACATTTAATTCGAATAATGGAAAAATAAGCGAAGTTCCTATCGTTATAGTTAACGAAGACAACAGAGTTATTTTAATAAATTTGTTGTTGAACTTGTTGGGAGATTTTATATATGATGATGATAATTTAACTTTAAGATATAAAACATGGGAAATAATTGATCGCTGGTTGAGCCAATCTTTAAATGACAACGATTCAAATAGTCCAAGTGGAAATTCGAACTCTAATAGAATTAGTTCTACTGATTTAATTGGAAATACCAACGTTAAACAGAAATTTGCGAACAAGCGAGTTGTGAGACTAAGCCAAGGCTTCAGGAATAATATAACCCACTTATCCCAGGTAGGAAATTTAGTAAGATTATTGAATCATTTATTGACCCCTCTTGACACTGAAAATAAAGCATTCTCGAAGTACAAATTACTTTATCCCGCGGATTTGGGATTCAATCATCGTATCAATAATCAAATTGGTATTTGGCCTTATATTGAGTACTTAATGTTAGAGGTTTTTGCTAAGTCACATGAATTGTCTAACTTTGATGACAAGTATAATTTGCAATTTTCAATAGTTCAAATTATTGAAAATTCCTTAAATGAAATTGATTGGGTGTTTATAAATGACATTGCTCCTCATGTGATGAATAATTTTGAGAGTTTAGATAACATTTTTGAATCATTATTGCCTAATATTACAATGAATTATCATACATTTATCAAATTACACCATTCTCTTGCAATATTGAACTATTTGTTTGACGAAAGGGTATATCAGGCATTATGCAAGATAGTCAGTCTTGGATCTGAAAATATTTCTGGGAATGAAAAATTGAGTAAATTAGTTGAAATGTCATTAGCCATTATTGACAAAGTCTTAGACTTACAAGGAACATTTGTCAACATACTACTACCCGTTTTGAACAGCAATGAGAATAGCACCACTTCTTCAATTGCCCCTGCTGGATTTGGTACGGGTATGAGCATTGCTTTGAGCACGCCGACTACATTATTGGATAACGTATATTATCCAAAAAATTTAGGAACAAATGGCTTGAGCAGTTTTTTTGAAGTATTCTTATTCAATTTATCATCCATTGCTCATCTTGCATTGTATGTTGGAAGTTCTAATAATAATATTGCCAATAGCTCAATCAAAATCTTGAATAAGATAAGTTCATCTGGTCATTTCGTAGCTAAAATCAACTATAACGCAAATGATCCTTTGTTGAATAAAAATAGGCTTTTGACGATTTTTGAAAATATTGACGAGTCAGTGAAAATTATCTATTCTTTTATTGACCAATTCGATTATTCAATTGATAATTTGGAAATTAAATATAATATTCTACAATTCTTGATCGAAAATCTTGAGAACTCTAATGGAAGAGTGCCAACCGTTTCTCATTTTCTTTTAGGATTTGAAATAAGAGGAGATAGTTTAATAATAAACGAGTCAAAGGAAAGCAATACCCTCCTCAAGTCTTTATTGCTGTTGTTATCTTTATCCTTAGACACAATAACAGAAATTGACTACAATAACGGTAATGCTAATATTATTAATATTGGATCAGCAAAAATATCTTCCATGATTCTAGAAATAATCATCAAATTATGTCGGGATAATATAACTTCTGCTATAGCATTGAATTGCTTAAGAGACAATGGTAATTTGTTTGAGAAATTAATTCAATGTCAACCAAAAATTGATCTTAGTACTATATGGTATGATTGTATTTTTGATGGTGATTTGCAGGATGGGTACGAAAATGAATTCATTCAAAATAATTTGAGTGCTCAAGCATTTTTTTCTTTCATTAATCACAGAAATTTGATTTTGCAATACTTCTCATTGGAGTTACATAATAGCCTTTCATTGTCCAAGAGAGAATATTATTCAAAGCTTTTGTTGGACGACAAAGAATTTTTGAATGGATCACCAAAGATATTAAACTTCTTGGATATCTTGAATTTCAAATTCAAAAATTTCGAATTACATAAATATGAAAAATTTAATACCAAATATAATTTGACTTCAATATTGGAACAAATTAAGAAATCTAAAGTGCAAGGATTAGACTTATCAATATTAAGTAAAATATATAAAATTGGTTGTCAGAATTCCAATATAACTTCAAAAGACCATCGGATTGTGTTTGCTAAAGAAGTTATGAATGAAGGATTAAAATTAAGTGAATTCTTCAGTAAACTTATGATTTCTGAAGCTTTGAAAGATGTCCAATTAAAATGCTTACACTCTTGGTGCCAGTTAATCGAAATATTAACTACAGATAGAAATCTCTACTCAAAGAATTTTATTTTGGAAATATTTCAAGTTATCCTACTGAAAATCAATGATTATTTGGAATCTGATATATATTTTTCAGAGGAATTAATTTCTTTGAGTGTAATGCTTTACAATATTTATGAGCAGGAAATACTAGTTGACAGTAATAGTGAGGAATTTGTCATTGGAATTCAAAGGTTAGTACCTCTCTTTAAAACCTGCATTAATGGTATTTTAAACTCAAACTCAACTCCCAATTTAAGATCAGACTTATATGTCTTGGCTAATAAATTTTTAATGAAAACATTCGATAATGATGAATTGGTAAAACAGTTTTCCATAATTATTAAATCGATCGATAAGAAGTTCATTGACGTCATCTGCAACGATTCTATCTACTCGGAAGGATCATCTAGAATAACTTCAATTTTACTTTTGGAGTCATTGATGCATTTATCATCAAAAAATAAGGTTAATTTTGTTTTGGAGTCTCTGATCAAAAATAATTCTTTATTGCTTTTGGTGAGATCCATAAAAAGAACAGACGAAATGTTATCAATTTGTTCAAATAATAATTCTGGTATCAGTTTGGAAATCTTATTGTATGAGTTGACGGCATTCAAATCTACTTTATATTTTCTTATAAGAGTCGCTCAAACAAAAGTGGGATCATTGCAGTTAATTCAAAATGAATTGTTTCCAATTTTGAAGGAATCAAAGTTTCTTAAAATCGACCCTGACTTAGGTCTTAATTTAAGAATTGAAGAGTCCAGCGACTTAAGTGATTCGAAGAGTATTAAAATAAATCTTTTGCTAGATACTCCTTTGTCTTTAAGTGAGTTAGGACACAGTTTTCAGGATGAAAATAATATCTCGTACTTTGAGTTTTTGATTCCAATATTTCAATTAATTTCGACTGTTGTATTATCTATGGGCCCGGGTTATAAACCTAGTATCTTTCAGGCTAAAGAATTACTACAAACCTTTAATAAATTGATAGTAGGAGTAATGAAAAGAGATTTCTTACTTGAAACAAAAAAGCTAAACAATTCTCATCAAAACTCTACTACTTCGGAAGAATTGAAAAAATTAGTTAAATTATTTACGCTATTAGACTCTTTAGTTAACTATAAGCATAGTGACTAATTTATTATAATAAAACGCATTTTTGAGTATCAAAGCAATTTCAATATTTAGAGTCGTTTCCTATTGCACTCGTAGAACTCATTTATGATAACTACATACTGATATGTCTACAAAACATCACAGAAGTTGCATTCCGTTTTAGTATTCATTCAGTTGATATGCTTTCTGACATCTTCTCATTATAGTTTCACTGCGACAATTGTAAAATCTAGCTTTTCGTAGTTCCGTGCTTCTTCATGTTGTTCGACTACTTCCTTGTCAGTAAACTACAATATGATTATGATATATTGACATGTCCAAAGTTTTGCATAACTATGTAGCGAGACTGGTTTGGTTGTTCCCACGCTGGCGTTTGTGGAATTTTTGAAATTTTAGTGTGAAGAGACTTAAACTTCGAAATTCTTGGATCGTAGTCCCAATTATTAAATTGATACCATGTTATAGTCCTATTTTCTTCTATTGTTCTGATATTCGAGCTCATTGCAATCATGTCCGTTTGTGTTCATCTTAACTCAACAATCAAAAAACTTCCTATCCACTTTTATAGTCGATTTCTCTAAATGAGGATAATATTATGTCTAGGTTTCCACTTATAGCCAATCTAACATCTCAAAGCAGTTAAAAAGCTTGCTCAATCTGTAATAATATCTTCTGAAACATGGTAAGATATCTAACTACTATCAAGAAAATAAGACTGATCCCATCGCCTACTTAATTTCAAAACTGATACCTGATGGCTATGAATCTAGACAAAGCTTGAAAGCTTCTTCCATTATTTTCCCAAGACTAGAGCAGAATCCATTTTTGCATTGTGCAAAAAATATTCGAAGAAAAGATTCCCGCTTCTCAAGAGATAATTTTTGCAACTAAGCAATCCACCTAGATTTTTCCAGAAAGCTTCATTTCTTTAACAGCAAATGTATTAGCACTTACTCGAGAACATCTCTATATTAAGTCTGTTGAAATCCACAAAAAGGATGAATGTTTAGAATAAACGTATGTATAAAAAAAATTGTTTTCTAATCTAGTAGGTACCATTTCTTTGTCTACTTAATTAGGCAAGATAATGCTTGTTCCTATCTTCTTATCATAGGAAGTTAAATCTATATTCTGATGTTGAGAGTTCTTGAACTTCACAGACCATTTCAAGAAATGGTTCTGTGGTCTAGTAGGTTATGGCATCTGCTTAACACGCAGAACGTCCCCAGTTCGATCCTGGGCAGAATCATTCGCTAATTTTTTCTTTTTTCAACTAGTGCTATAAGAATTTGTTCTTAAAACTAACAGATTGCGATGATTACTATTATTATTATTATTAGTTGCTTGATACATATAACACTAATGACTGCAAATAATCAATTCTCTGTACAGGTTTAAAAAATGTTCTACTTTGAAATATGCTCTACTTTAAAAATGGATGATTATTTCGAAAAATGAATGATGGAAAATGAATGTTAAAAATCGATCACATCGAACTTTCTGTTTGATACTAACTGAATTTCACTTTGTCCACCCATAAACTATCCCCAAAATCAGATGTTTCTGGTAGCCAAGATCCTGTCACCCTAATTCGAATCAGTAACCACTCTTATCTACATTTTTCACTTAGTCTCTATTTTTCATTTTTCTTAGCTTGTCAGCGACTGCGATCTTAAACTCAGCTTATTTTGGCTCATTTGCAGTCTAGAAGCTTTGTAGAGTAAATTCTCGTGCTCCATATAGGTGAAAAAACCCAACTTATCACCTGTGAGTTCTCCAAACCACCTCTACTCGTGAAAGGACATCCCCGGTATGTAGCTTCAAGTACTATTAAACATTTTTTCATTATTCTATTTCATGTTTATGGTCATTTCCGGGGCAGCAATTTTGTGTGAAAAGTCTTCATTAGGACAAAAATAGCTGGAAAAATCAAGCCCTTATGTTCTTTGATTGCTATCTAACTCTAATTTATTTGCTATCTTTGTCTATTGTATCATCTACATTATTCGGTACATCTTATCAGCACTTCTATTCTGCTTCTTTACGGTTATAACGATACCATTTGGTCTGGGTGATAACACCATGATTATTTTACCATGAAGAGTAAAGCTATACGGAAAATTGAAAAATTTCACCGAGGGTGAAATTCTGATTACGTCATAAGCATCAATAAGTACATTAGTACAACCATCATACTGTCGAATAGATATAATCATGAATTTTGGCTGAAATATGTCCCCCAGAATTCATATAGTTGGAGTGGAATCCGCATCGTAGATATTAAAAAATGATTATTTCACGGTTTGAAATTTTTTTCACTAAACATTATCTCTAACTAAATAGAGGTTTTAAATAATAATAATGTTAGAAAAACCGGATAGTAACGAGGACTTAATAACCAAGTCCAAGAAGTCCAATGAAATGTACCCAAAGGGTATCTCTTCAAGAGATTCATTCATTACTTCTTCTTCGGTGCCCGAAAAAGAAGTAAGAAAGGAAAACACACACCGTAAATTGTATAGCAGACATGTGCAGTTGATTGCAATCGGTAAGTTTATAATGATGTATTGAGATATTTTGCAATTTCCACTAACATTAAATTTTTAGGTGGATCTATTGGTACAGGTCTTTTCATCACTATTGGAACTGCATTAACTACTGGGGGTCCACTAGGACTTCTCTTGAGTTATACATTTTGGACGTTTATCATCTTGTTATTGACCACTGCCGTAGGGGAAATGGTGTCATATATGCCAGTTAATTCTCCATTTTTGACCATGGCCGGTAGAGTCATCGATCCAGCTTTTGAATGTGCAGCTTCTGTAAACTTCTGGATCATGCAAAGTTTGTATATTCCCTTTGAAATTACAGCTGTTAATGGTATGATTCATTTTTGGAGAGATGACTATTCACCAGCAATTCCATTATGCATTCAAATTTTCATCTATGCAGTTATTAACGTTTTTGCTGTCAGATTATACGGTGAACTGGAGTTCTGGTTGTCTATTGGTAAGTTGATCTTGTGTATTGGATTATTATTTTTCACATTGATCACCATGTGTGGAGGAAACCCAATGCATGATGCTTATGGATTCAGAAACTGGCATGTAGCGGGCGGTCCTATCGGTGAAGCTATAACAACTGGAAGTTTGGGGAGATTTGAAGGTTTTTTGGGTGCTTTATGTAGTGCCTGCTTTACAGTAGTCGGTCCTGAATACATGTCCATGGCTGCGGGCGAAGCTATAAACCCTAGAAAAACTATGCCAACTGCCTTCAAAACGGTTTTATACAGATTGTCGTTATTTTATATTGGTGGTGCATTATCAGTCTCAGTGTTGATTGCTTACAACGATCCAAAATTTGTTGCTCTCACAGCTGATTCGTCAAACGCTGCCTCTTCACCATATGTTGTAGCAATGGAAAATATGGGCATAAAGGTTTTGCCCAGTATTGTTAATGTTCTTATAATCACCTCTGCCTTTTCTGCAGGTAACTCTTATACTTACTGCTCCTCTAGAGCTTTGTATGGTTTAGCAAGAAGAGGCTTTGTTCCAAAATTTTTCACTTGGTGTACAAAGTCAGGAATTCCATTGCCATGTGTCGGTGTATCCATTTGCTTTTCTTTATTATCATTAATGCAGTTAGGATCTTCAGCTGAAACCGTCTTGAATTATATGGTGAGTTTGTGTACAGGCTCACAATTGTTAAATTATGGGTTTATGACTATTACTTACATGGGTTTCTACAATGCTTGCAGGGTTCAGGGTATAGACAGATCAACGTTCCCGTATAGATCTTATTTCCAACCATATTCTATCTATGTTGCGGCATTTTTCATTTGGTGTATGATTGGAACCATAGGGTACACTGCATTCTTACCAGGACAATGGTCCGTTAATACTTTCTTGTATAATTATATTATGATTTTTGTTTCAATTGCTGTCTTCATAGCCTGGAAAGTGGTCAAGCGCACCAAATTTGTTAAGCCTATTGAAGCAGACTTGTACACTGGACTTGAAGAGATTGAAGAGCATGAATATGAGTATTATGCAGAATTGGAAGCAAACTCAGAATTTAAAGGTGGTGAAAATTTATTCAAACAGATTCTTCACTGGCTTCTCTAAGCGGTCCCAATACAAGACAAATTGTGGTACTGGATAACATCCTTAAATTAAATTTCAATTCTTAGTTGGAGTTGATCCCTGGCATAACTTACTAGTTAAACATTTGTATTTTAGCTGGTCAATCAAATACCTTTAAGTATATACTATTTAATTTTTATTTAATTATTAATTATACAAATTTAAAATAGAAAATCAGTGATACATTTAAAATAAAACTAAAAATCAATATTTAACTAGTTCGTAACAAATATTCCTTATTGTCAATAAGGATCAAATTCTGAGATTCAGGTAAGCCATTCCCAGATAACTTCGATTTCGCCTAAGATTTCATCAGCTAGTTTTGTGAAAGCGCCTTTTGAAAAGTCTAAGTCAAACAAGCCACAACCAACACATTCATCGACAACAGTAACAATGACAGTAGTGTTACCATAGGAAGCTTTAATTTGCTTTCCGCAAAGAGAGTCACTATTGGAATCACCATTTTTTTCAAATTCTTCATACAATTGTTGCGAAACGGCAACAATTAGGTCAGATTCGGAGTTGGTTCCACCACAAGCACCCTCACCAGCTGAGTAAAAAGTACCTTTACCAGAGTAGCTACCGGTGGCTACTGCAGAGCCTGAAGTAGAGCTGATAGGAGTAACAGTTGATTTTGAAGGCACTGGGGTTGAAGAAGCCCCAGATGCATGTGGCCAACCAAAACTTGGAAAATTTAAATTTCTTTTAACATGTGGATTGAATTTATGATCATCATTATCAGTGTAGGTAGGAACAGATTTATTGTGATGATCACCTTTTAATGTGTTGCTAGGGTGATGTCCAGTGGCAGTCAAGTTGAAGTGATGAGGCTTGGAAAAAGAGTCATGATGTCCATTAAAATGAGTACCATTATGGTGACCCTTATCATGATATTTGGTGTAATGATGATCGTCGTTACGTTTAGCATTTCCTAAGCCAGTGACATAAGCAGTACTCAATGTGGTTTTAGTGAAATCTGGTATTTTCAGATCAAAAACCTTAGTGCTATTGAATACTTTGGCACTAATGTGCTTACCACCTTTATGATGATTACCATCAAATTCTGGAATTGGGTTTGCAGTTGCAAAGCTTGCGGCCAATAAACTTGCAAAAATAGTAGAGTATTTCATAGTTTAATCAATTCTGTGTTAGAAGTTTTGGACTAAAGAAGGTGCAAAATAAAGGAATACGTTAAATATCACTTTAAGTCCTTTAAGTTGTGAACTGCTAATTATGAAATACTAAAACTATGAACAGAAACTATTCAATTTATAGCTGGTGATATTCAAATCTAGAATTTTGTCTTAATTTGTAACAAACGGTCAACATATGTCTACAATACTTGATCTTGCTGCAACTTGCACTAGCGCGCATCTCATCTTTCTATTATGGCATATTGTTAGGAGAGCAAGTATAGAACTGCCCCTTTGTTAGACTCCTTCATAGTAATTTTTTTTTTATCCTTTAGATCTTCTTGCAAGGGGTTTAATCTAGATCGGATAATTTGTTGAATAACCACGAATTTTAGAATGAAATTTATGCTTGATTTATTATATAATTTTATGAAAATATATGAGTAGAAATAACCTATACTAATGATGAATCAATGAAAAACTTGATCTAGACTTCATGATTGAATAATAAGTCTATATATAAAATTAAAATGCTCTTTTAGCCAAAACAATGCGAGATTGTCTAGTGTAGATATTTAGGGTAAAACACTTTTAAGTATCTATTGTGAAGTCATTGCTATGAGGGTTTTTATCAATAGGGCTTTAATCAATACATTCACGAGGAAAGTTTGCTTCTAATTGCGAAAATAGCCACTTGCTCTGGAAACTTGCTAATCCCATTGATTTGGACCTCAATCTGGTATTCCTGTCATCTGTGATCAAAATGCAGTATCTAAAGATCCTCGAAGTCTTTGTATCAAGCACAAAGGGCTCTTGTTGAAAATTTGCGGTTACGGACAATTTCATGTTTAAACCTTTCATTAATTTCTTGCTAATTTCATCATGCTCATTCACTGAGTTCAAGATTGTCTCTTCAACATTTGATCTCCAGGAGGAATTATTCTCAAACTCAGTGGTTTCATTGATGTCGGACGCAACTGTTCCATCAAATCTAATTGGAATGATCTCTTTATTAAGATATAGCTCTCTGATGATAATAACAGATCTAGTTGCAGCATCAGATATGGTTGACTCAGATGACTTTCGCAACGATCTCAATTCTTGAAACACAATCAATGGAATTAAAATTTTGAATACCTTATTTCTAATACATTTGAAAATTCTTCCACAATGCTTTAGCCAAATATTCGTATCTAAACTAATGTACGTGATATTAGTATCCATACAGTCACCCAAATTTCCCTCAATAAGGATATGAGGATTAGCTTCACGATTGTTCAAATTCGCAATTGGTATATATGTTTCATAAGGGTCATCATTTATCATAAGCCTGGCTTGTTGCAATGCATGTTGGTGATGTCCTTGATGAAACAAGCGGTGATTGATATTTTCCTGCTGGTTCTCAAAATCTGAATCCTCATCATCAAACTCTGAATCTGCATATCCCTCTAATTCTTCTTCTTCTATAATATCATCTCCTAATTCGATATTTTCGTCGCTACTGTTCGATTCCCCAATAGATGTACCAAACCACTGATCATTTAACGTTGACACAGTTATTTGATTTGATTGGTTATCTAAATTTTCTATAGCAATAGCCTGTAAAAAGTTATTTTGAATAAATCGGCCATCGCTGAATAAAAATTCTTCTATATAAGATTGTGGTTCCAGACTTTGATATTTAGTTACTCCAACTAAAGTGTCTATGTTGTTGTAAATATGTTCACTGAACTTGAACCCTTGAGCATTTCTCACAAACCCAAATTCGTAGTTATCAGCTAATAATATTGATAATAAAATAATTCTGACAATTCTCTCATCATTATCTTCTTCTAAGTTTTCCTTAGAATTTCTGTCGCTATTCAGGCTAAACGAAGAAGATGCACCACACATGGGTAAATCAAACAAATGTCCGTCTTGAATCCCAGCTGATTCTGTGTCAACATAGTCAGTTTTAGTAGCAATATAATCGAACCATAAAGTACCCCAGCATCTCCATACTTCTGGCAAGAACTCTTTTTCATTAAAATGTTGCATGTATCCACCTTCTTTATATAAATAACTGCGAACCATTTTATTGAGCTTTTCATTATTCTTAGTAAGGGCTAACATGGTATTCAAATAATTAATGAGTGATTCCCAGGGAATCAACTTGCGGAATAACCATAAAACCATGTGCTTGGAATTTGGAAAGTTTTTTGTTGCTTCACCTACTGAAATCAAAAAATACAACCAAACAATTATATGTGATGTAGATGCTTGTTTAGGACCAATTAAATAATGATTGAAAATTCTGATGGATAATTCCAAAACAGATTTGTTAATGTATTGAAGACAAAAGAACCAATCATTAACTGACAAATCACTAGCTGTAACTGTCTGACCATCCACAGCGTTAGCTATAGTGGCAGAATTGAAATTATCATCTAACTGTGACAGAGATGTCCTTGATTTACGCTTGCGATCTTTCTTATCCTTTCTTTCCTTTAATGCTTCGGGAAGACGAAAGAGCTTTGCAAATGGGTTTTTGGGATCCCCAAACCCAATCAAATGGTTGATATTGGCAATAGCAAAAAGAGGACCTTTATTAAACCAAAACATCATCTTTTCAACTGTGTTGATGGAGCTTGATTGTTGTTGCTGTAAATAATATGGATGATGAGGATCAGAAATAGAAGCAACACCAGAAGGAGTAAATAATTCTCTCGTGAAAAAGTTATAGCCATTCGAATCTGAACCGAATGTTAAACCATAACGAGTGACTAGGTCAATACCGTACTGTAATTGAGTATCATGAATCTTACTGTGCAAATTCGGATCCCCAGAATTATAATTACTGTTGTAAATGCTCAACAAAACTTTATGGATTTTAATGAAATCTATGATTGGCAATTCAAGTAGAGATAATATATTTCGTTGAGTGCAAATATTTTCAACAACCAATCTGAGATAATGCTGGGTTGGTACAAATGGGTCGTGACAGACAACAGATTTACCGATATTCACCAATGCATCTAAATTATCCTGTTGAACAGTACACATATGATAATAAATCTTACCATGGCCATAAAGTGTTTTCATGGCAACAGAGTACCAGTATTCGGCACTAACCTTCCAGTCAATAAACTTTGTAGCATATAAAGCAATGGCCATACGCGATAAGTCTCCTAACTTTTCCAGCCACCATCCTTCCATTTCTAAAGCAGGATCAGTTAAATTTGAAATTATGTTAAATGAGTAGGCTATGAAGCACAGACAAATCTCATGCTCTTGAAAAAGAGTCATAATATTTTTTAGTACTTCAAGAAAACCAACAATTCCATATACCCACATCCGTCTAGGAATTTTGTATAGATCAACTATATTTTTGCCAGTTTTGAATTGGGTCTGATTTGATGATGGTTTTAATGCAGTTATTAAAAAATCTGAATAATTATCCAACAAAGTGGCATTGTGATGATAAACTGCCCAAAGCTCATTCAGTAATTCAGATGTTTTAGGAGTATTAGAAGATAGTGACGAACCCGAGCCAACAGATGATGACAAATGATGCCCTTGAGAATTTGAATATTGCATAGCATTTAGTGCGCTTGTATTTCCAGTTATTTGATTAATTTTAACAGTTATATCAATGCAGTTCTTTTGAACTATTTCTTCGTAGTTGACAATGTTTTTGTAAGTTTCTTTCAACTTAGCAGCAAGCTGCTGTTCTTCTGTCGACATCGTACGTTGTTGGGGCTTTTGGAATTCATTCTGGGATTGATCTGGCCTAGCTGGTCTCTGCGTTTGATCCGTGTTCAGGGATAAAGTTGACATAGATATATCCTTCGAAGCTGCCAGCAAATCTCCCTGAAAAATTCTTTGGACAGGCTCAGATATATTCTGTTTTTCACCCAATAGATTTGAATCGGACAGATCTGAATGATTCTGTACAGATATATTAGACATTGGATTTATGCTTGGGCTAGAAGGCACCTCATACGCCGATGGCGTTGGTGTTTTCATCGAATTCAATAAAGTGGGGTTTTGCAGTTGAATTTGCAGATGTTGTTGAATGATATTCCTTCTTGCATTGGAGCGAATAACAGGATTGTTGTTAAATCTTGGTGATGTGACTCCGGTTGGGGTAACATTAGGATGGCCATGATCTGTGTTCCCGCCATACTGAAAATCAGCTTGTATGCTTTGCATTCCCATTGGCATCTGCAAAGGATTAGAAGTTCTCTTGTTGGAATTTTTCATATAGTTTGATATACTACTCTGGCGTTTTTGTTGTATTGACTGATGAGGAGGATCAGAGTGTCCCGCTAATAGAAACTGCTGCTGATCACTGTTTACTGCCCAGTCAGGAGTGAATCCGGTCCCACTATTGTTCATGATCAAATGTCTAAACCGCTAATAATCAATCCTAGCTTATTATAGATCGATTGTTAGGTTGGCTCCCTTATTGATTCCTATACTTCTAAGGCAATTACTACTGCAATCAGCTAATGTAGATTTAGTTCAAATTTTAGGAATTTAACACGACCTCAGAAGATTGACTAATGCCGAAGTATAGCCATTAATAGGATAAACAGTCAGTATAATAGAGATTGGAGTATAAAGAACGTCTACATAGCAGTCCTGGTGAGTTTGGTATGTTCAAGTTTGTAGTAGAGGACTTTCAATTGGACTTCTCTGTATCCGTCCATCTCAAATATCTATTTCGATAACAGTTAAAGTAAATCAGATGATTAACAAAGCTGGTTTATACATATCGTACCCATTTAGCTATGATTTGAATCTACATAGCCTACATTTGATTCTAGAGTTCTTTCTGTGCCCGTGTATCTTTAATTTCAAAGGCAATAGAGGTACTAATAGTGGAATTCAAATATTAGTGATTATACCCTATGCTAGCGTTTTCTGAATGGCAACACATATCATTAAACAGCTAAAAAGAATTCCATTAAAAGAAACCTTCTGTATCCTCCAATTCAATACCACGACACATCCAGTCGTTCTGGAAATTTCAAAATTTTTTCTGATCGTAAAATCTGTATTAACACTTACATAAATTAGCTAAATATGATCCCTTCGTCTTCTTCAAGAACACAACATTCACAGTTCCCACAGTTCCTATACGGTTAAACAAAAAAATCCATTTTCCAGAACATATTATTTATACTTGTAAAAGTTCTAGCAATGTAACAATATCGTTTCCCACAATGACAACCATTCCATATCGCAAGCCCTTGATTGAATTTCGGCTGAATAGATCACTTAAGCTTCTTCTTTGGTCTTAATTGGTTGGTGTGTCCACACTTTCTCTTACGACAGTTGGTAGCTCTTGGTGGTAATCTAGCGTAACATTTACGGCAGATAGACTTTTCACAGTTATATTTGGAAGCTAAAGCCTTTAATGATGGTTCAATCATTGTTTCTTAGCAATTAAATGAATTTCTATAATCAAAAAAGAAGACTTTTATCACTGCCTGAATTTAGCACCAGTAACCAAATGAAAAATTTGATCATACTGGCGAGTTTCCCATACAGAATTCGATTTTATTACACAAAACTACTCACTCTATAAATAAGGCGTGTGATTGTCAAATTGTAATTTTCGAAGTTCAAAATGAGCATGCGTAAATCAGTCGTTTTATGATAGAATTCGGGCTTCACCCATATGTGAGTGCATTCTAATCAAGTGACTGAGAACTTTAAGACATATGCGACATTATATGACATGATTTCGCGACAAGCAATGTCGTGATAATATGTCGCATATTTTGAAATTTGGTTAATATGGAAATTCATAGCAAAAAGACTGTCCATATCAGCGGCTACAAGTTAATAGATATATTATCGCTCAATAGTGGTATTTTGCTAATAATATCGTCAATTGCGAGCATCTTATAGTAGAAGGCTGTCTCAAATAGGAAATAAAAGGATCTATTTAGACGCTGAGAGTGGGATGAGTAATAACGACATACCAGATAAAGCTGATGCAGCCAGCGGTATTGAGAGCCAACAGGCTAGCATCAGCAATGAGCAGATTAACGATCTAAATAGTGTCAATGTGAATGATGGCTCAAATGATGAATATAAACATGTTCAGGATTGCGCAGATATCGCTCTGAATGAAAAGGACAACAATATTGCTGAACCGGGTGCAGAGGAAGCTGAAGGTACCATTGTCTCTGCCGAGATTGTTGATGGAGAGGTAATTGCTCACGATGATATGGTGGTGGATGAAGATTTCAATGCCAACAATATTGAAAATGAGATAGAGGAGGCATTGAATAGTGAAAGCATGCCTCAATCCATTCCCGTGGTGATTGAACCAGAAGATGAAGAGAGCCTGAGTAAAATTCCAGATGCAGCCAAAAAAGCTTCTCCTACCGGATACATTGAAGATGTAGATTCACAATCAAATACAAGAGATCCGTCACCTACTGTCATTAGGCCCACTCTGATCGTTGAGCCAACAGAAGAACAGCCTTCAATTCCAGTGTCCAGAAGTAATAGTGTATCTGGCGAGAAAGCTAATGACTTGGAGGCTAATGATGAAGAAAATGGATCAGGAGAGGCTGACAGTAATGCCAATCCAACCGAATCTAATGAAAATAATGATATAGACTCTAAGGAAATCGAAGAAGAAGAACCTAACGCAACAATATTGAATATACCTCAACAACCTTTCCAATTTACAACTCCTCTGAAGTCACTTCCACCATTGAAAGATATTGACACAATCAGTACTCCTAAATCATTCAGTGTGGCTAAAGATTCTGACAATACTCAAAATGCAGAAAGTTCACCGATCACATTTAACACACAGCCCATTTTAGAGGAAGATAACGATAATGTAGAAGAAGAACAGATTGATATGATTGCAGCATTTTTGAATGTCGATTCTCACTGGCTTAGATCCGTTGATAACAAGAATTTATTTAAGATATTACATAAAAAATCGCTTGAATATGAAGAACTCAAGTCTGAATATTCAATGATTAGACTCAATCAAGAACAAGCTGCAAAAATTCAACTGAAAAAACTTAAATTGTTGCAAGGAAAAATAAATAAAATTGATAATTTGAACAATGAGTTGAGCAGTAGCAATCAGAATTTGTTATTGGAGAAAACTGCTAACAGTACCACTATAATTCAACTACAAGATGAAAATGACTCAATGAAAAAGAAGCTCAATAATTTGCAGCAAAATGCGACAGCTTTTGATTCAGAACTTCAAAATCAAATTACTTCAAAAGATCAAGAAATATTCAAATTGAACGAGTCAATCAATCAATTCACATCAACAAATATTAGTCAAAGTACTAAAATTAATGAATTGAATAAAGAAGTTAATGAGCTCCGAAATGAACAATTTTCATTAAAGTTGAATTTTACCAAGTCATCCAATGAGGTTTCTTACTTAAAAAATCAAAAAAAGTGGTATGAAGATGAACTTAAATCCGTTCAGGGTAGGTTTACAGACTTGATTAAGAAGCATGAGTCTGAGTATTTAATAACCTCGAATAGATTGTCAAGTATGACAAACAAAAATGAATCATTAACTCAGATCAACAAAATTCAAGAGGAAACAATATCGAAGATCAAAAGAGAATTAGAAGATGAAGTTTCTAAGTTTTCATCATTAAATTCTAAATACGATATTGAAAAGATGAAATTTTCAAAAGAACTCAAAAGTAAGGACGAAATGCTTGAATTGACCAGGCTTCAGTCTGATCAACGAATAGAAAGAGTTGAACAGCTAGAATCTTATATTGATGAAATTAAAGAAAAGCTTGGGTCAAGTATAACTCAATTGGAATCTGAATTGTCTGAAAAAACCGAGAAAGTTATTCAATTAGAAGAAAAGCTTAAGAGAACGGAGGAGGCTTTAGATCAAGAGTTGCATAAGGAAACAGAGCTACCAAAGTTAACTACTTCTTCAGAGTTGATTGCCTCTCAAGGTATCTCATTGTCCTCATTATACACAGAATTTAATCACTTGAAAAAACAGTTAGTTATGGAGAGATCTCAGAAAGAAAAGTTAGCAAACCAGCTAGAAACCTTTGTTCTTGAATTGGAATCTAAGAAACCTGTTATCTTAAATTATAAAGATCAAATAACATTTTACGAGGGATCTCTTAAGGATATGATTGGGAAAGTTGAAACTATTAGAATCGAAAAACAAGGGATTGAAAAAGAATCAAATAAGTTGCAATCAAGAATCTTGGATTATGAAAATGAATTAGTTTCCATGAAAAAATTATGCAGAGATTTGGGTAAGCAATTATGCTATTATTTAATACATTCTAAAATCAGAGATAATGATGAAGATCCTTTGTCATTCACTGAAAAAAAAGCAATTGAAAATATATTAGACAGGAGCGGCAATAATGATAGTGTAGACGAAACTGATACAGATCAATTGATATCTAATCGGTTAGTGGTATTTTCAGATATCATTGATTTGCAGAATAAGAATCAAGAGTTGTTGAAAGTAGTAAGGCAATTGGGTAACAGATTGGAAACCAAGGAAGATGAAAATGATAGTCTTGAGTCAACTGCAATTGAAGAAGCTAAAGATGCGATAATAACGTTAGAGGGTGAATTGAGTAGTCTTAAGATTAAATTAGATGCTGTTACCAAAGAAAGAGACATTCTCAAATGCATATCGGAAGGTTCAAGTGCTAATTCTAACAAATCTGAAGTCAAATACTTAAATGATTCTATCAGTGACTTAAAATCCAAGTTAGATGATAAGGAAATTATCTTGAAAGATTTACAATTACAATCAAATCAAAACATAAAAGACTTAAATGATAAGTTGAGAGAATCATCTAATTCGAAAAATGAAATATCATTAAAACTATCTCAAATGAAGCACTCGGTGGACTTGGCAGAAACCAGATTTAACAACGCACAAAAATCTTTGGAAAGTACGCGTCAAGAAATTGACCATATCAAAAAGGATATTATATTTTGGAAAAATCAAGCTTCAAAGCAGGAATCATTGTTGGTCAGTAAATCTAACGAGTTAAGAGATTGCGAATTAAAACTCTCCAGCAAAGAACTAGCTATAAAAACTTTACAATCGGAGAAGGAATTGAATAAATCTGTTTCTCAGTCATTGAAGGATGAAGTCGCTCAATTAAAGACGGATAAATCTAACTTGAATGAGTTTGTTATTAACTTGCAATCATTGTTAAGAGATAGGGACGAATCCAGTAAGGACTTATCAAACAGATTAAGCAAGTCTATCGAAAACTACCAACTTTTACAAGAAAAGATTAATGATAAAGAAGAAAGAATATTAATTTTAAGTAATCAATCTGAATTGGCACTCAAATCACAAAATGTGAAATTGGAACAAGTCAATGAGTTAAGTAAGAAATTATTAGATTCAAGAAATAGCTTGACAGAAAAGACTTCAGAGATTGAATCTTTGAATAAGAAGATAAAAGACTTGACTTCTCAATTGAACAAATCAAGGTCAACTGGTTTACAAATAGATTCATCATCTGATAGTGAAAAGACTAGATTAGTTATGGAATACGACAAACTTCAAGAGGATTTAAGAATTGCTGAAAGCCAAGTTAATGAGTATTCTAATTTAGCAAAAGCTGCAGAAGATGCTTTACTTAACTCGACTACCACCTTCGATGCATACAAAGTTGAAGCCGACGAAAGGCATAATAACTTATTAAGAGAAAAGGTATCATTAGAGGACGATATTAAAAGATTGAATGCATCACTTAGGGAACAGAAGAAAGATTTAGAAGTTGCACAAAATAAGTATTTAGATGAGACAAATTCTTTAAAGAATAATTTAGCTCAAGCATCTTTGAAAGCTGAAGCATATGACAATTTGCAGAAAGATTATGAACTTAAATTGCAATCAGTCAGTGGCGACTTGGAAGTGCAAGTCAAGCTTGCTATTGATAACCAAGATAAATATTACCAAGAATTGAATAAGAATGAAGGACTTTTAAAGAGTTTGTCCTCCTTGAATGAACAAATTGACACAGCAAATGCTAAGATTGATGCTTTAACAGAAGAATTAAGTGTTACCAAACTCAATTTGAATTCTAAAGATGATGTATTGCTTGAAGAAAAACAGAACCTTCAAGACATGCTTGAGATCTCTAACTCAAAAATTAAAGACTTGCAAGATCAAAATTCAATAATTTTGAATCAATTGGAGTTGTCTAAGTCTAGTATCAGTTCTGATAATGCTGATATTTCAAATGATTTAAGAGAAGTAGTTGGCTACTTGCGCCGTGAAAAGGAGTCTGCAGAATCCAAGGTAATAGTTATTTCTGAAGAGCTACAAAGATTGAAGCAACAATTCGATCAAAAGAATTCTGAATTACAAATTACAAAATCAGAATTAATGAAAGCTCAAACTAACACTGTTAATTTGGATGACACTTCGAAGGAACATAATCGTTTGTTAGAACAATTGCAACAACTTAACATTTTGAGAGAGAGTAATACGACCTTAAGAAATGAGAATAGTAAAATGCTTGAGACCGTCAATAAACTTCAAAATGACTTGCGTGTTCTTAGTGCTCAATTGGAACCAACAAAGAATCAACTTGCTGCCTTGAATTCCGACCTTGAGCTTAAAAATCAAACTATCAAATTAGTACAAGAAGAAAATGAAAGGTTAAAAAACGGAGCTACCTCTACTGATGTAGATATTGAGAAGGAGCATGAAATTTTGAAGCAAAAATACAATTCTATTAGAGACAAAGCTAATACAAGAATCCAGTCACAAAATGAAAAAATTAAGCTGTTACAAACATCAATTACTTCTTTGAAAGAAGAATTGGAAGCTGCTAATGTTAAAAAGGATTCTTCAAATTCAAATTCAAATAAAGAAATTGAATCATCAAATGCCAAATTCAAAGCTTTGAAAACCGAATCGGACAATATCATTAGTTCATTGACGAAGCAAAAAAGCAATTTAGAGAAAGAACTTAATAAACTCAAAGATAAAATAACAGCCTTGGAATCAAAAAAGATTAATAATTCTTACGAAGATCAATTAAATAAATTAAAGGGCGAATTCGAAAAAGAGAAGATTGAATTGGAAGCCGCTTTGAAATTGCAATTTGAAGCAAAGCTCAATGATGAAATCAAGATGATTACATCTTCGAATGATTCTAGTAAATTGAGACTTGAAATCGAGAATGAATTTAATTCTAAATTTGATAATTTAAAGAAATCAGTGGATGAGAAAAAGGCAAGCTTGGAAAAAGCATATAATGAAGAATTTGAAAATCGACTTAAAACTTCAATCAAAGCTAATGAGAACAATAATGTTGATACCACTAAGCTTCGTGAAGATTTGATTAGAGAACATCAAGCTATTCTTGCAGCAAAAGAAAAAGAATTTGAAGAAAAATTAAAAAAAGAAAAAGAAGAATCAGAAAAGCAGATTGTCAAAAAATATGAATTAAGATTGAAGTTGTTGAATAAGAAGTTAGATAAAGCTGATGGAAAGAAGAAGAATGATGCAGCTAACACATTGCCAGCAACTATGTCAAATAATTTACGTCCCGCATTACCAACAACTATTCCTCAAATACCTCCAGTTCCGCAAACTACTCAAAATCTACAAGCGGCTCATCAGAATTTGAACAACTCTTCTACTAAGGGAAAGCCACTCGGACATCAATTCACTGAAAGTACTTTGACAGTGCATAGGCCTACAATCGATAGAGCTGATTCTAACGAAAAGAAAAGGCCCCTTAACAACAGTAATAATAGCAATAACAATGATAACAACACTAACCAGCCAAATAAAAGAGCAAAGGAGTGAATATATATTAATAGTGTAATATACTTTTAAAATTTGTTTTACGTATTATTAAAAATTAAAAATTTATCATTGTATAACTTATACTTAACTCTAACAATGAATGATAGAGTTTAGATTCATTTTAGTAAATGTTATTCTCATAATATCTACTCGTGTATAAGTAGCTAAATTAAAATTCTCACATAAATTAAACTCAACAATCTTTCGTTATTTTTTGTTTAATTCCATTATCTTGTCTTTCAATAAATTCCTGGGTTGGCTTGTTATTTTCCATATCATAGTCAATATGATTTTCATAAGAAGTGCCACCATTTTCTTTGTGGTAGGAAATTCTGTTAAGCTCAGAGTAATCTGGACATAATTCTGGGCCATTTCTGCCAATTAAGTACCATGGAAGATTAAAAATTGCTTCCATTGATTCTAAAGAACGACCAGCAACTTCTGGAACGAAAAACCAGGCCCAAAACAAACTAATAGCGTTGACACCAACAAAAAAGTAGAATGCACCGTAAGGTGTCAAAGCCAAAAGCATCTTAGGCACAGCTTTAGAATTACCGTATTGATTTGTGAAATGCAATACCATAACTAAAGATTGGGCAAAGGAACGGATCTTCAATGGGAATACCTCTGATCCTAATAAGTATTGAACGCTGTTAAAACCCATAGTCCAACCAGTTCCAGAAAGGAATAATGCAGCCATGGCACCCTTGCTTGCTCTAGTTTGAGAAGAAGTTAAGACGCCACCATCCGCTGCCTGAGGAACAATAGTTAAAAAGATTGCAAAGTATAGTAATGTGATTAACTGAATTGAAACACCAATGTATAATGCCTTTCTACGACCCAAAAAATCGATGATGAAGAAAGCGCATAAGTACGCAGAAACAAACTTGACAACACCAAGCACGGCTGTCATTTTTAAAATGTCAATTCCTGTGATACCAGCAAAACCGAAGAGTTCAGGTGAATAGATAGTAATTGCATTTGCACCACTCCATTGACCTAAAATCTGAGCTAAAGAAGACACAATCACGAATCTATAAATATTTGCCTTTACGGTAAAAATAGTTCTGAACAATTCAAAGACAGAACTACCACTAGTGGCTTCTTTCTCGGCAATGACTTGATCATTAATATCTGAAATTTCACCAACAATATATGGGTGATCAATTGGTAAATGTCTAAGTTTGGAAAGGTTTTGAGCTGCTAAATCTAGCTTGCCGGTCTTGATTAACCATCTAGGACTTTCGACACAAAAGAAGAATGAAAGAATAACAATAATTCCAGAAAGAACAAGCTTAAGAGATGTTGGAAGCACCCATTGCAATCTTATGTCTGGAATGTGAACAGCAGTACCGTAGTTAGCAAAATATGCAATCATAATACCGAAATAAACTGCACCAGCGAAAACACCCCCACAGAGTCCTCTGATGGACTTTGGAGCAACTTCAGACATATAGGTTGGACCAATAGTCGTTGTTTGACCAATACCTAAACCTTCGATAAACCTACCGGCATAAAGCTGGCCTACGTTGTATGAAGTAATTTGAATAAGAGCTCCAACAAGCATTAGAATAACAGCTCCTTGCAAGGCTCTTATACGACCGAGCTTATCCACAGTATACATAGCCAATATACTTCCACCGATTGACCCCAACTGGACCATCGATGTGATATTGGACTTTAAATTTGCAAGTTGGTTGACAGATTTATCAGGGTCCGAAAGACCAAACGTTTGTTTAAAATTTGTTTGAGTAACTGTACCAGCAACTGAGTTTTTTCATGTTAGTAACCTATTCCTAAAACTATTCTTCTCAAAACCATACATACTGTTACCCTCGTCGTATCCTCTTGCAGACCCAAGAATACCAAAGACGAACACTGACATGTAAAGAGTCATATTATATATCTGCGGTGGGGAGTGATCGTCCACTATTTTCCAGTGCCATTTCAGTTTATTCTTTTCTATATCGATATTTTCTTGATATGATTGTTTTTCTTTGCCATTTGAGTATACTGAGATTATTTCGTCTTTGTTGGTCTCCATTCTTATAATTTAGCTAAGTAGCATTAAAAATCTGAAAAATTGGTCGCAACCTTCCCAATGCGACTCTATTTATGTACCCCATGGATTAATTAAACCTTCATATATTTGGATAGACTAGTCTATTCCCAACAAGATCCCCCGTCGAAGCTTAATCCCCCCGCAATTTCACTGAATAGAGTCCACTGACTCCGAAGAAAATCAAGTAGCGTATAATCAATTTTAAAATGGGGCTTGTAGGAGTCGCATACCCCGGAGTTGCTTGCACCACGGAAGACGGATACCTAACCAATAACGAAAGAGATAATCTGTCACTGCATTATTTTAAATGTATAAAGGTTTCGGGGAGCAACTACAATTTTTCCAAGTACAATCACTAATTCCTTGACAATCTTCTGCAATTAGGATCTTAGAGCCAACTTGTTTCCTTCCCTGTAATATGCTACTTTTATATTGGATTATTCTGACTATTCCTCTGACCATTTCTCTAAACTCCGCTGCCAGAGTATTGCTTTATTGTTCTAAATTTCCAATTCCGAATACTTGTTGAATCAAAAAGAATGTTCATGCAATGTAACTACGACGGGCAACTTCTATTCTTTCCTCCCCTTACAAGAAAATTTTTAGTATTCCGGGCTTATTTGGAGAAATCTTTGGACTTATGTCAACTTTGTGAACGCTTTTCCCAACCTACTTTTATTGCATCCGAGTCTTTTGCTTGTCCCAGATTAATACCCTTATATTAGGTGAAGAACTACTTTAACCTGAAACTGTAGGTTATTAAAACAATCCACGAAACACAGTCGAGAATTTATTATTGAATGTCCCTCTATTTTTTTTTTTTGATTAATTAGTACAATAGCATGCAATAACTAATAGCATACCTTTCTATTTGATATCATATTTGGAGACTCGCCTATTGGATGAAAAATGAAAAATTTTATCATACTTGAAACAAGTTTCATTTACTCCTAGTAAACATAGCTCAAAAGGTGACGAAAGGTGTTCTGATAATCACTACGTGCATCACATAGTCGATCTCAGGACATGAATCACTATATGGTAAAATGCTATTGTATTAAGCACCACTGCACTCTTATACCACTCTATTATTGCACCACTCAACATTTCACCACTCAATTATCGCGCCATAATCAATGCTTAATGTAAGTGAGCGGTGATTATTCTTGGTATGCTTCGCGTACCCGTCGCACCGGTAGTATGTCAATAAGATATGAAATTAGCAGTGGTACAGGATAAGAGTGAATAGAGAACGAGATATGAGGACACGGCGGGGAGAGGGGTCTACTTGACTAATATGTTAAATCAGTTGCCTTATTATTTTATTTTATGCAAAGGGTCTTATAAATTGGAGAAGTTTAGAAATCGAAATTCTACTAAATAGCGTAATTGTTTGAACATTTCAGTGGTTTAAGCGGAATTGAAATAGTTATTAAGCTTGATATTGTAAACCCGTTTGTCAAGTTTACGATATAATTTGAGTCATGAATATGAACAGACGGCTAGCTTTTGCAGCTTTTACCGGAATATGTGATTATCCGGCCGGAATATCCTACATTTAAACTAAACCTTATTAGGAAATTGACGAGTATGTGTAAACTACTTACCCCGCCGGGGAAAGAGCTGCGTCAAGTGTGCATGAGAATTAATAGTCAGTTACCGTAGGAACACAAGAAAGAGCTACTGATATCTGGAGTTAAGTGAAGAAGGAAGCCCTCAAGCAATAGAGCAATGGTTTATATAGACAATATGGATGATATGGATGATATGGATAATTTGAGAATTGTTCATAGTGCGAAGTTAAAGTTGCTGGAAAGTTGCTGGAAAGTTGCTGGAAAGTTGCTGGAAAGTTATTGAAAGCTACTGATAGCTACTGAAAGCTACTGAATGCCATTGAAAGATATTGAAAGGTTGTTTGGAAAAATGTTAACGCCCAATAATAAAAAAGACGATAAAAGCCGAAGGGCCGAAGAGATGGTGAGGATAGCAGTGAGGTCATAAGCTACAAATGATAGAAGTGGGTCTTTGGAGTATGTAAAAGAGGATAATGGGTTGCAAATCTGGTTGTAAACATAATAAGTTGTAGAGCTGTAAGTAGACAATAGATTGACATGTTTGACACTTTCTAGTAAGACAACAGGTCGACATTTGTTTCTGCCCATTTAATCCCCCGATTTCCTGTTGTAGCTGATTTTGCACCTATTTGAAATTGAACGGAGCCGTCTTCGGTGGATTCGACTATGTTATTGTGAGAGTTTTTACTGAATCTGGAATCTTTTATATAGCCAGGTTTTTCTCAAACACCCGATTGAGTCTTTCTGTTTATCGCTTCAGCTTCTGCAAAATTTTGAGATTGGGGTACTTGCCCTCTTCATTTTGAAGATAGAATAAATTCAGTGCTAAACTTTTAGGAAACTGAAAACAGAAGATGGAGATATAGTGGCAAAATAATAACAAGGAAATGCAGTCCAAGGGATGTGATAAGCAGAGATGTGGTGAGACACCCTTGTTGTTCCAGATATTTCTGTTGTGAAGAGTTGTGTATTTCAATATCGGTCCTCTTATCCACCTTGAAACTAATCCAAATACTAATAAGGGTGTCTGAACAGCATGCACAGCTTGTGTAAAATCAAGACAAATGTTTTTTGAATGGGTAATGACTTCTGTATTAAAAATTCCCTGTTAAAGTCGGCAAAGCATCGCATGATTTCTGAGATAATCTGTGAAATAAGTTTAATAGAAATGGAACATTGGTGTGATTTTTACTCCAATAAACTTGAAAAGTCGAAAGAGTAATGCCAATAAATTGGCTTTTTCTCGTTATTTCAATAGCTTACTGGACTAGAACACTTGAAAATATTTCAGAGGAAAAATGCTGTAGTATTATCGGAATGTTATTCCTTACTTTCTAAGAAATTACCCACTAAAACTTCTATCTATCCCTACTTCCTCAATCTAAAGATAAATGATATCTACCATCGTTTTCAAATCATGATTTTAAGCTATTTTTTTCTGAATACTATGCTAAAAGTGCAGCGCAACAGACAGAGTTTTTGGTTAAATCGAAAAAGTCTATAGCTCTTCGTTCCGTATCCCATCACTAATTACAGCTTACTACATTCACAATAAAGGACTCTGTTTCGGAAAGAAAGGACTAATTTTCCATTTGAAATTGAAATTGTTCAAGAATACAAAGTTATTTCGTAAAGCCATTTCGATCTCAACTGGCTCTGTGAGAGTGTTCTGCAATTTATCTTAATAAGCCTAATGGCCGCTTAAGCCAGGAATTGTGCCCTGCAATATTGCAGCCACATTTTTATAGCGGTTCTATTGAACGGTTTAGCCAATTCAGTACTGAGAGCAGATTAATCTTCTAGCCTTTCGAGCAGAACTCACTCACTTTAAACGATACCGTTCATACATAGATATACGAAGTGTATATCCGCAATGAATAAAGACAGAGATGAAGTAAATCGGTTCAGCTCTTGGAGCCATCAGTGTTCAAATAGCGAATTTTGGCTGTGCAAAAACTACGACCTCAATCAAAATTGATCGGAGTTAGGTTTTGACAAATCATTTAATGTTGTATTATTGACTATTGTGCCAATGCCATCTCTACTGATGTTCTGGAATCTCTTACATCCTGTTATTTCAACGGTATCTGTACATCAAAATTTCTTGAGAAAACGCCAGATAAGATTTATGATATCACGAGATATTTCGTTTCTTAAAGTCCAACTAATAAAATTGTAATATCATAACTGCTCAATTTTAATCTACACATTCAACAGCATCTATATAATATTGCTCACGCAATTTCAACAGTAGCATCAACATTCTAGGATTCTGCCAACTCTTGGCCCTGTACCGCAAACTTTTCGCTTTAACAGCTGTCCAAACCTTCAATCAGCTACCTCCAGCACCAGTAGAAACTCTGTATTTTTACTCTGGCTCTTTTTTCGACTTCTTCTCTAGACTCTGGTCCTACGGCTAAATTTCATCTCCTGTATACGTCTCAACCGATAATGCAGTTAATACCTATACAGCTACGCAAGCACTCAATCCCATAGTTAAGGCATTCTCCTTGAATATTACCATGTCCTGGATTACAAATTTAACTACCCTCTCTATTCGTAGTTTTCGTATCATATAGGACTACATTATATTTAAGATGCAAAATTTTCAAGCACTTTCAACTTTCCTCTTCAATTTTGCATTAAATACATCAATGCCGCCCTTAATACTTTCAATCGCCCTTATACATCATTATACTACATTAAATCTTAAATTGCTTCTATACGAGTTGAAGTTTGAAATTACAATGTTTTCTGTCTCATCTCATCTCTAATAGATGAGTCAACTAAAATAATTTTTATCTAATTTCACGTGAGTGAAAAATACTGCTCTGTATTGCCTTTATCAACGTACTATTCATGCAATACCTAGTAAAAGGTTCCCAACTGTGGTTCGAATAGCGAAAAGGCCGACTCAATATGTCCTTTAACGGGATGTTCCGCCTCCCGATATGCAAACTCAGGTGAAGCTAATTAATGTTGCAGATGTGGATCACTATTTACGGTTGGGATAAATAAAATTTGTATTGTGGCATGGTATAAAACTAGTAAAGTAGCCTTCTAATTAATTTGTGTGGTTATTCGTTATATATTCGATCTATAAGATGGCTATTGTGAATTCCAAGTCCCTCAAATGGGGCTTCATTCCAACTAGAAGGGTTGTGGATGAAGATATTAACGATGTGATCACTCAGACTTCTGGCGAAAATGATGACAAGGAAACGCAAGATCAAAGTGTTGAGTCCAAAGAGTCCGATAACAACAGCGAAACAAAGGACTTAACTGGATCAGACCCCCAATTGGAATACCGTGACGAAAAGGATCGTAAATGGTACAAGTTTTTCGACGAGTACGAGTACAGGTTGAACTCGAAAGTTCGTAGTAAGCATAAATGGTTCAAATGGTTTAATGAGAACGATACACCAGAAGAGCGTAAGTTGATCACCAAGCTAGATATTATCTTGACTTTCTACTCCTTGATGGCCTACTGGGTCAAATATTTGGATCAAACAAATCTTAATAATGCCTATGTCGGTGGCTTAAAAGAAGGTATTGGTATGGAAGGTAACGATTTGGTCAACACACAAGTTATGTTCAACGTTGGTAACATCATTTTTCAAATTCCATTTATGTATATCTTGTATGCTCTTCCATTAAATTTCGTTTTGCCTTCTTTGGATATTTGCTGGTCTATCTTTACCATTTGCATTTCACAAGTCACAACTGTCCCTCAACTTAAAGCCTTGAGGTTTTTTGTCGGTGCTTTTGAAGCTCCATCTTATTTAGCGTACCAATGGTTATTCGGTTCCTGGTATAAAGTTGATGAAATTGCGAGAAGATCTATGATCTATTACTTCGGTCAATATTTGGGTGTTCTTACTTCTGGTCTTTTATCCGCTTCTATAGAAACCCATTTAGATGGTAGAAGTGGTATGGAAGCTTGGCAATGGATTTTTATTATTGACGGTATAATTTCTCTTGCCGTTGGTTTAATCGGTTTCTTTATCCTTCCTGGTACTCCAACCGATTGTTACTCCATTTTCTTGACTGATGATGATATTAGAGTTGCCAGAAGAAGACTTGCTAGTAATCAAACTGAAGGAAGAACTCAATTCAATATAGTCAAAGTTATCTTCAGTCTTGACACCTGGAAATCAATTCTTAGTTCATGGCAAATTTACATTTTGACTCTTTGGAATATGTTTTGCTGGAATAGTAGTAACGCTTCTTCTGGTTCTTATGTGTTGTGGTTAGATTCCTTAACTGATAGTAATGGAAATTTAAGATATGGAAAAGGTGAATTACAAAATTATACTGCTTTAACACCAGGTTTAGGTCTTCTTTGGTTACTCTTAACGTGTTGTTATGCAGATTTCTTTCATTCACGTTGGCAAGCTATTTTATTTTCCCAAGTATTTAACATGACAGGAAACATACTATTGGCCGTATATGATATTCCAGAAAGGGCAAAATGGTTTGCCTTCTGTATGCAATATTTTGGTTGGGCAATGGCTCCAGTATTATATTCATGGCAAAATGACATATGTCGTAAGGATCTTAAAAAGAGAACTATTACATTGGTTTTCATGAATATGTTAGCTCAAGCAAGTACTGCTTGGATGGCTGTTATTGTCTGGAAAACTGTTGATGAACCAAGATATTTTAAGGGTTTCACCTTCACTGCATGTTGCTCTTTCTCATTATGTGTTTGGTCTTTTGTAGTCTTATACTTCTATAAAAAGGATGAGAAGAAAAACGCTGAAGCAAACGGCATTGTCATTTATAATTCTAAAACTGATCCTGACTTTGTTGTTCCAAATTTAGGAGATTCACACATTAAAACTTCTGTTGAAACTAAATAATTTCAATAATAACCTCAACTTTATAAACCTATGAATATGGCTTCTATACACTTGAGAATTCTCAATACCTAATAATAATAATAATAATAATAATAATAATAATAGCATTAAATAAACTACATTGTATATCTCTATTCATCTAAGTAAAATGAAGCCTAGGCAATAGTAAATAAAAAGTTGTTGCAACAATTTCAACATATAAAATTGAAATAATTAAAATCTTAACTGATAACAAAGAGCTTCCAATTCTTATACTCATTTCCAGTTGGCTTCACTGAAATAACGTGCTCTTTAGTTTCTGGCAAAGCAATAATACTTCCGTCAAGACAGAATCTTCTCTTTCTAAGTAATTCTGAATTTTGCGTTTTAATAACCAACTCATTCAGCGATTGAATTTCCTTGTAAGTAACTTTATCGTTGTAAATGTGTTTCCCCTTATCATAAATTTCCCCCATAATATCCATGATATACTTACCAGAGGTATCTTCCTCAGATTTGAAAGCAACTAGAAATAAGTTTTCATCAAAAATATTACCTTTTGGCAGAACTATGAACGCCTCTTCAAATCTTTGAGCTGGTGTTAAAACAAAATAAGCAAATGGTCCTTCAATTAAATCTTCATCCAACTTTACAAACCCTTCATATTTTTGCTCTTGAGACAAATTAGAATATGCTGCCATTTTGAATCTCTCAATACCATGCTTTCTAAGCTCTGGAGTATCACTATCTGCGACTAATGAAGCATGGAATGCCCAAGAAAGAACAACAAGGAATTTTAATGGCTGATTAATCTCTGACTTTTTCTCATTCTGAACAAGATAATAAGACCCAGGAGGGAAAGAAGCTTCGAATAAATTCAATGGCTTTGCATTATCAACTCCTGTAAATAATTTTTGAAGAGCTTGAACTTCATTGTTCAAACCTAAAGATAATGCTAAACTATTACCTGTTCCAGCAGGGATTGCAAAAATATTTAATTTAGATGGGCTATCAATTAATTCCAATCCATTGACAAACTCACTAACAGAAGTGTCACCGCTTATAAATATCACAGTAATTTCTGTCCCTTCTGGCTTCAACTGCTCAGCAAATTCTTTAATTGACCCGGCAGATTTGGTGGCAATATATGAGTGATCTATGTTAAAGAGCTCAAAAATTGGTTTGATAATCTTTTCATATATGTTCCTTTCTTTTGTCCTTCCTGTTCCCGAATTAATTGAGTCCAAGATATACACATAATCATTTGATAAATATTTTGGTAATTTATCAATAACAATCTTGAAATCCTTATCAACTGATTGTAGATCTTCCTTAACTAAACTATAACTCAATTCTGATTTGATTACCAGTATCAATTGATTGGTCTTTTCATAATAGAATAATGGTTGAGTTTCCCCTGCTTGTTCCATTGTATTTTCAGCTACTATAGTACTACAATTGAAAAAAAACAACCGTTTGATAAAAATCTTCGATTACTAAATGAAAAAAATTAAAGACAGATATTGTGCGAATTTCACATTAGAAATCTAAGCCTATTCTAAATAACAATAATACATATTTCAGCGTCTGTATCCATTTCTGTTACCATTTGAGTCTCCGCTTCTATTTGGAGCAGGTAAATAGCCAGACCTGTTACTTGAAACGTTTTGACCATTATTACTGTATCTGTTATTCGAAAAACTATATCCCTGATTGTTGTAATTGTTTTGATAGTTGTTTCTGCCATTATTGTAGCCAGAATTATTGTAACCAGAATTGCTGTAGCCAGAGTTTTTGAAATTGTTATAGTTTGCATTATTAAAGCCCGAGTTGTTGTATCCTGACTTGTTGTTGTATCCTGAGTTATTGTATCCCGAGTTGTTGTATGCTGAATTTTTGTATCCTGGATTATTATGGCTGGAATTGTTATATCCTGAGTTATTGTAAGCTGCACCATAAATTGCATTTGATCTTTGGTAGCTTGCGTTTTGTGCATGTTGAGCGGTACTGTTCTTCATATTCTCAAGAAAAGACCTATAACCTCCTCTTCTCATAGGGTACGTCATGTATACTTCAGTTCCACAAGGGCCATTATTCACATAACCACTATTGTCATTCGTAGATCTAAATCTATTTCCGTAATTTCTTTGTTGGCCATGAATCAAGGTATCTTTATCTTCTTGAGTTAATACTTTATTATGCGGAATGTAACCATTCAACAACATCGACTTGCTGAGCTTTTTAGGTGGCATTGAGTAAATGACTTGTAAAAACGCCAGGTTCTTCAAGTCCGGCATTTCTCCTTCTTTCAAGGGGAATTTGGTAATTCCATTTATATCAAAGGATGCAACTTTATAAGCTGTACCTGCCAATCCAGTTTTGGTAGATCTGAATTGAACTTTTTCGGTATTTTCTTCATACAATTCTGTGGTAAACCGTTTATAATTCTTATTTTGGTTAGAAATGAAGAGAACCTCATTTTTAAGGGTGTTTCTTTCTTTCTCATACTCCGTTAATTGGTCATATTTGGCACGAACGGCTTTGAGAAGTCTTTCCTCATCTATAAATGGTAAAAGTGCAATACCTTGCCAGCTCATTTTTTTGCCATTCATATCTATTTCGAAATCCTCTGGATAAAAATCAATAATTTCACTTTCCTTGTGAGACATTAACTCCCTGAACACTTCTGGCAAATTGTGACCTGAAGCTGCCGGTAAAACAGACATTAACTGCTCATATGGCCTAAAAGGCTCTCCTAATTTGAAAGTTATACCTTCTTCACCAACAATTTCATTAAGATTAACGAAATCAGCTGCAAAAGGAGCATAATGATAAGGATAGTACCATTGCCATGAAGGACAGCCTTGATTATAATATTTCAAAACCCATGATACCCCTTCTAAATAACATCGAACTAAATCTTTACGAGTGTTTTCAATTTCCTCAGCAGATACTATGTGAAATTTGGATTGATAATAGCGCTGACGATATCCAGGCTCCCACATTCTTACTGCATCCCCATTTTCATCAGGAGTGGGTAATTCACTTTCAGTATCCACTTCTTCTAAGGCTCTCTTTTTCAGATTTACTGAAGCATCACTTTCACTTCCTTCTGCAGCTTCTTTAAATGCTGCTGCTGCACTCAAATTGTCCTTATTCTTTGAGTCAAGCAATTTTTTCAAAGCTGCTGCAGCGTTTGCATTAGACATATTTGCTTTAGTTATAATATCTCTATTATTGACAATTTCCTTATTAGAAAGATGGGCATAGCCTTCTACTTGTTCACCACTAGTTGTTAATAAAGGCATATTTACGTCAGCAACTAAAGGTGCTTTATCGTGGCCTTTAGATACCTGCGACATATATTGTGTTTTCAAGGCTTTTTCTTCTTCTTGCATTACTTTACGTCTTTTGTCATTTTCCTCTCTTCTCTTCTCATTTTCGTACCTTTTCTTGAAAATTTGATCTTCTTTATAAGCCAAACTAGATAAGATTTTCTCGACACCTTCAATATTAAGATTACCATCACAAGTGACATAGTCTCTAAGTTGAGGAAGGACTCTCTTCCAACAACCCACAAGGATATCAATTCCATTATCTCTAACATCTAAACTTGGTAAATGAGGTAAGAAATCGTTACCAACAAAGAAACACATAAAAACCCAATCATCTATTGCTCTTTCTAAGTCAAAAGGAAATGACAAATGGGGATTGAAAAGTTCAACTTCCAAATATTCTCTTAAAACGTTAACATGTAACCATAAGAAAGGTTTTCTTGAATCTTGTTCACTGAGAGCGTCTTTTTGTTCTTGAGTCATCAGTATTTGATCAGAAATTCTCATCTGTCTTGATTGATTAGCAAAAACATCTTCTCTTAGCACTCTAAAGTGAGGCTCGTGTGTAATTAAGCCCAAGAAAATCAAATCAGCATCTAAACCATATATACAATGCTTCGTGTTTGGATTATATTCTGGATCCAGTCTCTGCAGCCTTATAAAGCTCATTAACTTATGTTCACCTTCACCAGGTACAGTGGCATCACTGATAATAACTTGCAAGTTTGCCCAACCAGGGTCATTTGCAAGTTTATAAGCAACCCAGTATCTCAAAGCCAATGCAAGTCTATCCATAAATGGAGTACCCGGGGTGATTGCATTTGAATCCCATGATTTTTTACCTTTGATGGCATCATCTATCATCTCCCCTCTTAATTCACGCTCCGAAATTTGACGCTGCTTTTCTTCATGCGCAATCTTAGCCTCTTGAGATGATCTAAATCTTCTAGATCTCTGTTGATTCATCTTGGCTCTTGGTGCAACACCATCCACAGCTATCATGAGCACTTTTCTAGGCCTAGCCATCATTAGGACCCTATCAGTATATTTGAAAACATCTAAAAACATTTCATCCTCTGTTTCAGGAGCAGGTTTATGCTCAGGATGCGAACAAGGATGAACAATACCATTCATATCCAAGTATAAGTTATCTAATTCTCCATTTGGATTTGGATCACTATATTGTGGAGCACCTATCTGTTCGTTCAAATCGGCCTCTATTACAGGAGATATAATCTTTGGGTACTTACGCGATAACCATCTAAATAATGCCGGAACACCCATGATTGATCTGTTCTCTGTTGCTTTATATTAACATTAACATTTATTTTAACCATTAACTTTCTTCGATGAGATTGTGTATGTGATTATATGCAGTATTTTGAATAGCTTCTTCCTAATAGTAGAAATGCATTGAAATAGAAACCAATAACAATAGAGATACTAAGCTGTAGGCTTGAAATTTTGAAATAAGGGTTCTTTATGTCTTAAACCTTGAAAGACCTGAAAAATTAAAGTAGTGACAGAAAACACCTTTCTATATAGATTTTTTGAAAGTATGGATTTAATGATTGTGACAAAAAAATGACAAATTGCCCATCATCAGTAGAATTTTAAATGGTCAGCATTATAATATTCATTATATCGATTAGTTTGTCATGAAGATTTTGTCCATAACAATAAAAATACAAACTTCAAAAAAATGCCTTCAGCCAGATTCGAACTGACGATCTCCTCATTACTAGTGAGGTGCCTTACCAACTTGGCCATAAAGGCTAATAAATGCGACCTCGGTGAGGGTCGAACTCACGATCTTGAGATTAACAGTCTCACGCCTTAGCCAACTTGGCCACGAAGTCGTATCTATACATTCTCCTGATTATTAAAAATTTATAAGATCTACGCTAGACCAATAAAATATCAATAATTACATTTATATCTACAAAATTATAGTAATAACTTAAAACGGGAATAATATTGCTGGATGATATCTCAAATTCTAAGTTCATTAAAATTCAACCGGAAAAGGAATTTTGTTGCACCCAAATTTCAGCAAAATTAATTTCTAATTTTCACAAATTTATTATTTACAGTAGTATATTACAGGATATTAGTGATTATAACTTTACACTCTTTCGTATGTAGGCAAAGACTGGAGATAATTAAAAATCTTCTAATTCTATATGTCTTACTAAATTTTGTATATTTTATACATTTTACACAATTTTTTCAAAATACTGAAAATTTTAAACTGTATCTTATTTTTATGCTATATTCAAATTTGTTATCAGAAAGACAAAAGTTAAAGTAAGAAAAGTGTCAGTTCACTTTCTAAACTTGTTCAAAATTTGATATATTCATATTTGTACTTCCTACTATGTAAGTTTATCGCGACATTAAATTAGTTCAAATTTTCATATAAATGTCATGATTGCCTTAGCTAATAGAAAAGCATTGATAACTGGTGCTTCGAAGGGATTGGGGTATGCAATCGCACAAAAACTAGCTGCTTTAGGTTGTTCAACAACTCTAGTTGCTAGGAATGAAAAATTATTACGGCAAAATGTTGAGAATTTACCAGTTGTCTGTTCAAATCAGAAACACACTTATATCAGCTATGATTTACAACACTTAGTAAAGGATGACATTGATTCACCACAATACAGTTCTATAATGAACTCATTAGAAAATCTTTCAATATTGGTTAATTGCGCTGGGATAACTTCCCATAATTTGTTTGCAAGGACAAAGGTTGAAGATATACAGTCTATAATAAACTTAAACTTGATATCACCCATAGTTCTTTCACAATTGGCTTATAAGCCGATGTCAAAATCGTATTTAAAGTCTTCTCAGTTGAAAGAATCGCAAACACCAATAATTTTGAACATATCTTCGGTATTATCGATTACTGATAAGACACTTCCAGGAACATCAGTTTATGCAGCAAGCAAGGCAGGGCTAATAGGATTTACAAAATCATTAGCTGCGGAATTGAAAGGTAAAATAAGGGTTAATTCCATTTTGCCTGGTTTGATAGCTGAGACAGATATGGGCTCCAAAGTGAAAAGCGATAAACTTCAACCAGTATCAATGGATTTAGTGGCTGATAAATCTATCGAAATCATTAAAAATAATTCTTTAAATGGTGAATGTATTATAATAAAGTGACTTTTACCTCAAGTTTCAAGAATAATTAGCTAAATTGTATATAAGAAGAATAAAAAAGGATAGTATATAAGTATGCCAGTGATGAGATTACGAATTTTAAAAATCACTCAATATATCATTTTTAAATAATGATTGATGAATGTAGTCAATATTTTCATTTCTAAATCGCCGAGTGTATCCATAGTATTTTTGAAAACATTGTCTTGCTAGAGATTTATAGCTTTCATTATCTACATCATTCAACCATAATAAAAAGTCATTAAATTCCATGTTGCTCTTATTTTTATTAATGTGATTGCACCTTTGTAAGTCTATTATAATTTCAGATACTTCAGATGGATTAATGTAGTTGTTGCGAGTAGGTTTTGCAATATCGAGGAAGTACAACTCAAGCAAAGAAATAGTCTCATATAGCATCCGAATACGTTGATTTTGGAATTGAAATTCGTCTTTTGTATAGCTAAACGAAGCTCCATCACCAGATTCTTCCATAAGGTTCTCTAACTTTTTGATAAAGTTGTTGCATTTTATTAGCATGAAATTACAAATTTTTGAAATGGCTTGAAATATGATGTCATTACCGGGATATAATGAATTGAAAACTGCTTCTCTCTCATTTGTAAAAGAGAGCCAAATAGAGAGAAATTCAACTATACTATAGCAAGAGCGATTGAAGTGTTTGATTACCTCAGAACTGGTTTTTAGGGATCTCAAATGTGATCTTATGTTTAGTATTATTTGTGTGATCATGCTGATTAAAATATTGTTTATTTGAGGATGCTGCAGATTGTTTTTGATCAATTGATATATATTATCTTTGAAAATTTCACTATTGTCAAAAGTAGTTTGTATGCTTGATAATATGTGTAAGTTAAGTTTATTGTTGAGAGGGAGGGTATCAAGCATTAAACATTCAAAGTCAGAGTAGTTATTCACATTTGACTTCAACCCAATGGACTCAATGAAGTTCTCCCAATATCCAATTATGTAAAAAATCCAAAATGCTTTTAGATTTTGACTAGTATTAAATGAATGATTTGGATGCAAAATCAATTGAGGATCAATTTCTTCAAAATAACTATCGCCGAAATTCCAATATTCATTAAACAATGTTCTCAGAACTTCTTTTAGCTTTAAGTTACCTAAATTATTCAGTTCTTCATGTAGCCATTGGACTAAAACTGGAATAAGATAATAGAATAGCAGATTCAGATTGAAAACTAATAGATGTATAATATATCCAATTAAAAAGTCTTTTCTGTATGTAGCGCTAAGTAATTCAGGTTCCATTTCAAGCCAATCATCGATATCATTATTTAAGAGTTGGTGATACCGTTGCAAATCTTTTGACATGCTATCGGATTCAAATAATAACGAATTGCTTAATTTGTGGTATGTTGTTTTGGTAGACAAAGTGATTGACTTGCCTAGTTTGAAAGCACAAATTGAGGATAACCTTGGCATTTCAGAAAACTCTTTTCTAGGACTTCCATTAATAATTATTGCTGTTATTATGTTTTTGAATATTTGAAAGATCTCGACATAATTTTCATAAAGTTCCTTGGATAAAAGTGATTTTAAACCATGAAGCCTTTCAAGAGAATTGACTGGATTAATGAATCGATTTAATTTGAGCTCATTATATTTCTCTTCCATGTTACGATCATTAGGGGAAGAAGGCATAATGAAAGTTAATTCATAAGCTGAATCCAAATCAGAATCATCTCTACTATCTTTATTGAACGTTTTCAGTAACTTTACCCTTTTTGAAGTACATTGATCTTCCCGACTCGACGGTCTAGATGATGAATAGGTTACATTTTTCTTTTTGATATTAATGTTGCGGATCTGCTGATGGTCATATGGATAATTGAATTCCATTAGAGATGGATATTTTGAATTTAAATTGTGAAGTCCATGGATTTTTGACAATAATGGACGAATAATTCGTTTGCATTTTGAAATATTTAGCGTCTCTTGATTATAATTAGCGGAGACCCGTTTCTTTGTAGTCATATATTGTTAGGCTCTGTTTGACTCATGTATTAGTGTATAGTGTTATTTATTTTGTTTTTCAAGGTCTTCGTACTCGATCTGAGAAATGATTTATGTCCCGCATCAAAAACTTGTATATCGAAAATACTGGAGTACTTTTTTTAGAGCAGTTTGACCCAATTGAAGTAAAATGAAGCTGACCAGCATAGTTTTCACTGCTTTGCTCTTTTTTACTCAGTTGAATGCTAAAACAATGACAACATTGGGTGTAGATCCATCCCAAGAACATTTATATCAGCCAATTTTTAATGAGCAAACTGGCGAGAACGAATGGCGATGTCTAGGTGATCCTTCTATTGTTTTATCTTATGATCAGATCAATGATAATTACTGTGATTGCCCAGACGGATCTGATGAACCTGGTACAAACGCATGTCCATATAATCCAGAAAGGAAATTCTATTGTGCAAATGAAGGGCATATTCCTAACTATATTGAAAATTATAAGTTAAATGATGGGGTATGTGACTACGAAATCTGCTGTGATGGTTCAGACGAAAGCATTACTGGGAAGTGTCCAAATAAATGTCAGGAGATAAATAGGCAATTCGAGGAGTACAAGACCACAGTTTTGAAAGATGTAAATGATTCGTTAGATCTTAAACAGCAGTTGATTGAAAAAGCGGCCAAAGAAAAAACTTTGGTAGAGGATTCAATCAAAGCAATTCGACAGGAAATAGAGAAGAGATCGAACTTAGAACAAGCTTCTATAAACGATCAAGAAAAAAATGAAGTTTTTGAAAAAATTCACCCACATATAAAAATTGTGTCAAACAAGTTGGAAAATCAGCAAGACACAATTGAAAAGCAATCAGGTAAAATTAAGAATCTAGAAAGTATGTTACTGAAATTGGTAGAAGGATACAATCCTAATTTCAATGATTTAGCTGTAAAAACAGCAGTCAATAAATTCCAAGAATATTTGTCGAATTCGGAGAATATCGAAATTGAGAAGCATCATAGTAGTGAAGTAGAACAACTTAAAGAAATAATCATAACACATATGCCTAAAGAAGCTGGCCATATACCAAGCCTTAATACATTGATTCATCATTATTACATTAGGGCCATTGAATTTTTAAATCCCGAGAAACAAGTTGAACAGCAAAATATATATCACAATTCAGTTGACGAATCCCAACAATCCGAAGAAATTAAAAAATTAAAAGCTGAACTTAAAGTATTTACCAATGATTTGAATCAAGATTATGGGCCTAATGACATTTTTAGAGCAGTAAAATCAACATGGATAAGCACTAGGTTGGACGGATATCACTATAGATTAGGATTTTTGCACTCTATTGTTCAAGATGATATATTGATTGGCAAGTTTTCTCGATATGAGGGTAATAGATTATACTTTGAAAATGGATCTAAATGTTGGAATGGTCCTCACAGATCAGCAGTTGTTGAGTTGATTTGTGGTTCTGATAGTAGGTTAATATCTGTTAGCGAACCCGAAAAATGTGAATACTATTTTGAAGTTGTCACTCCAATTGTGTGCAATAATATTTCAGAAGACGAAATTTTGGCAAAATTTAAAGTTAATTATGATTCTTTATGATTAATGGTGAAGTATATACTCTATAGGATGCAAAGTTGAAATTATTCAATCAAAAGTGATCTTCTTACCTGTAAATTTAACATTCTTTAGCTTTTCTTGAGCCAATTTTTTGGCTTCCCAAGAAGGGTGGACCTTCTCATTTGCAGAAGAGTCAGGATTTTCTTTTTGAATTGGTTGTTGAATTTCTGCAGTTTTATTCGAAATTGTTTTTCTTTCACCTAACGGAGCAGAGTTAGAGCCAGTTGGAGCTTTTTCTAAAGCCTTTAATTCTCTCCTTCTACATCTTTCTTCATATTCTAACCTTCTTATCTCTCTCTCACTTGCAAGTTTTGCTTGTTCATCCTTGACATGCTTGGCTTCTTTACCAAACTTTTTAGCCCAAATTTTTTGTCTTGCTCTTTGACCCCTTCTGTTTTTACGTTGCGTAGTTGCTTCCTTAACGACTTGATCGTTATCGACATCAAAAATTTCTTCCTCATCTGATACATCGGAGTAGTATCCTACTGCGAGTTCAGGTAAATTATATTTCTTCGGTTTTTCTTCATCAGCAAAAAAGCTATCTTCAGATAAATCTGATTTATGCTCATTTTCTTTAGCCAAAGAGTCACTATCTGATGCTTCTTCATCAGTCACTTCATCATAATTTATGTTCGGATCCAATAGGGTTTCGGCTTCATCATTTTCAGCCTCTGAATCAGCTATTAAGTGAGAATACTTGGAGTAATCCTCAGGGTCTTCTTTATGTGACTTATTATTTTCCTCATCAGATTCAGATTCAATATCGCTATCACTTTTGTCGGCATCCTTTCCTGTTAATTTCTTTCTAGCCTTCAACTCAGCACTAGAGAGATTACCTCTGACCATTTTAAATGCCCATTCAATTTCCTCTAAAAGTTGTTTTATTGATTTCGAATTCCATAAAGCTGAAATGTAGCTATTTAATACCTTATCATTTTGACAAAATTTAATAAAAAAGGCAGAAGGGTTTGGTAAAGAAGTCTTATCAGTCAATATGTTACGAATTTCTTGAGAAATATATAAAGGTGGGTTCATCTTCGAATCTTTATTTACCAAGACGGCAGACGTTATGCATTTAATTACCTTGGATACGACTAATGTATTTATGTTTTCTTCATTGCAAAAATCAATGACTGATTCTCTTTTGGTATCATCCTTTTCAAGCTTGTTTAAGTCACTTTTAATCACCTTTTTAACTTCCTTACTTAGTTTTTTGCATGAACCATAATATTTTTTATCGAAAAAATCACTTTTTAAAGCACTAATTTCCTTTATAGCTTCTTCTTTAGAATTAGGGAGTTTTTTTAGCAATTTATTATTATTTCTGGCTTCTAATAATTTTTTTGTATGTGGAAACCTTGGTGCAGAACCAGTAAATTTGGCCTCTAAAATGTCCAATTTCCACATCCCGTTACTTTTACTCTTAGAGTTTACCATCTTGAGTTATCTATTATGTCGTGGTATATCTATTAATTTTAGAGATTATATATTTATTTTAGAGAGATGGCTCCAAAAAAAATATTTTTCAATGAGGTCTCAATTTTTATATTTCCATATAGATTAACAAACTATAAATTGTGCATTAAAATAAGACAACATGCCTGAAATAGAGGATGTGAAACTTAAAAAGAGGAGAATAGATAAGAAAAACGATTCCAAACACTTGCAATGTGAGTTTTATTTGGAAAAAAAGAAAAGAAGATGTGCAATGCAAAGAAAAGTCGGTCAGAAATATTGTTCAGAACATATGATTAATGATGAAAAAAGCAAAGAATTGAGAGTTCCGTGCCCCTTAGATCCTAAGCATAGTATCTGGAAAAAGGACTTGCAAAATCATTTGAAGAAATGCAATGCTTCTCCTAAAACTGTTGAAGATCCGTGGTTTTCGAAGGATTTGAATATCAATTTGATTAATGATAATACTCCAGAAGCCGAGATTTTACAAGAAGAACAAGGAAGTATGAAGGAGCTTTACAACAAATATATTCCTATTCTTATGGCTAATAAATTTAAATCTTTAGAATACAAAATCAGTTCCCATAATGGATTGAATAATAGATTAACCGAATTATCAAATCAGAAACATGCAATTCAACAATCTTCTCTTATTGGAAATTTGAAAGACAAGGGCTTCTTAGATATTGAAAACTTTTATCTTGAGTTCGGTTGTGGAAAAGGTGAACTATCAAGATTCGTAAACTTGTGCATGCTTGAGGACCTCAAAATGGCCGAAATACCGAAATCAAGTAAGAAATACGGTTATGGGCTTATTGATAGAGGAGTTAATAGAATGAAAATGGATAATAAAATTGTACTGGAGGCACTAGATTCAAAATTAGGCTTAGCACCGATTATAAAGAGGACAAGGATAGATATTAAGGATTTGAATATAGATAAATTTATTGAAAATGTCAATCCTGAAAAGATAGTTGCAATATCAAAGCATTTATGTGGAGCTGCCACAGATCTTACTTTGAAGCTGTTGTTGAATTCTACATTGTTAGATCAATCTTCTACAAAATTTGGTGGGCTTTTAATAGCAATGTGCTGTAGACACGTTTGCTCATATGAACAATTGCTACCGCAATCAAGGGCTTATTTAAATGATAGGGGATTTAAAACTTCAGAGTCTTTTGATTTGTTGAAAAGAATGGTATCTTGGGCAGTTTGCGGAAATGCAAAAACTACTGAAAAGCAGCATGTAACTGAATTGTCATTTGAAGAAAGGGAAGAAATAGGATTAACGGCCAGGCGCCTTATAGATGAGAGTAGAGTATTTGCTTTGAAGCAATTGCTCCCAGAATTTAACATTGAAATGTTCTGGTATGCCGAAAAAGGTGTTACATTAGAGAACGTGTGCTTATGCTTAATGCCACCTAGAAATTGATATTCAAATAGAAAAACGTTTCCTTAAATTATATTTATATATATTAAAAAAGAACTAAACGAACTAGAAACTTATGCACATGTAGTTTCAAAGCTTAGATTTTTTCTTCCTTAACACCGTGCTTCCAGATAGCGACGAATGGAGTAGTACCATCTTCACGGTAATTTAATAAGACAACCATTGCATCTGGGTCCATGGATTCACCAGTGTAGAAGTCCCAGTCGTTGAAAGAACCAACAACTTTCTTAACGTAAGCAGTAGCACCCTTTTCGAAAGCTTCAACTTCATCTGGGTTGTGTTCAGCTAAGTAGGTCTTAACTCTCTTCATGTAACCCTTAATGTAGGTTAAGAAAGACTTCTTGTCGAATTGAGTTTGTTGCAATCTAAAAGAGTAGACAACGTTGTTGACAGTTTCAGCAGCATCGTCTAAGTCATCACCACCTTCTTCAGCTGATGGGTTAGCACCAATGTCAACGTCACCGTTACCAACAGTAACCATAGTACAGTTAGCTTCTAAAACGGCACCATTAACTTCAGTGAGGTCATAAGCATCAGATAATAATTCGTCACCAGAGACAATATCAGTGTAAATAAGCATTTTCAAGTCCTTTTTTGTTATTAATAACAATTACAGTGTATTGGGGGATTTTTCAGGTATTATATATGACGAAAAATTTTTGTGAGAATTTTTTGGAGATGAGAGCTTGACTTCTTTATTGGGAAATAAATTACAAGTTAGAAAATATATTTCAAAAACACAGATATCAATAACTGAAAAAATCGTTCATAAAATTATACAAATTCGCCAGAAAAAGCTCTTCTAAAGAAATCTAAAATACGGTCATAAACAACATTATTACCATTGTGGTATGTAATGGAATGATCACTATCTGGGAAGATCATAAAATCGAAATTTTCTATCTTAGCAATATTGAAATCGTCGATTAATTTGAGAGTGTTTTGAATGTGTACATTGTCATCACCGCTTCCATGTCCGATTAAAAACTTCTTAACGTTAACAAAATTGGAGACATCGTGAATCGATGCAATTTCATATCCTTCAGGGTTTTCCTGTGGAGTTCTCATGTAACGTTCTGTGTAAATCGAGTCGTAGAGCTTCCATTTGGTAACGGGAGCAATTGCAACACCGTAGGAGAATACATGATCAACAGAATCTGTTTCCAAAGTCTTCAAAGTGAGGAATCCACCATAAGACCATCCCCAAATAGCAATGCGTTCAGAGTCAACATAGGGTTTTTTAGCCCAGTATTTTGCGGCAGCAATCTGATCTAAAGGTTCATAATGACCAAGCCTATCTCTAACAATAAATTTGTAATTAGAGCCCAAATTTTCATTGTGATTGTTAAATCCAGTACCCCTACCATCAACGGTAACAACAATACTGTCCAATTCAGCAGCGACAACTTGACTAAAACCAATAGCAAATTTCTTCTCTACCAATTGAGCCCCTGGGCCGCCGTAAACATAGAAAAGAACTGGGTACTTGCGAGCTGGATTAAAATTCAATGGTAATGTTTCTATAGCGTTTGCTTTGATAATATCTCCTGTTTCTTCATCGATTAAGTCAATTACTTGATAATTCGACTCAGGCAATGCATACCTTTCTAAGGCTTCAGCGAGTTGATCATTTGATTGAATCGTTCTTATGTCTTTTAACTCTTGTAAGTCGACTAATTTTTGATATGGGATTTGCGGCCCTTCGTATTTCAATAACAAATATCTGGACCCTGAGGAAAATGATCCCGAATTCCAACCTGCATCACTAGTTATATTCTTAACAGTTGGCAAATTTTCAAGTGCTTCAATTAAATTGACAGAATAAATATGTCTTTCGATTGAAGATTTAAAGGTACTCTGGAAGTAAATTTCGTTGTTTACGTAATCGAAGGCTTCAACACCTCCAACAACTTCCCAATTACCTCTAGTCAACAAAGTGTAATGAGGGTTTTCAGGAGGTGAAAAGTAAGCTAAATGGTTGAATCCATCTTGAACAATAGTGTCAATGTAACCATCATCTTTACGCCCAAGTGTTTCATTCTTTGGAACATATAATGTGTTTGAAGTGATTTCAAACCATGAATCTTTGGCAACATGAGATCTGATTAATCTTGAATAGTTTTTAACAGTGTCGACTAAAAATATTTCTAATAAGTCACTTGCACGATTAGATGTTTTAACTAACAAGTAACTGTTCACCCATACGACTTCAGTAATAAGTCTATTGTCCTCAGAAATATTCTTTGAGTTTAAATCTAATAAATTCAACTCTTTTGTCAGAACATCAAAAACAAGCAAGTCAACGATTGGATTAGAGTAACCTGGCTTTGGATATTTCAACTTTCTCATTTCTGGATAGTCTTCATAGCCTGATTGAACATAATATGGAATAGTAAATTCAGGAACTTGGGTGTCGTTTAATTTCAAAAAAGTGAATTTATCACCATTTGGGGACCACCATAATGTTAAATCACTTGCAAAGACTTCTTCTTCATAAACCCAGTCAGGCTTACCGTAGAAAACTTCATCATTTCCGTCATCGGTAACTTGAGTTATAACATCCCTTTCAATATCAAATAAATAAACATTGTTTTCAAAGACATAAGCAATATGCTTTGAGCTAGGAGACCATGAAGTAACCGCAATTTTTTTTTTAGAGTCAAATATTGGTTTAATTTTATTGGTTGAAACATCCAATAACCAATATAAGGCAAATGTGGAATGTCTCCAGTTATGCGTTGAATTCGTAGATATAATAGCCTTTGAAAGATCTGGTGATGCAACAAGTTTATCAATTTTGTAAATGATACCATCATATGTGATTGAAGAATCATTGTATAAAGAATACTCATAATCTTCATCTACAATAGACTTAATACTATATTTTGTAGTGGATTCAATTTCTTCCTTCAAAACGTAAGTACCTCTATCATTATTAATGGATTCCGGAGTCTTAATCCATTGCAACTGTTCAAATTTTGGCCTAAAAACACCATCTCTAACAGCACTGAAGTTTAATGCTGTTTTACCACCATAAAAATTAACAGCCCCATCCTCAATATGAGGAGCTTCTTTCAAGTTTAACGTATCAATACGACTAATGAATAACTGGCTTTCCCTGAAGTTGTTTATCGTGAGAAGTAAGAAGGATGAACCCCAGACCAAAACGCTCAAAAGTAATCCACTCGCAAAGAAATTCCTAAAATTTCTCAGTTTAGAACCTCTACGAACACCTCTTTTTTCATCATAATCTTCCATTCGTCTATCAGTTCCCTTAGACATCCATTCTAAGCCTTTAACTTCGGCGCTTGGGTCTATCATCTCTTATCTATCAATTCAATCTATAAATTGTCAAACTTTTAAAGAACAAAAAGCAAAAATTAATTCAAGATTTAACCCTAGAAATGATATATATTTGAGTTCTTTTCTATAACCGAATGTCTGAACGATTTTATATGTTATTTGTGGAGTTTGTTGACCATTGGAAAGATTGTATGTTAAGAACGGCTCCAATGCTGGTATTCTATATTTGGATGACCAAATATTACACAAAAATGTTCAATACCAAAAACCGGTCAAAGAACATCAAGTAAATATCAAAGAATATAAGCAGTATAATGCTTCATTAATTAATACATAGAATTGTATATATTATAAGCATAAAGAAAATATATTACATAATTTTCGAAATTTACTTCAAATTGATTTCTATTAATCTAGTTTGGTCCATTGTCATTGCCTAGACTGTAGCCTAGCCTCTTCTCTTCACTATGATTTGTCTGTGGAGTAATAACCATATCACCAAGAATAACAGGACAGAACTCGACAATAATTTGTCTTAAGTTCGTTCTTCTAATTGGTTTTGACAAAAATCCATTCATTCCACTATTTATACACTCTTTAACGTTACTTTCATCAGCGAAGGCAGTCAAAGCGATTATAGGATATTTGTACTGCAAGCTACTTCTAATGATCCTTGTCGCCTGCAAACCATCAATTTTTGGCATTTGTACATCCATAAATACCAAGTCAAAAAGGTCTTCAATTTCAATTGATTCTTTGATCAATTCAATTGCTTCAGCACCATTACAGGCCATAGTAATATTGTCAAATCCTTCCAATTTAAGCATTCTTCTGATCACTTCTTGATTAACCATATTGTCTTCCGCGACCAAAATTTTCAAATGATTTAAATCATGAATAAAATTATTGTGTTGATGCATATCAGAAGCGGCAGTACCAGTTGAAGATCTTGTTAATAGAGGTGCTTCAACAAAAGTTGGTCTAGGCAAATCTATCTTAAAGTTTGATTTGCTGGCTTTTGATACCTTGATACTTGGAGAAGTTTTAGAAATATCACCATTATTGGAGGATGGAGTAGGGCTCTGTTCGTTTTCAGTTATATGTGTAGCATCATCAATAGAAGTATCATACACTTCTGTGATCTTTTCGTGGCTTTGATCATGTTCAACATGACTAGAAGTAGTTGTAGCATCATCATCAGAATAATTCTCATGAAAACTTGGATTATCACTAAAGACGACTTTCCTATTTATCTTGGAATTTGGATTGAATTCATCATCGCAAAATTCAGCTAGATCTTTATCATCTACAACAATCTCACCAGTTTGAGGTAGTGGAACTGTAAAGGTAAAAGTAGATCCCATACCAAGAGTCGATTTCAAACTCAAGGTACCATTCATCATCTTGGCTAATTGAGTACATATAGATAGACCTAAACCTGTTCCCCCATGACTTCTTGATAAAGTCTGATCACCTTGTATAAATGGTTCAAAAACTTTTTCCTGTAATGCTGGTTCAATACCCGGACCTGTATCAGTAACTTCTATTTGCACTACCCAAGTTTTTGGTTTGTATACATGTCTTAGTTTAAACGCTTTATTATTTTTGACTAGTTCGTTTCTAGACATATCTGATTTGAAAGCATCATCATTATTATAACTATGAGGTTTTTCAGAATCAGCAGAATTGCTGATATCTTCTTTAGATGAATCTTCATAAGAGGTCCCTCTTCTAGTACTAGAGCTATCACTGGGGTTGGAATGGGTAGATGTGTTATTAGGAATTGTTGGAAGTGGCTTATGATGATGAAATTGAGACCGAAACATTTGATTTTCATATTCTACTGTTGACAAAGTAAGCAAACTCATATTGTCATCATGAGAAGTAGATTCACTTCTAGATGACTCAGATGAGCTGCAAATTTGACCAGATTCCACCTTTTGATATTTGGAAGAGTACTTCTGACTTTGAAATTTCGTCTTAGAATTGTTTTTAAGAACATACACCTTTGAAAAGTTCTCCTTCTTAGATTTTTCGTAATCATACTCTCCTAAAAGTTTGAAAGAAACATCCACAGAACCATCAATCGGAGTAAATTTGAGTGAATTTGAAACTAAATTCATTACAATCTGAATAATTCTATTGGAATCTCCATGCAAAATTAGTTTCCTTATAATAGTAGGTTTAAGCCAAATCTTGAGTTTAACTCTCTGATCCATGGCTATTTTACTAAAAATTGATTTCACTTGATAAACAATTTCTAATATTTGAAAATTAGATTTTTCTAATTTAGAACGATTGAGAGTATTCTTAGAATATGTCAAAAGTTCTGTTAATATATGCAATAATAATTCCCCAGATCTGTGAATTAACTTTAATGAATCTTGAATAATATTACTGTCTTTCTCATCCATTGCAATAGAGGTCATTCCAAGAATACCATTCAATGGCGTTCTTAACTCGTGAGAAATATTGGCAATGAAAACAGTCTTTGCTTCATTCGCAGCTTCGGCTTCTATCTTTGAAGCTTCTAACTCCTTTGTTCTAGACTTAACACGATCTTCTAGAGAAGTATATTGTTTATCTAGCTCTTCTGTCATAATATTGAATGCATCAGTTAACTCAGTTAACTCATCTTTGAAAATCTTTTTAGAATTCGAAATTCTGCTTGGAAGTCTGATGCCAGTAGAATATACAGAATTGGAGAAACTCGAGGTTACAGAATTGACAGAATCTCTTTTATTTCTGGCATTATAGTTGAGATTTGAAGATTGGGGGGATTTTTCGGCATTTAATTCCTTTTTCTTTTTCCTTGATTTTGTAATAGCTTCAGTAGCTTCCTTTAATTTTGTAATTGGTCTAATAAACCAGACTGTCAATGGGAAAGTGACCAAACACATTGCCACGGCAATGCTTATAACTACTATGATAATGATCTTCTTTAATTGATTTATAGGCTCCATAAAATTCGACCTTTTTTGTTCCACCACAATAGCCCAATGACGAACAGAATCTATGTCAATCAGGTTGAATCCTATTGCTACTGAATTACCATCATAACCTTTAACATTTGTGGAATATCCAGATGTTGACGTTAGTGCATCTTTCGAAGATGCACTTGAGTTAATATTATAGGGTGTACCCGCTTCTAGTGTGCTACCATAAAGAGGAAAGACGAGCTCAAATGCTATTATATTATCAGTAGATGATTCATTACTACCAATCGCATAGATAGGGTTAAGAGCAGCAACAGTATAGTCTAAAGAATGGCTATCTGAATCTGTCAATGCTGAAGTATCATTGACAGCGAACTGAATATTTTCAGTATTAGCTACCACCGTAATATAACCAGAAACATAAGGCTCGTTCAAAATGATGGAATTATTAGAATATATCGGTAGAGTGATACCCATAAAATATGCACTATCTGAATCACTATTATTTGCTATGGGCCCGGTAACATAGGTGGGCATACTCAGAGTGTCCGATAAAGCAGTTGGAAGCGATGCATTTTTCCTCAATGGAAATAAATAATCCAATGTAGGCGTTGAAATAGCCGTATCATTATTATAGGTAGAAACCACTTCAGTTAGTGAAATATCATATAGCCTTGCTGCAGCAAATACTTCTGAAGTAGAAAGGAATTGATTTATTGTAGTTGCAGCTTCATCAAAAACCGTAGTAGAGTAATTACCAGCTCTGTATGATTCTAACGGTGTATATAGAGTGTCTCTTGTACTTAAAAAATATACCTGATATTCAATGTATTGCACTGCTTGTTTGACCTGTGTCGATTTGAGCTTTGAAACAACTTCTAGTTTTTGAGATTGCAAGTCATTCAAATTATAACTAAAGTAAATCCCTGTTACTATAGCCAAAATTAAAAGTGAAAATAAGGAAGAAAAACATACTAGGATTATTAGCTGCGTCCTAATTCCGATCTTTAACCTCCTCATGTAATGTTATGCTATTATTCAATCTATATATTTGGATATCAATGGCTTTACTAACTGATCAAATGCTATTATACTATGCAACCCTCTATTATTTCTTACCCATTAGCGATGCTTTCGCTATTTTGTTATGTCTTTCACTAATTAGATTACGACAAAGGATATCTATGAATGGTATTAGTTTCTATGAAAATTCAAGGTATGACAACGTTTTGTATATTGGTCAAGCTATATTTCTAATCTCTTCTAATTTGTGAATCTCGAAAAGTGATGTTTAAACAATAAGGAGAATTTATTGTCAAAATATTTTAAGAAAGTAAGAACAACAAAGTTTTCAAAACTATGTGCAGGATATACAAATTATAGCAAGATGGTGGAAAAGAGGGAAGAATGATTCTAATTTGACAAAACGAGAGTAAATTATCGTGTTGTAAAGTAGATAGAGGTGCTAAAATATTCTGAATATCTTTTGTAAGATGAAATAGGTCTATGACTTATTGCGTATAGAACATGGGCAATATATTGATGGGCACATTTGTGTTAGCAAAATCTAGGAATAGATGTGTATTTGCATAATCCATTGGATAAATAGAATGAAAACAGAATCCTAACAGAAAATACTTATGCAAATATGTAGAATATAGAGTATTTGTTGGTATGATGGGTGTAATTCATCTCAGGTGGTTCAGGTTTGTATGTTGCTGCAAACCTGAGAGCTGAACATATTACTGAGCATCACATCCAGCAGAAATGTTTATAAAAGAACACAGACAAGCGTTTATTAAGAAGCCTTATGGGGCCTTTGTGTAATCATACAAGAAAAAGAGTTATACAAGAGAATAGCATAACGATTGTATGGCTAGATCGAATTTTGCAGAAGTTCAGGTCGTGATTAGTTATATAATACACGGATTAGTTATATCATATTAATGCAATAGTATCATATTCATTCACATGCAAAATAATATCGAGTTTACAATTTGGAAGGAAAGGCAATTTTAAGTGAATAGCTATTGCAAATTGCGTCGTTATATATTTAGCATATTAAAGAATCTTTCATACAGTCCGGCTTCGGTCCACAGTTCCGTGTTCTCGGGAAAAATCGACCTGTAAGATCTATTAAAAGAATCCGTACAGTCAAAAGCAATAGTTATCGGTATATGATCTTGGTGTAGTTTGGATCTAAGAATATGAGATTGAGCCTAAAAAGACTGAAAAGCTGAGGTTTTGTTCAATTATGATTAATTAACAAAAAAGACACAAGACGTTATTTATAGATTTAGTATTATAGGCTTGTTACTATATATTATACACTATACACTATACACTATACACTATACACTATACACTATACACTATACACTATACACTATACACTATACACTATACACTATACACTATACACTATACACTATACACTATACACTATACACTATACACT
>JAJMAU010000021.1:0-104403 GCA_030565025.1 Schwanniomyces yamadae
TAACAAATTCTCCTTTCTTAATGTTCAAGTTGATATCCCGTAACCATGCTGTCTTCTTCATAGTTCCTGGGTCTGCCTTCTCGTCGAAACTTTCATCACTAATATTTATCTTTTTCTTTTTCTCCTTTTCAGCTTTCTTTTGTTCCTTCTTCTGAGCCTTTTCCTTTTTCTTTTTTTCAGAATCGCTTAATTCTTCATCTTCATCTTGTTCATCTTCATATGATTCCCAATAGAAATTTCCGTTTTTAATTTCCATTGCATGTTCACTTTCAGGATCTAAGGTTCCAGCATACGTGCTCATCAAATTTTCTTCTTCACTACTCAAAAATTCTCCAATTCTTTTAAGAGCCATTATCATATCAATAGTTCCTGAAATTGCCATTGGTAGTAAAAAGAGAATACCCGATAAAACATCAAAAACAGAAACTGATGAAAATATTGAAGCAGCATCTCTTGTTTTGTTTTCAATAGCATACATAACAATGAATGATACCATAGATGACACTGAAGTTAAATTTACTGTGATTGCATTTATAATGTTTCTTAAAAATTGAATTTTCAAAATGAAATTGATTTCTTTCGTCCTAGCCTTTAATATATTAGAAAAGTAAGGAACCTCCCATGAATAGAGCTTAATCATCTTTAAGTTATTCAAGACTTCAGTTATTAAACCAACTCTTTCATCGGTAATTTTACTAGCCTCACTTCTAAATTCGTAGAGCTTTCCAGTAGCAAATCCTATAACACCTAAAAAGAGGCAAAATACAGCAATACCAACCAATGCTGCAACTCCGATATTCGTGATTAAAATTGCAATAGAAGCTGCTAGTGGAAATACAATGATACTTAAGGCAGGAGCAAAAAAAACTGATTCCTCTATTCTTGATAAATCTGTCATCATCATTGAATTGATTTTACTGGTTGGATATTTATGACGAGATTGCTCGCTCAATGAGAAAGACTTTTTCAATAATGCACTCATTAATACCGTTTTTAATAAAAGACCAGTACAGCAAGACAAATAAAAACTATGGTTGAAAAAAAAACCATCGCATAAAAGCAAAATAAATATCCCAAATGCATAGCCGACACCTGGTCCTGAATATGTTGAAGGAGTACTGTTCTTAGTTTCCACGAAAGAGACTAACTTTTTCGCTACAAGCGGGTTGAAACAGAATGACATAAAACAAATCAAAAATAATATTGATGCACTCACCACTTCATATTTGAACGTTAATGACATAATCCATAACAATCTGTATTTAGAAATAACATAGTCCTTCAAATCATCCGCTTCAGACACTGACGAGTTTTCAATAGTCTCGCCTCTGGCTTTACATTTTGCAGCAATGTGCTGATGCTTAGCCTTCTTCACTTCACGTTCAAAATACATTTCAAATTTTGCATTGTAAGCCTCGACTTTCATATCGTCTGTAAGACGAAATAAATCTTCATTCTGTACAGTTCTTCTGTAACCTACAGTCATGACAGGAGTCAACCACCAGAAAAATAGTTTACTAATGACATTGGCCCCCTTCGCAGGGTAATAAGGTCGCTCGAATTCCTCAGGTATTGGAACAATTTTGTCCTTCCACAAGAAGCTTAGAAATCGCTTTTGAGACTCTAGTTGTGTTTCAACTGAATCAATTTCTTTAATATTATTCTTCATGATATTGAAACAATATTAATAAATTTTGCATTTCACACCATGTTATATACTTATAAATTTGTACTGTGCGCCGCACAGAATATTTTTATTGCAGGTGCCGAATTATGATAAGGCTCATTCTAATTTTGGCGAATAATTTTCGTATTGTGATATATATTAGTCATTTTCAATCACATTGGGTGTATTCAGATGCATTAGTTCCTTAAGGCCATGTTTAGCTGTAACGGAATATTCTGATTCATAGTTCACATATACGAATTTGTAAGAAATATTTAATTAAACACATTAACTAATCACTTAAAAAAAGACTTTCTTGTTCCGAAGATACAATCCATGTGGCCTGAGCCTATAGTTGGTTTTCCAAAACTTGTTGTACAGTGTCAATAACTGTCTTTTTCAAATCAACAAAGTCGAAACCTAATAAGTTTCTAGTTTTCTTATTGTCAATCCTAGCCAAACCTTTCTTTTGCTCGAATCCTGCACCAGGCTCGCCAAGTGGAATTTTTCCTTTCAACTCAGTGAAATTCTCATTTAATATATCTAAGATATCTTGAGAAGTAAATCTTCCATCAGCTAAAAAGAGTCTCTCATTTTTAGTCTCTTTTTCTTCGAAAGCAGCTAAGTGAGCAAGAGCAACATCTCTAACATCAATGTAAAAGAAATTACTTTCTGGAACTTTGTCATTTGGTCCCAATTTGAGTAATTCATTTATTTTTTCTGCTGATGTATTCAATACATCTTTCACTTCAGAATCGAAAGCTTGCGGACCAAAAACCAAAGCAGGATTCACTGTCGATAATACAAAATTGGGTTTCTCTTGCCTAACAAAATCCCAAGCAGACTTTTCCGCGAACTTTTTTGAAGCTCTGTATCCAGTAGCAGGATGATTCTTACCTTCTTCCCACGTTACCTCATTCCAGGATGACTCATTAAATACTACGTTAGGATCACTCTCTTTAGCTGCTGTGGAAATTGCGGCTACAGAAGACGTAATAACAACTCTTTTGACTTGAGGAGCATACTTCATTATTGCATTCAATGCATTTTCAGTTCCATGGACTGCTGGTAACATCAAATCCTTTTCTGGATTATTCGTATTGAAATGAAATGGTGATGCTGTATGCAACACAACTGTAATTTCAGGATGCCTCTTCAAGGCATCGTCAAAAGCTCCTTCAATTTGGATATCTGGAACAACCTCATAGACAAAATTGACTGATTTTAATGAAGCTTTCAATCTCTCACCTTTTTCCGCAGATCTCACTGATCCAACGACTTTGTAATTCTTTTCAATTAACATCTTAACTACATGCTGAGCAATATACCCAGTTGCACCTGTAACAAATATTGAGACGATCATTTACCCTTATAACGATATTATTTTGCAAATACTAAGAATTTAATAGACAATGGAAAAAATAATTATAAAAAAAATGGAGTTGAACTTATTTATAATGAGCACAAGGTCTAGATACGCAAAGACAGAAATGGTGTATTAGTAACCAATGATCCTCATCCAATATCACTGTGATTATCGAGGTCAAATTAGGTCAGCTTCACAATTTCAACTCGAACTTGAATCCAGCAATCAATTGACCTATGAATTGTATCTAAGATAATTCCTGACCTTCTCTAAACCTTTAAAGTATGAAAGTATACTGCTAGGGTTGATGAATTCCGAAGTCCTACAGAATTCAATCTCAACTACTTCTTTATCTACTTGCTTCTAATTAAAAACTCAATATACTCATTCTACAATTTTCTAGAACTTAAATTTGATATTCAGGTGACATTTTCAATTTCTATTCTCTCTCCACTATTTCTCGTCCCTTTTCAATCCGATAGGAGAAAAAGTATCTCTTTTGATAATAGTTGCTACCTTTACGTTCATGTAACAACATCCAAATTAGAAAGTTCAGCCAACTATTGTATTCGAACAATTTTTGGGGCCAAAAAACCAGGTAGATGGAAATTTAGCACTTGAATGTGTATCAAATATTGGTTGCATATCTCAATTTGGAAATTCTAGCGCGGGCTGTCTCTCCATCAATCCCTATCTGATCTTCGCATCATATCTCCTAAGATAGAATAATTAGATAAATTGATAGGAGTATATAAGCTCTCAATTGCAGATCCTTGATATTGCTGTTTTTCATCTTTAAAGCTTCATGAAATTTTCCTCTAAGTTTTTGTATCAAATCCAAAAAAGTCATAAAAGAACTTCAGGTGCATTGACATTTGCACAATTGAGATCCAGTAGGAACATTTCGTCTCACTGGAATGGTTACATCGGCGGAGGTAGAAATGTTTCTACTTCAATCTCTGTACTTGCATTTAGTCAGGCAATATTAGGTCTCGCATTATGGATGGCAATCGAAGACAAGCCTCTTCAGAATGACTTTGACTACTATGTGCCTGTCGCAGAGGTCATGAAGCACAATTCCTTGAATGATTGTTGGATTGCGATTGATGGCCAAGTTTACGATGTTACCAGCTTTTTGAGGCTCCATCCAGGTGGAGCCTCAAGAATTCTCAAATATGCTGGGAAGGATGCATCAGAAGCTTTTAGACAAATGCATTCCACAGAGACCATTGATAAAATGAAGGATCATGTAAGTTACCTCGGCTTACTTGGAGAAGGAGAGTTTGCAATTGAAGAAATAACAGATGAAGAACTCGAAAGATTAGAAATGATAGCAAATAAGCCACCTCTATCCAAGATGTTCAATTTGTCGGATTTTGAATTTGTAGCTAAAAAAGTGCTTCCCAAATCCACATACACTTATTATGCTACTGGTTCTTCTGATGAATTTACTCTAAGAGAAAATCACTATGCTTATAGCAGGATTTTTTTTAGACCCAAAATCCTTCAAGATATAAACGGGGTTGACACTTCATCGTATATGCTTGGACAGAAAACTAGTCTTCCGATTTACATTACTGCTTTCGCTGGGTCAACTTTGGCTCATCCACTTGGTGAAAGAAACTTACAACGTGCTGCTTACAACCAGGATATAATTCAAATGGTTCCAAAACAGCTTTCTTATCCCATTGATGAATTTTTTGAAGAAGTCCCCTCAGATCAAAAACACTGGTATCAAGTTCATTTCGATACCCTCGAAGAGCTTGACAATGCTCCAAATTTTATAAAAAAAATTGAATCTCTTCAAACAGTAAAGGGAATCTTTTTGAATGTTGACTTGGCTGACTTAGGTAATAGAGAGAAGGATTCTAAAGTCAGAGCTGAAGAGAGCGGCTCTATGGAAGATTTGATTGCTTGTGCAAATAATGGAAAAGTAAAATATCCGAAAAATTATACCTGGAAGCATGTTAAGCATTTCTTATCTTTAACTAAATTACCTATTGGATTAAAAGGAGTCCAAAGAGGTGAAGATGTAGTATTAGCTGCCGAAAATGGAATAAAGGCAGTCATTTTGTCAAATCATGGCGGTAGACAATTAGATTTTTCAAGGCCACCTCTAGAAGTGTTGGCAGAAGCAAAATTAATGCTAAAAGAGAAAGGCTTAGAAGATAAAATAGAAATATATGTAGATGGTGGTGTTCGTAGAGGTTCGGATATTATCAAAGCCATATGTTTAGGAGCCAAAGGAGTTGGACTTGGAAGACCATTTTTGTATGCCATGGCCAGTTACGGTGAAGATGGTGTTTCCAAAGTTATCGAAATTTTGAGAACTGAAATGCACAACAATATGAAATTACTAGGGGTTGGAAGAATTGAAGATCTCAGTGAAGAATTGATTGATTTTAACAGTCTTAAATTTCGCAACCCCACTATTAATGATCGCTTATACGATAATGCATACCAGCAACTTAGTGCTCCTAGATTCAAATTTTGATAATTGAACCATTCCCTTGTCTAATGTAATCATAACTAATATATACAACTAAATATTAAAGTTACTCAAGATGAAATTATATTTAAGACTAAAGTAGTTTCAGTTTTTTAATAGACTTTACTTTAGCCATGATCGCAAATGAAGATTCGTCTTTTCTCTACGATCAAAACTTAAATTAAATTAAATTAAAAATTAGATCAATTGCTTCAGGGAAGCAAAATCCCTATTATGATGATTGAAACTATTAGCTCAGGCTCTTGCAAGACTAGTTTGCTTGTGGATGAGGCAATTTAGTAACAAGGTGTAATGCTTTTGTTTAAAACAAACTACACCACAAGTAAGGTTACAAGAAAAACTTTCACCGGTATTCTAAATGAAGAACTAAGTGACACTTTTATATCTAAAAATACTTCAAATGTGTAGTCCTGCTTCAACAAAATATGTTTACGTTTTTTCCTGAAACATGTGTAATAAAATATTATAGAAATACTCCTTATAATATGGCTCATGCAAAAATTTCTTAGAAATGAATTAAAATCCATAAGGAGAAACTTGATAACTTGCTAAGCCTTTCTAGGGATAGATAAGAGTATAAAAAACAATAACGCTTCTCTATTCAGAATATCTATAAATGTGTCTATTACACAAAGAGATAATATTTCCACATCTTATTCAATGGTTATATAGAAAGGGAAAGTTAAGCGAAATGTCCTTATCAGTAGTAGATTGATATGATAAGTCGTTCATTCGTAAGAATGTGTGTAGATAACACACAACTGTCAAAGTCGCAAAGAACTGGATAAGGTTTGGCAGATAAATTGAAGTATATGATAAGCTAGAAAAATGAACCAGATAGATAAGTTCATTATATAAAAAATGTACAAAAATACAAAAACCTTAAAGAAAAGCTTCTTTTAAACTCCCTTTTCAAGTAGAAGGATATCATTTTTCAAAATGAACGAAAAGATTACACATATATCTTCGCTGCTTTCCCCATATGTTTCAAACAGATTAAGTCATCAGTTTTCTAAAAAGCAGAATCTCAATTATACCATCGCAGAAATTCTGGATGAAGAGACAGACTCACACAAGGAGAAAGTCGAGACTGTTAGAGGCTTGAAATCTCGACACATTCAGTTGATTGCCCTAGGGGGTGCTATTGGTACAGGTATGTTTGTTGGTTCGGGAACTGCCTTGGCTGACTGTGGACCAGCAGCCCTTTTGATAAGTTATATGATAATGAGTGGATTTGTTTGGTCAGTTATGAATCAATTGGGAGAGATGGTGACATTTATACCGCTTCCTGGTGAAGCAACTGCTTATGCATTGAGCAGAAAGTATACAAGTAAGTCTTTGTCCTTTACAGCCGGTTGGAATTTATTTTATGCTCAAGCTATGATTGTTCCAGCGGAAATAACTGCCTGTGCCTTGGTTATCCAATATTGGACTGATGCTAATTCTGCTATTTTTATAACTGTTTTTGTTGTTCTAAGTGCTGGTCTCAACCTTCTTCCAGTTAAATATTACGGTGAAAGCGAGTTCTGGGTTGCGAGTATTAAACTCCTCTGTATTACTGGGCTAATAATAGTAGGAATTGTAATTTTTTTTGGAGGAGGGCCATCACAAACTCACGTCCTTGGATTTCATTATTGGAAGGAGCCTGGTGCATTTGTTGAGCACTTAGCCCTTGGAAATACTGGAAAATTTTTAGCCTGCTGGACAGCTATTATTAAAAGTGGCTTTAGTTTTGTCTTGACTCCAGAATTGATTACAGCATGCTCTTCAGAGTCTCAAAATCCTAGAAAAAATATTCCAAAGGCCTGTGATAGATTTGTTTATCGTCTTGCATTCTTTTATATTTTAGGAGTTCTAGTAATTGGTATTGTGTGCGCTTCTAATGATGTAACATTACTAGCTGCTATTGCAGAAGGAGAGTCTAATGCTGCTGCCTCACCTTTTGTTATCGGAATCATTAATGCAGGTATCAAAGTATTGCCCCATATCGTTAATGCATGTATATTAACCAGTGCCTACTCTTGTGGAACCAGTGAACTTTACAGTGCTTCTAGGGTTTTGTATACCATGGCTTTGAAAGGAGATGCACCAAAAATCTTTTCTAAGGTAAACAAATTTGGTGTTCCAATATATAGTGTGCTGCTAGCTAGCTTATTTCCACTCTTGGCGTATTTGAACTGCTCCGATTCTGCTGCTCAAGTTTTCACATGGCTCAGTAATTTAGCTACCATTTCTGGATTTTTTAGCTGGATATTTTGCTCAATAACCTATTTGAGGTATAGAAAGGTACTTACGTTTCATAACTTGGAAGACAGGGTGACCTATAGACCCCATTTCCAGAAAATTGGAGCATACGCTTGTATTGTATTTTTCTTTATCTTAAGTTTAACCAATGGTTATGCTGTTTTCGTCGCGGGAGGCTGGTCTGTTAGCGACTTCTTTGCTTCTTATGTAACATTTCCAATTGTAATAATTTTGTACTTCGGGTGTATGATCTACTACAGAGAATGGAAATTATTCTTTCATCCATCTGATATCGACATTTTAAAACAATTGGAGAGAGTTGAATACGAAGAAGAACAAGAACTAGTTATTGTATTAGACACTTGGTATGAAAAGGTTTGGGATTTCGTTGCCTGATTAACTTTGAGCCCTTTTGCATTGTTTATTATATAAATGATTCAAATATTCTATTTGGTTAGAAATTTGTAATTAATCTTTGTGAGCTATTAAACCTATATATTGTCTATAAGGTGGGCCATCTTGTCTTAATTTTGCAACCAGCACGAACTCTTACTTGCTCCCCATGTATGTTGGCTTCCTTGATGATTTCTTTCTCATCAAGAGATAGAAGCTCTCTCTCTTTAACTAAGATCTTTCCATTAATTACTACTGTTTCAACGTCAGCTCCTGTGGCTATATAAACTACCATTGAAACTGGGTCCCTTAATGGTTGCGCATACAATTTATCTGAAAGATTAAGAGATATAAAATCAGCCTTCTTCCCAACTTCTAAAGATCCTATTTCATTCTCCTTGCCCAATGCTTTGGCCCCAATTATTGTGGCCATTTCAATGATTGACTCGGCTGGGACCAAAGCAGGATCGCCATGAATTGCTTTTGGTAAAAGAGAAGCTATTTTCATTTCTTGTAATAAATCCATCACATTGTTACATGGGCAACCATCACATCCAATGCCAACTGGAATTCCAGCAGAAAGATATTCCTTTACTGGTGCAATTCCACTTCCGAGTTTTGCATTAGAAGTAGGACAATGGGCAACCGAAGCACCTGATGATTTAAGGATTTTAATATCATCTTCATCAATGTGTACCATATGAGCAAGTACTGTACGTGGAGCTAACAAACCCAACTCATTACAATAAGTCATTGGAGTATGTCCTTTAGATGCAAAAAATTCACGATCTGCTTTTACTTCGGCACAGTGCATTGTAACTCCAATGTTACGATCTCTTGCTTCTTTCACCATTTTACGATATAAATCTTCAGATACACCACCAGGGGTTCTTGCACCAAACCAAACCTCAACACGTCCATCACCAGCACCATTGAACTTTTCAAAGCACTTTAGAGCATTTTCTAAAGACCTCTCATCTTCAATAAGGCCGCTGTGCATGGAAATTCCTTCTTGAGTTGCATAGCGAGGTTGATCCATAACGACCTTTCCAATACATCCCCTAATACCAGATTCTTCAACAGCTTTAACAGCTCCTTCAAACCCATAGCGTTCTGCGAATAAAGCTTCCACAAATGTTGTAGTTCCTGACTTTAACATTTCGGCAATAGTCAATTTGGATGCAACGTAGCCATCTTCTTCAGTAAAGCAGCCTTGCATGCACCAAACTTTATCACACAACCAGTCAATCAAAGGAAGGTCATCCGCTGCTGTACGAATAAGGGATTGGGCTAGATGTACATGAAGTGAAATAAGACCAGGCATGATTATATGACCATTGAGATTAACCACTTCCTCTTCGGAATGTCTTTTTTGAAGTTCAACTGTTGTTCCAATATCCTCGATAGTGGTGTCCCTTACAAGAATTGCACCGTTTTCAATGATGTCCCTTGTTTTATTTACTGTGATTATAGTTGCGTTGATATAAAGCATTGAATCTTGTAATTAATGATATCCAAAATATTGAAATAATCTGGCATTGGTCCATTTATATATGTAGGTTTCTTTATTGTAAATTATCGATTTTTGCAAGCACTATCTGAAATCTGAGATTCGATATCGGTCTTCTCCATAAAATACAACTTCGCAAAATAGTACTTTTATTGTGTTGAGCTACTAAATATTCTAACCGGTATTGATTTATTCCTTATAGTGTACTTTTAATAAAGATATAAGTATGCCATATCTTTATTGAGAAACTAAAAATATGTGATAAATGGCATATATCTCGATAAGAAATGGTTGCGCAAGATAGTATAAAAAATCAATGAAAAAAGAAAATATATTTCCTTCCTAGCCAGAATACCATCGATACGTCTTTCAAAAAAACGCAAATAGACAGGTGTAAATTATTCTATTCTTATTAATCTTTGAGTAAATGTATAGAAAATTGATATTTTTTCTTATCCTAGACTATGCCTCCCCTGACTATGAGCATGGGACTATTATATGGAATAATTCGTTAAAATTTCATAGAAGTTTGCTAGTTTTCAAATATAATTCTTAGGGTTTTATACCTGATAAATAATTCCATCTTTTCCATATTATAATTTTACATTTATTTTGATACTAATTGTTGCAAAAATTCTTGATTGCATGACATTATTTTTTGAAATTTGAAAAAATTGCAAAAAATTTTAATTATTAAAAAGATAAAGAAAAGTTCCGCATTACATTCTAATAAAAATATACATGAAAGAACTTTATTGAGTAATAAGAAAACCTTGAACCACTAAATTATTAGGCTGCATTTGAACAAATATCTACAATTATAATGGTTTAAAGTCAGCTGTACATAAAATGTTTTATTTAAAGAATTAAACCGACAACCAATAATGTTGCTTTTCAACGTTGAATAAAGAAGTGAGAAGGATGTTATCACTACTGTTACCAACTAAAATTTGGTATTCACCAATTTCTGACACCCATTTTTCTTCCAAAGAATCCCAGAATGATGTTGCACGAACTATGTCCAATTCAAATTCAACTGTTGCGGCTTTATTAGCTTTTATGAATACTTTATCAAAGTCCTTCAATTCCTTCATTGGTCTTTCAACAGTCAATTTAGTTTGCTTCAAGTAAACTTGAATAACTTCAGCACCATCGAAATCTCCATTATTTTTGACAGTAACACTGAATCTTACTTTTCCACCAGCAATAACTGGAGAAGAGATTTTTTCAAAAGAGAATTTGGTATATGATAAACCAAATCCAAAAGGGAATGCGACATCTCTTTTAACTGTCTCGTAATATCTATATCCAACAAATATATCTTCACCATATAAGACTTCACCTCTATTAGATTTAAAATTGATAAACGCAGGGTTATCTTCGACTTTGTACGGGAAGGATAATGGTAATTTTCCGCTAGGATTAATATCACCAAACAAAATGTCAGCAATCGCATTGCCTGCCTCATTACCTCCAAACCATGACTGAACAAGACAAGGTACCTCTTCCAACCAAGGCATTTCAACAGGGGTTCCTGATTGGTTCACAACCACCGTATTAGGATTCGCCTTGACAACTTCAGATACTAGTTTGTTAGTGTAACCTGGTATTTTCATGTCTGGTCTATCAAAGTTTTCACTTTCCCATTCCTTAGATAATCCAATTACTAAAACTACCTTGTCATTTTTCTTTGCAATTTCAACAGCATCTAAAATTTCTTGTTCTACATCGATCACTTTTGCTGCTCCAAAAGCAACACCTCCACCACCATCAATTAATGAGTCTGTGGCTGCAACAATCTTGGAGGTTGGACCACTTCCAAACTCAATTTTAACCTTATAAGTTTGTCCTTTTTTAAGTTCAATTGATTTTTTTACTTCTTCAGTACCTTGGTTATAAAATGAAGTTCCAGGAGTTTGTTTAGTTTTGTTATCTATTAATAATTTGCCATCTAAAAACATCTGAGAAGTACCAACACACATGATTCCGAATTCAACTACACCGTCAGTCTCAGGTGTAAAAGTTCCTTCAAAATCTACGTAAAAAAGATTATTTTTTATTTTATCGTTTTTATAGTCAGGCATTCTAAGATATGATTCTTTAAGTCTAAATTCATCAACCAAGGTCCTATTTTCAATAGTTGGAGGCTCAAGGTAAACCTTGGCGACATATCCAACTGATCCATCGTCTCTTCTCAATTGTATACCAAGACCAGGTAAGAATTTGTGACTATAAGCACCAACTGTAAAATCAGGAGTATAGTCCAATTTTGCAACAATCCCATCGTATATGTTCGTAACAGCATATGAGTTCAATGCAGCAGAACCTCCACCACTAATTGAAGTGTTTTTAGAATTAGGGCCAATAATTGCAATTTTTTCATTTTTCTTAAGAGGCAAAACGTTGTTTTCGTTCTTTAAAAGAACAATACCATCACTTGCATATCTGCTTAATCTTGTAGCAGTTTCCTTAGTTTCATTTTCAGTAGATTCCGATGCATTCTCGGGGATACCTGATGTGATGCTGAAATTAACAAGATCCAAAATATTACGAACCCTATCATCTAACGAGGTGTTTGAAAATTTTTTGGCATTCTTGGTAGTTGACGCAATCAATTCGGTTCTAAAGATTGGAGGACCAGGCATTTCAAGGTCTAAACCATTTTGGATAGCTTCAGTTGTAGAGTAGGTCCCACCCCAATCCGAAATAATCGCTCCTTTCCATCCCCATTCTTTTTGCAAAACATCGATCAATAAGTATTTGGATTCAGAAACGTGCTCACCACGAACTTTACTGTAAGATGTCATGATAACCTTTGGATCGGAGTCTCTTACTGCGATTTGGAAGGGTAGTAAATATATTTCTCTCAATGCTCTTTCAGTTACGTTGATATTGATAGCTTTTCTGTCGTCTTCAATATCGTTACAAACATAGTGCTTAATACAGGCTCCAATTTTTTCAGATTGAATACCGTTCACGAGAGCAGCAGCCAATTCCCCGGAAAGTAATGGATCCTCACTGAAAGATTCATATCCCCTTCCTCCCAAGGGAGACCTTTGTATATTTATAGTTGGACCTAAAATAACGTGTGTCCCCTTGAACTTAGCCTCTATGGCCATAAGCTGTCCTGCTTCATACATCAACTTTTTATTCCAAGTAGCACCCAAATTGGTTCCATTAGGAAAGCAAGCAGCAGGTACACCAGGGAAGTAAGTTGTACCTCTGACACCGTTTGGTCCATCCGAGAACCTTACGGCTGGTATATTTAATCTTTCAATTGCATTTGTGTGCCATCTATCGAACCCACCGATAAGTAAAAACTTCTCCTCAGGTGTCAACTTTTCTAAGGTACTTTCAACATCAATTAATTGATTCATTATGACTTCTTTTTAGCTAGTTTTAAAAGAATTTCAAACGTTGAATTTTTCACTTTTCTTTATATAGTTCCGTGGAGAGCCATCAAACTCCACAGACTCGGGATCATTTCCTAATTTGATAACCTATGTACTTTTTGACATATGGCTCGTGCAACATTTTATCCGATAATCAGACCGTTATAAAACCAAATCAATTGATTCATTAGCTATTTACATTCAGCCAATGTTCATCATAAAATAGCATGTAAATAGGTATTGAAAACTTTACGCAATTAGTACCTTGAACTCTTATTGGTAAAAATCTCAACAACGAGATTGAAATTTCGGGGTTGAAATTCGGGCAGAAATTTTCAAGGTCAATAAAATTGTAGATTTTTACATATTAGAATATTAATACTATTAATTCAATTGATATGTCGTCCGTTCCAGATAGCTTTAAAGCTCAAATAAACCAAGGTGTTCCAGGATCTGTCAAAGCTAGACCAGATCCTTTGCCAGCCGGAAAGAAGATTGCTCCTAATAAGAAATCGCCATGTTCATTCGACGTAGCATTTGACAGTGCTGCAACAAAGGTTGGTGTAAACGGGCGTAACAGCGAAACAGCAACTGCATTCACTGAAGTAGAGACCGCTCTTAGTGAAGGCGATTACTCCTCTGCTATTAGAATCCTTTACTACCTCAAATTGTCTACCTTCATCAATGAGGACTCTGCTAACGTTTGGGCTTATGTTGCTTTTGCTTATGCTCACTTGGGATTCTCAGAGCATGTTGGATTTGCTCTTAAGAAAATGAAGGAAGCTGGTTTAGATCAAACTGTGTTGAAAAATGAAACCATGGTTGAATTGAAAAAGGCCAGCAAATAATCATATTCACTGAGATATCTTAAATACAGTCAAGATAGAAGAATAGTGGAATCATATCGGATACTAGTAATTTCTATGCACTGTATAAGGCTAGTTTGTTTCAATGTACTTTAAGTATGATGTTTTATTTGAGGCTACATTTGATTTGATTCTCAACAGTAATTATTGTGAGTGTATAGCGTAAAGTAATAAAAAAAATGAAACAAAAATATTCTGTATATTGCAGTGTCAATAATAAAGTTAGCGGAACTAGATTTCAATTTTAACAATTAAAATTCTTGTTATATACCCTAATATGTGTTTTTTTCATTTAGTCTTGCGAAATTTTTTTTCATTGCATCGACGATATACTCTTTTCCAGTAATGGCAGGGTATTTTTTTTCTGGACCTTGAATTACAACGTCCTCATTAGCTTGATTAAACCATGCAACTGTATATCTTGAAGTTTGATTCTCTCCAATTTGTGGACATCTCACTCTGTGAAAGTTTGATTTGAGTTTGTCATCTGACCATGACATCAACATGTCTCCAATATTTACTACAATTTCACCAGTCTTTGCTTCAACTGGGTACCAGATATCACCAATGGCATAATCTGTATGGGCTTCTCTGCCAGGACATACTTCTAATCCGTGGTCTCCTGTTCTTTGAAATAATAAAGTAAGACAATCAAAATCTGTATGTGCCCCAGCTCTCCAGTGATTTTCGTCGAAAGTTTCTCCAGTGACATCTGGATAATGCAACAAACGTAGAGTCGATTGAGCAGTATTTTTTTCAATTTGATGAGCTCTAGCAAAGAAATCTGTTTCAAAGCCTAAGCTTTCTGCTAAGCATCCTAACACCTCAGTACTTAAAGCTTGACATTTACACATAAATTCAGACATGAAATCTCTCCATTCTTCTCCCACATCCTCCTCTCTTGGCCAATATGTGTCTTTCTTATGTAATTGTAGTTGTATAGTCTCTTTCAAGTCCTTAGTTCCTGTGGATGGCCTAACTTGGGCCTTGTATTCATATCCACAGTTTTGCAACTTCTCAAAAGGAAGTTTCTCTTTAACATCACGTGGAACATTAAAGTAATCTTTAGACTTGGAAAAGATGGTTTCAACATCTTGCAAGGAAGGATATTCTTGATTGCAAAGAACGAAAAATCCTGCTGAAACTGCTGCATTATATAGCTGTTCTTTGATTTCCATCCTACGGATATCAAAGTCATGTAAACTGATTTTTGGAATCTCAATTGTCATTATAAATTTTTATCAAGATTAAGGGTAAATGAAACCTTAACTAGCTGATTTATGGTGAATTAGCAAGGACAATTGCAGTTGAGATTCTTTGAAGCCTTCTTATAAAGAAATACTATTGTAATGACAAAGAGATTGACGAGCTGATAAGATGATAATTATGCCGGATTTTCGCATTTATCCGATTTATCAGGGACCGTAGAGATTAAAATCGGAAATGAATTACTTCAAATTGTAATTTTCGCATTTAAGCTTGAACATAGTGATTCTAGAAAGACAACGTAGTCTACAACTAATTTAGTAGCTTTAAAGTTGCTAAATGCTGAGGTAATTAATATCTTTAGCTCTTTTAAGTGGTTGATAAATCAACCCCAGATTCTATTGAGCCTTTCAATATATATCGCTCTTTCTATCCAGAGAAGAATAACCACGCATATCTATGAAATTAAAAGCTTCATAATCTGCAACGTTGACAATATCAGATAGAGAAAATATCAAGAGATAGAAATTACTGAATGATTTTAACATCTCTCTACTGAAAGTAATGGGAAAAATAAATATAATTGCTTCTTAAATAAGTTTAATAAATAATAAATCAGCGTAAATAGGAAATCAGTAAATTGTATTATTTATTCAAGAAGGAAGTCAGGCTCTTTAGCAACCTCGTACTCATAATCTGGTTGAAATTCAGAGTACAAAGTTTCTGGATCAGCTCCCATATGGTATGTGTAAGAAGCTTCTTCGTCACCAATCAACTTCTTTGGCTTACCTTCGTTAGAGGCAGCGTCGATAAGTAACTGAGCCTGACAGATGTTTTCCAATAAAGTAAATACATAAGCAGCTTCATCTATAGTGTTACCAACGGTAAGTAGACCATGGTTTTGAAGAATTGCTGCACCCTTGTTACCGAGAGCCTTAGCAATCGATATACCTTCTTCCGCTTCTAAAGCAACACCTCCAAAATCTTCGTATACAGCTTGGTTATTATAAAAGGTGCATGCATCTTGATTAATCATCTCGACTTCTCTACCAAAGGCAGAATAAGCCCTTCCGTAAATTGAGTGTGCGTGGCAAGCGGCATTCACATCAGGTCTAGCTTGGTGTAAAGCTGAATGAATGGCAAAACCGGCAGCATTGATGGCGGCTTGATTCCCATCAGGCAAAATATTTCCCTTTTCATCAACATGGATTAAGTCAGATGCTTTAATCAAGCCAAAATGTTTGCCGAGAGGGTTGATCCAGAAAGTGTTGGTGTCTACTGGGTCTCTAACAGAGATATGACCCGCAGATCCTTCAGTAAAGCCTTTTCTAGCAAAAACTCTAAAAGCACCAGCAGTGTGATTTAAGAGCCATTTACGTTCCTCATATTTATCTTCAAACTTTGGAATAGGGTGTGGGTGAGTTGCTCCATAGGCAATATTATGAGAACCTCTTTCAGTTATCGCATAATTTCTTGAATTTGTAGCGATAGCCTTTACAGGTACATTAACAGTTTGTTGAGTTGTTGTAGTCGTTGCAGTAGTTGTTGACATTCTTAAATGTAATCAGAAGTAATTCTTAACACAGTGTATCAATTTTATCCTGAAAATATGGCTATAAATTTTATATATATTATATATCAAGCGGAAAATGTTCCCCATTGGAAATTTCCCAATTGGGATATTTAAGCGCTACCAAAAAAAAAATCAAGATAGCATGATAAGAACACTAACCAATTCACAACCACTGTACACATTACTATGATATAAAATTACCAATACTTATAATTACAAAGAAGGACTGAACGAAGAAATATATCGTATTATGATTCTGAAGCAAAAAACTTGTGATCCTGCTGTGCAGATATTTATTAAACCTACAACTTTCTAATGTATATAAAGCGAAATATTATCAATTGTAAATTTACAAAATATATAAGTAGATATTAATGAGAAGGTGCTGGAATTAGATATAGTAACTGAGGCTGATGATTTCGAACTAATTCAGTTATGAACTAATTCAGGTATAAATCAAGGTATACACCGAAGTGCACTAGAATTTATTTCATATAATCGGTAACATGAATTGGTTTCTTTGGAGTAGCGACTGGTCTTTCTAGCGGTAAGACTATCAATTCCTTTTGCTCCATTGTACGATACTGAAGAACCTTGAGCAATTCATAAACAAGCGTCAAAATTGGAGCGCTAACTCCATTTTTTTGGGCGATCTTTACTGGATTTCCTACTATAACCTCCACCTCCATGCAATTACCTTTTCTAATATCAACGAGCATTGAAGGAGAGTACCAAATGCCGTCATCTGATCTAATCATAAATTCCTTGAGGTCTTCTGGCAATATGATACCTTCCGATTTAGCGATAGCGAATATTTCGTCCATAACGATCCTTACCACAGAGTCAACACCACCAAAGATTTCCAACCTACCGACGTCGACTCCAGTTAAAGTGCAAACAGAATTAAGCGAAGCATTGTACACAAGTTTTCTCCATCTAGTGTATTCCACATTTTCATCGTATGTGCATTTATTGTACTTATTTTGGTAGATATCAATAAAAGTCTTTGCTGATTTTTCCTGTTTCGCCTTTGACGTAATTCCATTATCAAAATAGCCAACCGCTAAGTTATCAGATCCTTCGTGGTTTACTACCCCGTGGTAGATAGTTGAAGATATCATCGAGGTACCGCTAAGGACAATAGTTCCTGGAAACCTTTTTTTTATAGGTACGTCAATTCCAATTCCATTTTGAATCAATATAACAGCTGTACGGTCTTTACTTAAAACTGGAGCTACTAAATCTTCTATCTTGAAAAGCTCAGGGATATTCTTAGTAGTTACTACAATGTAGTCGAATGGTCCATACTTGACAGCTTCCGTAATTGTTTTAACAATGTTGGTTGTGCGGAACCCTGAGACTTCACCGTAATCGCAAGATTTAATGTCAAAACCTTTGTTAATAGCTGTTTCATAATCTGATCTGATAACAGAAGTAACTTCTGATTTCTTCTCGAATTCCAAAGCGACAGCAGCCATTGTCCCGACACCTCCAGAGCCGATAAGTAAAATCTTTGGTACGGCACTCATACTATTAATCAAGTTCTATAACTGTTAATAAACCGTAATCAACAAACTTGATATTGGCAATTCGTTGACATTTATGGTTTATAGTTGAAATTAAGCGACTACTCAATTAGGAAATAACCGCATTTGTTGTCATATTCCTTAGATCTCGCTATGGAATCCGATAACATAGAAATAGATACAATTATAGAAAACAAGTTCTCATAAATGTCACGGACGCAGTGGTCAGAAAAACTTATACAATAAGGCTCATCTGCTTGGCTTTTTTTCGAATTTCCATAATTTAAGTATGATTTTGTTAATTAATATCGCAAACTGTTTAATAATTTTTTCGAAGTTTTTAATACGTGCACAGCACAAATAGTGTTTTTTTTATCAATTCTGTATAAACCTATTATCTACGAAAAATTGATTCATTTTACTCTTACATCATAAAAAGGATGCCATACAACTTACATATAAATATATACATACCAAAAATATATTAAGTTCGAATTTGATAATTTTTTTTTGTTGATCAAGATACAGATACCTAGGTTCGGAGTAATTTTAAATTTTGACACCTTTCGACAGGACTGAATAAATTGTATCTTTTCGTTGTAATAAACAGAAAGGAGAAAAGTTCATTAGGAATAAGTTTTGTGACTTGGTAATAAATATAGGTGTATATATGTAGTTTGGCTAGTTGCTCATAATGAGTGTTGATGGTGATGTTTTTTTCGTCTAAATTGTTAGTTATTTAAGTGAATATTCAGCAATTTTTCAATTGACGTGAATTATTAAATCATTATATAAAGTTGTTTTTGTCGGGACTCAATATTTTAAACTTACAAGGCTCTCATTGAATAGAATATATCCAATCTTTCAAATATTCCATAATGAAAATCTATTTTCACAGAATTTGCAGCCAGTTTAATTCAAATCAATAACAACCCTTCCTACGATTTTGTTTGAAAGCATGTCATCAATTACTTCTTGAATATCATCCATTGACCTCATCGTTACCGAGGGGTTAACTTTTTTTCTAGCTACAAAATCTAATGCCTCCAATATATCAGTCCTTGTTCCAACAAGAGATCCTTTGATGGTGATTCCTGTATATATAAGTTTATATGGCGGAAAGTGCAATTCTTTTTCCCTATCAGGTAAGCCGATACAAACCAATGTTCCATTCAAACCAAGATAGTCAATTGCCTGATTATAAGATATGATATTTGGTGCAAGCATAATTGAGGCATCAGCTCCCTTATTAGCCGTAAGTTCTTTGACTTTTTGAACAATATCATCTCTCATGAAATCAATGAAAAATTCTGCTCCGAGTGAAATAGATAATTCTCTTTTATCATCTCCAGTATCTACAGCAATTACTCTCATTCCCATTTCCCTAGCATATTGAATACCTAGTGAGCCCAAACCACCACCTGCTCCAGTAATTACACAGAAAGCGCCTGCTGCCTTTTGAGATACCTTCAATGCCTTATAAGCTGTGACTCCACCGCATAAAACTGGTCCAACTTTGTATAACTTTTCATCAGGAATTGATTCTGGAATTGGTATGATATAGGACTCTTTAATAACAGTATATTGTTGCCAGGTTCCATCGATATTGGTACCATAGTAGGGCGTCTTAGAACAAAGAGTCTCACCACTGTTTAACCCACATGCATGGCATGAGCGACATGGATTGCAAATTAAAGGTACACCAACTTTTAATCCTAGTGGATATGCATTCGAGTCTGTCCCTTCGCCATGCTTGACAATATATCCAGATCCTTCATGCCCACCTACCTTACAATTCATAAAAATACCCCAATGTCCAGTCATAACGGACAAATCGCTGTGACATACACCACTACTAGTCAAACGCACTAATATCTCTCCATATCCAACTTCAGGTACTGGGTAGTCATCAACCACTTTTACTAAAGGCTTCTCTCCAACTTGGGTGATTATAATAGCTCTTTGATATTTTGGAATATCACACGAAGCTGGCATATTAAGTTAAATAACTCATTATATGAAATTGTTGATTTAAGTGATTTCTGGTCGGATTTATATGGTGATATTTAGCCGCAAAAAATAACTTAATTCGAGTATATATATTTTTTGGCGCACAACTTCTTTGGGAAACTTAAATTAGGGTTCCTGTTGTATTCTTTAATATTAGAGTCACTTATTGAACGTGAAAATCAATTACACAGAGTTGTTATTCATTTCAACATATAAATTAATATTCTTGTGTATTTCTATTCAAATTATTATTATTAAAACTCTACGTACACTTTAGTAGCATTTTTTTGAATCACCATTTAAGGTCTATTTCATTTTGAAGAGGTTCTTCATCATCATCAAAGTCAAAAATGTAGTTATACTCTTCGCCAACAAGACTTTTAGTCAAAACTAAAATTTGGTCAAGCTTTTCATAAATTAAATGCGCAAATATCAACGTCACCATATTACACCGTCCATCCCTACTTAATAACATTTTAATATTGATAGGCTTGAAAGAATCCGAGACACTAACATTATCCTTAGGGATCTCATTGAAATAAACACCATCAGAACCATAGAAGGGGTCTCCCAAACCTAAGTTGGTCAAGATAGACAAATGCTTCAGAGCCAATTCACTTGGAGTAATTCTAGGTAATGCTCCTCCCTTTTGCAATGAAGCGGAACACATGTAGATAACAGAAAAGAAATCACTAGTTAAATTTTCATCTTTCCATCCTAATCTATTGCAAATATGTTTTATCCAAAGGTCCGGAGATTCCAACATATCAAACGAGGCTAAAATAAAGTAATACAACCTCAAAATTTGAATCTCAAATTGAATCAAGGCAACATATTTCTTTTTGGGCCATTTTCCAGCAAAATTAGGTTGGTATTTCATTCTTGAGATAATTTTATGAGTTCCAGTAAGCTTTAGCAGAGCATCACGGATTTTATGCGTGATGATTTCCTTTCTTTTTGAAATTACACTTTTATCTACATCATGATAACGATCTATAACCATGCTTTTAATATCACAGTGAACTGTTCCAATTGCTCTCAACAGCTCAGAAACTGACACTCTAACTTTCTTAGATCCGGTTACAATATGTGGAAAGACTGATACCAAAAAAGCAATAATACAACCAATTATAACTGACAAAAATCTGAGATAAGCTGGCTTTCCTCCCCAGCCTACAGAAGCGATATTCGGTACTTGAGCGTCTTGCCAAGAAGTACCAATAACAAGTGCAAATGTCACAGGAGGCAATACCGCAGGCATTGGTGTTAAGTGTACACTAAAATGACGATAGTAAGCTGCAAAAAAAAAGCATACAAATGAAACTGCTCCTAAACCGTACGGATTACCTTTGCCTAATCCAGTAGAAATATACCAAGCAACAGCACCTACTAAAGCACCGACAAATGTGCTACAGATCTTAGCAACAAGTTGGTACATAGAATCATATGAGTCAGAACTAACGGATATACAAATCATGATAGGAACCCAAATTACCCTATTTCCGTAGTAGAAAAGGACAGAGCTTGGAAAATATGCCATAAAGTTGCAAATAACAGTAATAACAGCAGTTCTGAAAGCCAATGGGATGTGACTTCTGTTCATGATATTCCCATAAAAGTTGCCTAGGGCTCTTAATATCTTTCCTAATGTAGTATCAATTGGTACAGCATCTGGATTTCTTCTCCTCACCTCTTGCTTTTTACTTATTATTACATTATTCTTAGTTTGATCTTTGGAAAGATTTTTAAAAAAGCTTTGGAAAGGATAGCTCCAACAAGGTTTGGGGTTTGTTTCGTTCCATCCCATTATTAAAGAGCAGAGTTCATCTAATGCTTGAACATACTGTTCTGACAAAAATTCAAATAAAGATACTTGCCCAATAATTGGTAAGACGAGATGTTCTTTTTCTTCCAGAATACATGCCTCCTCAACTCTTTTAGAAATTTCATAACATTTCTCCATCAATAGTTTTCTTTCTTTTGTGATTTTTTCGTTGCACATCTGAATTTTCTCTACATATTTTTTCTTTTGTGTTGGAATGAATCTAGAGAGTCTAAAGTCGTTGGTAAGTTGCATCCATTCTGTACAAGCTTCGATTAATGTATGGGCTGATTCAAATGGTTCAACGAATAATTTTTTGATCACCTCAAGGATATAATCCAAGTCCGCAGCATCTTTGACTGATGTATTACTCTCAAATGCCTCTTCAAAATATTTTTTATGGGCTTGCAAATTTTTTGATCTTTCATAAAACGCAACAGGTACATCCCTTTCATTCGTGAAAAATTTTTGAAGGTTATTCAAATCAACGTTCTCATAATCAACCCATCTTTTACATTCCTGAATATTCATATAAAAATATTCCATTCCTGCAAAAGTGTTACCTAAGCGCATGAGTTTATCTATCCATTTATCTATATCATCTGGTCCAAGGCGCATGTAAGAAAACTCTCTATGTATTATACCTGCTTGCATTGATATAGGAAACGATAGTCCTCTAAATTTTGTCATCAAGCTATGCAATTTAGCAAAATCGCCAAATTTTTCATGTGATGGTTTCACTTCTTTCATCATCCTAATATGTTCCATACTATAACCTTTCAATATATTAAGTTGAGCAAGTGTGAAATCAACTATTTTGTACAGAGAAGTCGTTGGAAAAATAAATATAGAACAGATGATATTGATCGCCAAACCTACACCAAAAGGCTTGAACAATAATTGCATCATCATGATTACACCACCAAAATATGGAAATAGATTACCATAAGTGCAAGAAATTACACCTGGAATCGTTCCTAAAATGCAAATAACACTAATTAATGGATTTTTCATTCTAGCAAGGAAAAATGTAATGATCAAAAAGCCCATTGCTATTGCACTTATAACCGTTGCTTTTGCTTCTAAGTAATTACCTTCAAAAATGTCTCTTTGAATACAAAGAGCAATTGTAGAAGGATCATCTTTACATATGCCATTTTCCACTACATAGGTTTCATACGCAAGTGCATTATCAAAATTGACTTTCCTGATTCTAGTATTAATTCCAGCAGCCACCACACTGTGAAGCCACGCAAAAACCACAGACAGAAATATAAATATGCCAGATTGAACTGTCTCTGCAATCGATGCACCTCCAGGAGGATTAACAAAAACGACGATCATGGTAAGAAAACTAGCTCTTCCGAACCATGTAAGCAGTTCCTTTGGTAACACTACTACTATGGCAATCCATCCTGCTATCCAAGTTCTAATCGCTGTTTTAGATTTACTCCAGTTACGAACGTTATCGGTAAAGAACTTGGGATACAAAAATTGAGGTATCCACTCTTTTTTTGGTGGTTCCGGTTCTTCTTCTGTATCTTTTAAAAGTTCGTTTTGATTGAAGTTCTGTTCCCTACTGGTTCTAGACTTAGCTCTCAATAAAATCAGATTTCCATGTGAGCTCCACGCAGATGAAGCAGTTGATTGACGTCTTATATTATTTTCAGAATTTCCATCACTATAAAAAGTTTCAGGAACATATTCTCTTCTGGATGACCCAGATGAATATGAGTTACTACCAGTCAGTACACTCAGTATACTCAGAACTCTGGAAGTCCTTTGTGGACTCTCACTAGACATTTTGACATAAAAGCCATTTATTCCCTTTATTTTTTGTTCATATATGAGTCTTTAAAAACATGTAACACCGATCCTGTACATAAATATATTGGGGTACACTCATAAGATGCTAAATACTGCGCTAGCAAGGTCTTTATTATATCCAAATAAGACTTAGCTTGTATTCAGACAGCGTTTTAAGATATGATAAAAGACTTAAATAGCCAATACTATACGGAAGAGGGCTGCACATAATTTATTCTAAACAGAAAATAGAAGAAAATACTTTAGTTTTCTACTGCGACCACCACTCAGGCGAGCCAGAATATTTTGCAATTTTTAAATTAATTGTAAAGTCTTTTAAGAAATTATATGAATTGTCTTCTTCAAAGTGAGAAATTCTCCATTTCAGGCACTTTAAACTTGGCTTTTGGATCGCAAAAGTAAGGCAATCGCTTTAAATTATTTTATAAACTTCTACATAAACGTTTTTTTGTAGATTCGTTACGTTCATCTTTGAATCAACTATTAGCACAACTTGGCTTTACATAACCATGTATAGTATACAATCAATAACCGCTTGTTTAATATTTTTGCTTTAAAATGTTATTGAATAAAGTAATTATTCAAAAAATTAATGAAACCTTTAAAATATTAATTCGTGACGTTTCTCCTTTCAAAGTGGAAGTTTGTCCTCAATGAAAGTCGAAATAGTATGAATTCCAGCAGCCACTGCCCTTAGAAGCCATGCAAAAACGCAGTCAGAAATCTCATTAAGCTGGTTAAAAATGCATCTTCAGGAGCATTAATCAGAAGAAGGAGACTGGTTAGTTCAGAGAATGCGGCAATGCCAATATTATAGAAATATATCCTGCTATTTAACCCTAATTACGAAGAGGGTCCGGGAAGAATTTGGGATACAAATATGGTGATATCAATTATTTTAAGGTATTTCTGTTCTCTTCTCCATCTATTTCAAAAAAGTTTCCTGAATTGATTTCTGTTCTCTGGCCCCCTAAAATATGTTCTTAACTATAGCAAGTTCCCATTTATACTTTAAGCAGATGAAGGTGTAGCATTGTCTAAATTTTGTAATCTGATTGTCGTGATCGCACAACGTTTATGCCCTGATGTATATGAGTTATTACCATTCAGCACACTCAGAGTCCTGGATCTTACAATTTCAGCTGACATCTTCAATTGTAATAAAGAGGATTGTAATTGAAAGGAATCTTGTATTTTTGTAATAACTTATACCAAACGTTACACTTCTCATGACACGATGCTATCGTTCATCTCAGAAGACGACGTTAAACGTATTATTGCAAAGAAAATAGGAATAACACTAAGATGTTTAGTTTTTAAAATATAGCTAATAATCCCCGTTACTACTAAGCCTTAAACAGTATTCAGCGTGAATTTTGATCCCATTTGAAAATTTATTTCCAGACAATAGCATCTACAAAATATATACTCCACCAATAAAACAAGTTATCTAAGTCATTTATATTAGTTATAAGTTAATTAATGCACTTTATATATGGAGAATAACACGAAAAAATTATATCATCCAGATTTTTTCAATCTGGGATTCCCATCCTAGACTTTTGACCCTGTTAAATTTGTTAAAAACAGTCGAAAATCACAATTGCATCCTTATACTTTGATATACATTGAAAATTTTATATAACTGCTATCAATTTATCGATACTGTATTTAATTGTTCTCTTGATCGTTGAACTATCTTATTTGTTGCTTCTGATATATGGAGCACTCATATTTTGCTTCTAATTCAAGATTCAAACATACAGAAATTATTGACACTGCATGTTCGTATATGTATTGTAGTGGATTTGAACTTTACACGTGTGACACCAAGTGTCATTCAAGACGTGATTAAAGACGTGATTAAAGACGTGATTCAAAAGTATATAAATAAGGGTAATTTATACATGTGACGGATATCTGTTGATGATTTTGCGGATATGTGAAATCTTAGATTTTGTCAAGTATGTCAGTTTCCACAGGGCTTTTCTACATGAGCCTTCAATATGTGCCTTAAATATGGGGAAGGGGGATTAATCATATCTCTCAAAGTGAATTACAAATACATTTACTCTCTCTATACCAACTATGGCTTCCAGTCAATACGAAGCCTGACTTTCTCACAACTGATTACCCCAGTTTCTATTCTCTCCATCCTTACACACTATTATTAGAATATTAATATCATCACGGAAGGATTTCACACTTCCATACGGGATCAGTTGATTGTACGAATATATCATATTGCGCTTGTGATGTCATATTGTCTTGTATATCTGAGAAGGCTAAATATAGAACTATAACGATTCCAAAGTCGCACCAAAATAATAACTTCTTTCGCAGCAATACCTATAATGCTTGGAATTACATAATTACATAATGTAGAAATAAAGAAAATTTTCTTGGGCTGTCACGAAATCAAATAACTAGACGTATTTCTAAAAATTCTATTTTAAATGTACCCCTTGTTTGTTTTGGAGTTCTAATAATAGAGAACTAATGATGTAAATGTGACTGACATAGATATCTTGTGATATTAATGAAGAAGTAATTAAAAACTTATAAATAGAGGTATGGATCGAAGAGTATTATGATCTTCTTGTTTTTAAACATCAAATTAACAGATCATAATTATGCTTATCTCCTTCCATATTTCATTCTTAGCACTTGGTGCAATTGCATCTGCAGCTAAGTTCCAACTACTCACTATTCACTCTGGTTCGCAGCTCCAATATAACAGTATCGTCATTGAAGATAAGGACTTATATGTGTCTGCTAGCGGCATACCAGCTAACTTTTCGTTCATGAATGGTGGTGAAATGTACGACTACGACACTGGTGTCCCAATTTCAATAGACAGTGACAAAAACTTAGTAGAGAGCTCATACTCCACTAAGGACTTATCTGTCTCTGATGATCATCTTGTCTACCAAGGAAAGCAAGTCTTTGTTGCTTGTCCAACATCTGACAATAAGTACAAACTATCTTTAGACTCCGCTTGTGAGGATGCTATTGGCGTCGCAGTTCGCATAGAGTACATTGCCTCACCATCATCTTCATCAACAGTAATGACTACCAGCTCCTCTACACAGACTCAGCCAACAACTTTGGTTACCAAGGCTATCAAAATTTCCCATGATACTACTAGTTCTACTATTTCTGCCAAAGAATCTATTGAAAGTGGTCAATTTGGTGTCGTGGCTATCCACTCTGGTTCACAATTTCAATACACTTCGATCAAAAAAGTAGATTCACACCCTGCAGTTTTCTCAGTAGGTGGCAGTGAAGGTACAGATGTTGAATTCACATTGAGAAATGATGGAACTCTTACTGACCAAACTGGTAGAGGTGTCTATGTCAACCCAAACAGCGGGGAGATCGGAAATATCGATCCATGGGGACAACAAAAAGCCGTTTCTGGCTTTGCTATTACTGATGGTGACTTGACTTATAAAGGCAAATCTTTTATTGCCTGTCCATCTGGTGAAAATAGTTTCTCTTTGATTTCTGGCGAAAAATCTTGCACTGGTGGCACCAACATTGCCTTAAAAATTGTTACCTAAATGCTCTTCACTTTTTTTTGCATGTTTTGCTTTTTTAATTATTTCAATTATTTAATTGAAATCCGAATTAAAATCTAAACTTGATTTCATCTACATATCACTTCTTGCGTCTTCTTTTCCATATTATTTCGCTTATATTTGTCAATTAAAAGAAATGTTTTTTTAAAGCTAAATCATTATTAAAAACCTAAACTGTAAGTTTATATATCTAAAATACTTCTTCTATTAAATTTCATTTGAGTGATATTATTTCTAAATACTCTGTTTCCATACACAGCAAATAATATAACGAGATCTATTATGGAACAAATCTGTCTAATTTATGGTTGCGTGCCCGGCTTCATTTTATGGAACAACATGGAAATTTTAAGATTGAATTTATTCGAGACTCACCATGAAAACTAAAGATTTTGGCATTATAGCTTCCAAGTATTGATATAAAAATCTCCAAATAATGGTTGTTCATAATCCTAATAACTGGTACGTAGACTCAGCTTGCTGAATACTTGAGCTTGTAAATCATTCATAAGAATTGCTAATAACCTTTTATAGGCATTGGATAGATAAAAACTGTCTTCCATGGTCCAAGGAATATCTTCAAGAAAAATTGGTCAACACCTTATATGATGACGAAAGATATAACTTTGTTCTTGAAAAAGTCCAATCGGTCACTGGAGACTGTGATGTTACCCAAAGAAAGGGTAAGGTCTTATGCATTTATGACATGAAGTTAGAATTTTCTGCCAAAGGTGAACTTAAGAACGACGAATCAGAATCTTTCAATATAAATATCACCGTTCCTGAATTTGTTCATGATCAAGATGAAGATGAATATGTCTTTGAAATATCCACTGACAAGCATAAAGCTGAAGTTAGGAAATATTTAGTCCCCATCATAAAAGAGAAATTAATGAAGTTCCAATCAGATTTAATTGGTGCTCATGAAAAGGATGTTCAACATGCAACTTAATAGATGCCACTGATTTTGCGAAAATCCATTACGGTCTTTAAGTAATATTGATAGTTATATATATATTTATAAACTTTTCATATTGATATTGCATTAGAAAATAAAAGTCAATTAGATTGGGCCGTCAGAAGCTTTTCATTCTAAACGAATACATTGAACGCAAATAAGAATCATCGATGTTATGTCGTTGATATTTATTTGAATGTACTAAGTCATAATCATTCTGTATAAAAGAAATAAATATTATATATAGAAACTTTTATAAGAAGACACTTATACAGTTTCTTCTTCAGTTTGGACGAGCGTTTCTTCATCACTTGGGATTACCAAATTCAAAAAACATGTAATTATTGCTCCAAAAATGAAATTGGTTTCAATAATTAAGTTGATACCTTCAAGAAAACCTGCCCATGCTTGATTATTTCCACGGTATGCTAAGATAGAGTCAAACCAGTCAGGTACAACCGCAGCAGCAAATCCCCAACCTAAACCACACCCCAATATAAATTTGTTTCTTCTGGACCATTTAACAGTAGACAAAATCTTGACAGACGCAACACCAATTGTACCATAAAGATAGACCTGCATTCCACCAAATATTGTTTTAGGCATAGCTGCAAAAGTAGCTGCTATTTTTGAGAAAATTCCCATAAGTACAAGTATCACAGCCGCAGTCCATCCAGCACGACGAGAAGCGCAACCAGTGATAGCTACTACACCATTGTTAGCAGCCTGAGATACCATGGGAAGGCCACCTCCACAAGCTGCAAGCAAGCTGCCCAAAGCATCACACATAATTCCTCCTTGAACCCTAGTTTGAAGAATTTTGCCTTCAATATCGAGACGACTCGTTTCTGAAGTGGCTACGATATCAGGGATACAGCTGACACCTTCCACACAGAACATAATGAGAAAAGGAAGTACTAGAGAACCATCAACAGAATATTTGAAAGTTTTCGTCCATAGGAAATCTATTGCAGGAGCATCTCTAATACTAGATCCATCCCAATAGCCACACGCAGCAGATATTATGCAACCGACAACTAAACCAATAATAATTGCCGAGCTTTTCATAATTGGTGCCCCAAAGACTTCTACTAGCACAATAGAAATAAACGTGGAAAACCCTAGACCAATAAAGCTTCTAGATCCCCAATATTCTGCATGAGAACCAACAACGCATTTAGTATCAGTACCATAGCATCCACTACCTCCTCCCCAACTCTCCATTCCTGAACCAGCAAGGTAGATTGTTAATAAAAGTAATAAAGTACCTGTGACCATACTGGGAAAGACACGTTGAAGTATTTTAGGAGGGCAGAAAGCCATTAATATTTGTATCCAAACAGTACATAGCATCGTTCCCAAGATGGCACCAAAAGCATCTTCACAAGGTAAATACGTTCCATCGTCTGCAATTGGGCACGTCCCTTTGGCATAACGATTAGAAGCATAAGATGATGCAATACCAATAATATCAAATGTAGGACCGACAACAGAAAGGATACCAGTTCCGATGTAATACGGTGTCTTATAAATATGGAACCTAGTGATCTGTGCGAAGGTACTGATCCCAGCAGTAATTAGTGAACAGGATACTAAATGCTGAGTTTGTGCTGAATCTAAATATAATTGGTCTCCCATAAGAAGTGGAACTGCAACCAAACTCGAGATCAAAGTAAATGAATGCTGAAATCCCAAGATCAACATCAATAAGATCGGTATATCTTCATCAATAGCAAAAAACGGTTGTTCGAAATCTCTATATTTTCTATTGAACGGATAAATATCTGGGGTAAAAAGGTAAGTATAGTTATAGTCTCCCAACCATCCATCTCTAGTTGAGAGCTTTCTTCCAAAACATTTTAACTTTTCATAGAAGCATTCTCTAGAATCTTCAATGTCATCACTAAGATCTTCTCTTCCACTGCAGATGACCACTACTCCTCCCTTAAGCAGCTCTTCAGGGTTAATAGCAACCATTTATTAATGTTTTTATTGCAACTACCAAACTTGACATGGGATAGCGTTATGCTTTTATCTTTTCTATAAACTTATCAATTTCTCGTTATTCAGATCTTAGATAAAGAAAAGCGTTGGAACATCGCGTATCGCACGTCGCACGTAACCACCAAGATCCTATCTTTAGTATTCGGATTTGTACGAGCATCTTGTCAATTGGATGTAGATGAATTACTAAGGAAAATGTGTAGGGCGTATTATTATCGGAATTCATTTCTTCATGACTGTTCTCTTCAGTTTCACGGTTTATATCTTCAAATTTAAAAATGTTCAAACTTTTTTTTAGAAATAGCTTACTAGGAGTTAATAATAGGTAAACTGAAGAGATTTTAAAAGTAATGTCTAATTAGCTATTCGATGAAGGCTGTAATAATTTATTTAATTATTTAATTGGCTTATAGCTATCAGGAAAGCTCTTAGATGAACAATTTCACCATTACAGATATACTACATGCTTCAAGCACAATATTCAGGTTCTACTAGAATAATTAAGTTGATAAGCTAGCCCAATTATTAAAAAGTGGCTCAAACTCAGCTGAATCGATAGGGAACGTCGTCTTGCCAAATTTAATCGATAGCTTATGTACTGTTTTCGCAGCCTCTTATCGGATTCTCTCGGCTTAAGGCGAACTATTGATAAACGACTTCTAAATGTAAATTCCATCTTTATTAAATATTTATTTACAGAAGCAATCGGAGATGTAGATAAATATTTTGAAATTTTGATGAAACAAAAAGTTAAAGTCTATACTGTAGAATCAGTAAAGAATATATCAGGAAGGAAATGGATTACAAATTTCCGGAGAATATTGCATCGCCAGCATTGAACAATATAAGTTTTACAGTTTATGTTGGTACAATAGCCCATACTCCAAAGGTAGGAGATCTAGAAGTTATTCCTAACGCTAGAGTTGGAGTCGATACCAATGGAACCATTGTATTTATAAATAAAGGAAGTTCTGCAAAAACACCGGTCGAAGAGGCCCTTGAGTTTGATAGCATGCTAATGCAACAGCAAATTGATGTGATTGATACAACGGAAAGTGGATTACTTGAATTCTATCTTCCTGGATTTATTGACACACATATTCATGCACCTCAATACCCAAACTGTGGTATATTTGGAAATTCAACATTGTTCGATTGGCTAGTGAAATACACCTATCCCGTGGAAATGGCCCTTGAAGATCCAGCCAAGGCACTACAAGTTTACAAAAAATTGATAAGAAAGACTTTAGAAAATGGTACGACGTGCTGTGCATATTATGCTACTATTCATGCATTATCCACTAATGTATTGACCGATTGTGCAATTCAAAATGGCCAGAGAGCATTTATTGGTAGAAGTTGTATGGACTGTGGGAAGAAATTTTACTCGGATAATGGTATCAAAGGAGGTATAAATTCTACTATGGAAGTAATAAAACATATTGAGAGAAGAGACCCCCAATTTACTTTGGTGAAACCAATTTTATCACCGAGGAATGCTAATAAGTGTAGCAAAGAATTTATGTTATATTTGGCAAAGCTAAGCCAAGAAAGGGGCTTCCCAATTCAAGTTCATATGAGTGAGACCGAAGATGAAGTTAAAGATATACTTAGGCATTTCCCTGAATGTAAATCATATGCGGACATATACGACTCACATAATCTATTAACTGAGAAGACTGTTCTTGGACATTGTATCTTCATTTCAGACGAGGAATTAGAATTAATCAATAAGAGACAAAGTTCGATTTCACATTGCCCAACCTCTAATAGCTGCTTAACTTCTGGTGAAGCTCGGGTCAAATGGATGATAAGCAATTCGGCTAAAGTTGGTCTTGGAACTGACGTATCTGGCGGATTTTCACCTTCAATTTTGGCAACAGCTAGGCATGCTATTATGGTATCAAGACATGTTGCAATGAAAACTAGATCTGATCAGGACAAGTTGTCAGTAAATGAGTCTCTATTTCTTGCAACTCTAGGCGGCGCTCAAGTATGCGGAATAGACGATATAGTGGGTACATTTGAAGTGGGTAAGAAATGGGAATGTCAATTAATTTCTCTTGATGATTATGATTCTCCTTTTGATTTATTTGACTTTTTAAATCCCGATTTGGAGCAGTTTATGCACAAGAATGAAGAAGATGTACAGAAATTTCAAGATATCATAGATAAATGGGTGTTTAATGGCGATGATAGAAATGTAAAAAGAGTATACGTTAATGGTAGATGCGTTGTGGATAAAGTTACGAAGTCAGCGCTTAAAAAATTCTCAAAATGAGTTGATCAAGAAAGATTCTAGAATCTATTGTCTCATCTTTAATTTTATCACTAAATAAGATTTAGATCATCTGAACGTAACATTTAGATACTATAAATTTTAGTTAAGTAGTTCTCAAATACTTTGTAATTTAAGCATCAAATCCTTCCGGCACACCTTTAGCATGCCTTGAACCATCTCTAGAGCCCAAATATAATTCAACGACTCCTGTATCATTGTTGTCTTCTCCCAAACTGTACCATGGAATACTTCCTTGCTCAATTGATTTCAACAACCTATATGTTTCAACACTACTATATGGTATACCATTAGCAGGGTCAAAATACTTGACCTCAGTTCCTGAAATCAAGCAGTTCTTTTTATTTCCATTCGGAAGATAAAGACCCGTTGGCGCTTCTGTCTTCAAAACAATTGCCATGGTCTCTTCCTTAGCATCCTCTTCAATTTCTTCTACTATTGTTTGAGCAATTCCAAATTTAGGTAGTTTTCTTAATTTTTCGAAGATCGGGTTGTCCTCATCAAGTTCAGATGCTGGGGTTAGTAACTCATCTTTCTCATTTTTGACTATTGCATAGGGATTTTCAACTTGACCTATACGCACTATTGTTCTGAGGTCTTTGAATCTTCTCGACGCGGGTAGTAATGACTGTGGACCCAATAAATAAGACTTGATACTTGAAATATCTACAGGGTGTTTTTCATCAAAATCAAAAAGAAAAATATTATTTCTTGCCACTCTTTGAGCAGGTCCTTCAAACTGTTCATCCAACAAATTATATTCTGGTAATGGAGTTGCTCCTACTGATTCTGGAGCCTCAGAATCAATTTCTAGATCCTTTTCATTTAGCTCATCAGCAAACTTTACTTTCTTTTCCTCGAGCTTTTCTCCATCAACAGTTTCGATATCTTGATTATTATCAATAGGTATGCCTTCATTATTCTCAATTTTTTCAGAATCCTTACTGACCGGGCAACATTCTTCTTCCGATGATTTATGCTTTAATAAGTTCTCCTTATTCACGCCTACTGCATCAACTGGTTCTGAATCCTCCATCTTTACATCTGGTCGATTATGTTTTGAAGCAATAATATGTCGATCCTTGGAATTAGGATCTAAACTGTTTATATTCTCCGAGTTGCCAGTTGGATCTGTTTTTTTATTCTCAAGACAATCGTCAAGAATAGTACTAATCGCACCTATCCCACTATCTGCCGAAATAGTTAGATTAATGTCAGTATTATTGTCAAGATTCAGGTCGTTAAGTCCTCCCAGGTTTTCTGATTGTATCAGCGGACTATCAGCTTCAACGCTATCAACATTACTATTCACATTAAAATCATCCATTAGGTGACTCTCAGCAGCATCTGAATTGGTTTCTTCTTTCAATTTTAATGCTTCTTCTAAACGCCTTTTTTCAATTTCTTCCTTCACCATAGGTAATTCTGTATCCAATTCGCCCGGTAATCTCTTGAATAAAGGTTCATCAGAAATTTTCTTTTTTCTTCCTGGTCTTTTCTTAGACTTCCTCAATACTTGCTGCATATGCCTGAATCCTAACACTTCGTCTAAAGGAGTTATATATGATTCTTGACTAAGAAATCTTACCACATTTTGAAGTTTTACTCTCTTCAGTAAAAACATTTGACGCTGCTTTTCCTTTTTATATATCTCTTGTTCCCTGAATTGATTTAAGGATATGACATTTGCCTTCTCTGTTTCTATTGCTTCTTCTAGTTTTTCTTCTTGAGTTAGATCGACATGCTTCACCCGTACTATAGGTGTAGAGTTTGCTTTTTTCTTTTCATGTCGTTTTAATTTTTCCACGAGAGCTTGCTTACTTTCAACTACTGATGATCTTGAAGACGCCCTTCTAGCTGATAGCATGAGAGATTCTGATGTCACCAAGGATTTGGGCTTCTTTATTTGCACTTCAGTGGTTTTAGCTCTCTTTATTGCAGGAACAATACCATGTTTCTTCTTTAACTTACGTTTTTTCACACTTTCTTGTCGTTGTAATTCTTTCTCTCCTTCACTCATGTCCGAGTCTGATGCTGATATATCTGAATTAGAAAGTTGTTCATCTGAGTCAACTTGTGCTTCCTCCTCATCGTTTTCTGAAATTGATGTTATTCCCCCATTGCTTTGAACTTCTTCATTTTCTCCTTTTCGTTGCCTTTCATCATCACCGTCATCACCGGACACTTCTCTTTCTTCTTCTTCTTCTTCTTCTTCTTCAACCTCTTCTACAAATTCTTCATCATTGGCATCTTCTTGAAACAAAAGGTTCACATTCTCATCATCTTCTGTATACAAATGCGATACAGATTGTTGTGCTTCATTTGATTGTTCTTCTAAAGCTATAAGCTGTTTCAAACGAGAACCGGCATTATGACGCCTGACCCTGGTTACAACTAAGCTATCCTCATCTCCCATTTGCTTTATTGCTTGATTTATTAATGTATTAAATAATGGAGACAAGTTTAAAAGTTGTGCATTTAAAAGTTCGATTTTTCAGAGATATCGAGAGACAAAAAACTTGAGACATTAATTCTTCGCTATAATACCAATAAGGTTTAATAACTATGAAACAGTCAATTAATTCCAATATAAGGAGCCTAGGTAAAATAAGCCTGCTCCGAAATTTCTCGAGGCATTCGTCATTATTGCACAATGTAGATACTAAGTTAACAGCAACGTCTGAGACTGAGATGTCTCATTTCAATTCATTGGCTTCCAGCTGGTGGGATGTTAATGGTCCTCAAAGAATTTTGCACAAAATGAACTTATTAAGAATGGATTTCATTACTAATTCTGTTAGATCTCATATCAAGCTAAATAATCCTGATACACCCTTAGAGGAATCAATATATATCCCCCCATATAATGTTGACTTGCTTCCTGGAGGAATCAAAAATGCAATAATCCAAGAACAGGAAGATAAAAGAGATGAAATACTCAATTCCAATAAATTGGAAGTGCTAGATGTTGGTTGTGGAGGTGGTATTTTATCCGAGTCAATGGCTAGATTAAGCTACGTTGACAGGGTGACAGGAATTGATTTATCTAGAGATGTAATAGAAGCTGCTAATTTACATAAAGCGAAGGATCCTATATTTACCATGAATCCTAATAAATTGAAGTATGAGTTGAATGCAATTGAAGATTTACCTGCAAAAAACACTTACGACATAGTAACAATGTTTGAAATGCTCGAGCATGTCGATTATCCTTCTAACGTTTTGATTGAAGCGTTAAAGAGAGTTAAGATAGGTGGATGGGTATTTATTTCCACTATAAATAGAGACTTCGTTAGTTGGTTTACAACCATATTTATGGGTGAACATATATTAAGAATTGTCCCAGTGGGTACACACACCTTGGCTAAATATATTAATCAAGAGGAAATTAGGAATTGGATTGAACAAGATCCAGAAAGAAAAAAATCTTACGAGGTTGTTGATACCAAGGGATGCATCTATTTACCTGCGTATGGCTGGAGATTTACAAATAGTCCCAACGTTGGTAATTATTTCATGGCGATTCAAAGAAAAAAGTAAAATTGTAAATAGCCCGCAATAAATATTGTATCACATATCTTTAATTTTTATATAAATTTGATTGAAAATTTCAGCTTAATTAGCAATTTGGGCATTGTCAGTCTCAGCTTCCTCGTCAATGAAAGTTGGCAAATTATCAGTTCCCACCAGCTCAGCCTCTGTTAAATAACTTGGGACACCTATACCAGATTCTGCCATTTCACTTTCAAAATCCATTTCATCTCCTAATGCGTCTAACTCTGCATCTAACTCAGATTCACTAATGTCATCTGGTACATCATAACTAGTCAGGAGAGCCTCCTGTAATTCATTAGATTTATCTATCAAATCTAACATCTCATCTTGCAAGGACTCAATTTTGTCAATATCTATCTTTCCATATGTTTTCTTAAGCTGTTTGTTTGCCGTCTTCATCGCATCAACAGTTATCATAGTATTTTGAAGATTGTCAGTTGTCATAGATGCTTGAGTCATGTTCCATGATTGATTCTCCAATTGATCCTTTTGTGCCTCTATCTGTTTACGCTGCCTTAAAAGCTTGAGTGCCTTTTGTTTTAAAGCAGATTTTCCGGGCCCATCCCTCATTCTACTAATCTTTTGTTGGTAGGTTGATAATTCAGAGTTTATTTTAGATAGCTTAACATCCAAAGATCCAACTCTTTCATCTATATTTTTGACGGCATCATTAAGAGAGGGCTTAGGTACCGTACTCTTTGATCCGAAAAGTCTATTCATGTTGATATGTCCCCTTTAAGCTTTAAGTGTACGGAATAAAGTGAATGCCCTGGCCTTATCAATATTTTAGTAGACATTATGACCTTCAATCAACTCACGTGACAATATCATAGAAGTATTGAATCTTGTATTTCCATTTGTACGACGAAATCATGCCATCAAAGGAAGCTTGCAATATTGATATTTTCCTGCAATTATTGATACTAGAATATTTGATTTCAGGTTTGTTTTTAGCTTTTTCAGACCTTGTTTCGGATCTTCTTGCCACTTGCTATATTTATGTGAACTTGTGACAATTTCACGAATGCAAAATTTTGAATCCAAAATTCCCTTTAATCATTTGGGAAAATTTTTAGCTATCAATATCTTTTTTATTTAGAAAATGAATGAATTGATTCTTGATATCGTTAATACTATATCATTTCATTCTCTACCAACTGAATTTTAGAAAGTGCTTCACTAGCTCAGTAGGCAGAGCGTCAGTCTCATAGTTTCTTAATTGTGTTATCTGAAGGTCGACAGTTCGAACCTGCCGTGGAGCATTTTTTTTTTCGTGAGTTCCTTCATGCTTTTCTTCAATTTTATATCACTTAAAGTATTTGGAATTAATTATTTTATAAAAAACAACAATGCCAGAGGTTGCAGAAGTACGTGTATTTCAAAATTGGTATTAAACTGATTATGACTAACCTGAATAGGTTGCACACGTTTGTGCTTTACTCAAACGTAATATTCTAGGATTCAAAATTTCACATACCATCATCAATAATGATCCATTACTATTTCCAGCTTTAAAAGGCAGCTCCAATCCCGAGAAAGAGATCCATTATTTGAAGAAAAATTTAATAGGTGCAACAATCAATTCGGTAGGAAGGCATGGAAAATATTTTTGGTTAAGACTAAATTTATTAGATTCGAAAGAGACTGGTGTTTTATTAATGCATTTCGGTATGACAGGCATGATTAAGATCAAAGATATCAAATCGCATCTTACATTCATGGAGAATGGGGGCGACAAAAAAGTTTTGAGAAGGATTCAAGGTGAAGAGCCGAGTACTACTTCAAAATTTTTTAAAAAAGAGAAGACAATAGTAGATCCAACGGGGAGCGGTGATATCAAAGTAGAGAAAAATGAAGAGGAAGTTAAGGAAGGAGAAGAAAATGAAAAAGAAGATGAAATATGGCCTCCTAAATTTGTCAAAATGGAAATGACATTAGAGAACGAAGGCCAGAAATTTGAATTAGTATTTGTAGATCCGAGAAGATTGGGCAGAATAAGGTTTTTATCAGGAGAAAACATTCAAACAAATGAGGAATTACTTTGTGAAAAACCATTATCAGAATTAGGACCTGATTATTCCAAGCCTGTTAAAGTCAAGCAAGATCCTAAATTTACTTTTGGAGATCCTGATCCTGATAACCATGGAAGACCAATATTATCTATCGAAGAGTTCAATAAGCTAATATTGTCTAAAAAGAAGCCAATAAAAAGCTTATTATTGGAACAGCAGTATTTTTCAGGTATAGGAAATTGGGTAGGTGATGAGATTTGTTATCATTCAAGGCTTCATCCCAATGAGATAATATCGAACAAACTTTCTTCTGACGCCGAAAGTATTCACAAAGTTGTGAAAGATTTGTATAATAGCATAATTTTTGTTTGCCAAGAAAGTGTTCGATTGGAAGGAGACGTAACCAAGTTTCCAGATGATTGGTTGATGTTATATAGATGGGGAAAGGCCAGAAAAAATAGCCCTAAAGCAAAGACAAAGGAAGGATACCAAGTAGACCATATCACTATTGGAGGCAGGACCTCCTGTTTCGTTCCAAATTTACAAAAACCTTTAAAAAAGGAATCGAATCCTGTGAAACAAGAAGATGAACTAAAAACAAAGAAGAGAAGGACTAAGTGAAAATTTTAATGATAGAACGATATCCTTATATTCTATTTGCTTTCAACCTTAGACTAATTCTATTGTATAGCAAACATGTGCCTCAAGCTAGACATTGCTCTTTTCATATTACCATACATAATAAAACATGATACAACTTCAAATCCAAAATAATAAGTCTGCATTCTTTTATATGTTTGCTTCATTTAAGTCATATGCCCTTTACAAATCAATCAATTGTAGTTGAAAAAGGCTAGATTTGCAATGACGGTTTTTCTGGAGCAGAAGTTCACAGAGATGGTCTCGTATATTTTCCATCGATAATGCACAAACACAAAAATGCATGTCATCGAGAGGAGCAAGTGAATAAATTTCAATGACAAGCACTCGAACAAGAGAGTTTGAATTTTCACTTTATCAGTTCTGATTTGTATACATCTTTCTATCTCATAGTTTTAATTTAACTAGGAGTGAAAATGATACTGCAATATCTCATCATGGTTGCAATATTTCTGATTGTGCTATTGACATATGAAATGTATCAACTATCGCAATTGATTGTACAGATTGTAGCAAAATCCAATCTGATACTCTCAAGAAAAGACCTCAATGATGATGCACAACCTGATGACGTTGATGCTGTCGGGGAATTTTCTTATTACGTTTCAAAATGCCGTGAAACTGCTAATCAGAGAGCACGTTATTCACTTGATGTGTTTCCTGACGAAATAATCCAGGGAATCGTGAATTTTTTAGATCAACAAGACATTCTCAGTATTCAACTAACAAACCGAAGATTCTATTCGATTGCGAGGACTAAACTTTTTAAAAATATATTTGTTCGGAATCCAGATTTACCCAAGTTTGTTCGCCCATTCAAAGAAATTGGCGATGTTATGAACTTTAGCGAACCGCTAAATTTTCATAGTAATTATACAATTATATCACAAGTAAATTTCATTAAGCTATTGGACAAATATACATTCAATCCTGCGTTTGTTAACAAGATAATCATCAGTAATCCAAAATTCTCACAGAGTTTTCTTGAGAGAATTAAAAAAATATTTGGAGAAAATGTTATATCATTTGAAGAATTATCATCATCAATTGGAGATTTGCATGATAATACAGAATCTAAATTTTTTAAGCATTATTATAAAATCCAACCGCCAGAAGTTATTTGGAATCTATATTTCTTCAATATTGGTTGTCATTTTTTAACTGATTTTCAATTCAATGACCATTTAATTGAAATAGCTAACAAGAAAAACTTAGCCATACCAGATTTGCCAATGTCTGTAAATAAAATAAGCTTTGAGATAAATTGTTTCACCGAGGCAATAAAACTGTGTCTTGTTAAATGGCAGAAAAATTTTAAGAATGTAAATCAGTTACTGGTAGAAGGAGACACAATAAAATTTGTAAATGCTTTGCTTGAAATTGGGGTATCTTCTTTGCTGGTTAAAGATCTCACCTTAAGCTTCAATAATTCTCGAGAATTCTCTACCTTCAAGTTAGAAAAAGTAATCAACTTGTCTGAAGTAGAAAGATTAGAATTGTCATTTAAAAACGCTACCATACAGAGTCCAAATCAGGATGATAATTACTGGCTCCATTCATTTTTCAAGAAAATGGCTACCGAGTTGATAAATTTACTGGAAATATCGATATGTTGTTTTACTGGACGTCGAATATTCAAGGGCCCTCTTCAGACAGGACCTGATTTAAACATATTCTTCAAAGAGTTGAATGAAAATCAGTTAAAAACTATTCAATTAAGCTATGGATATTTTCAGGACTTGTATTTTTTTAAGGAAGGATTGAAAAGACAATTGCAATCCCTACAGACGCTTGTGTGGATAGGAAATATCACTTGTGACTTTCATATTGAATACTATAAATCGGATATGACACAGGGCTCGACATATGATAATTCTCCGATTGCAAATGAACTTTTTGAACTAGCTAGTATCCGGGGAAATAAATATTTTAAATTAGGATCAATTGAAAAATGCTACGAGCTAACGAAAGCTACACCAATGACATTGGAATCATTCAAAGAGGGGATTACAAAATTGGTATCTGATCCGCAACACTTTCCAAATTTAAAGTATGTGGTAATCAATGGACATCATTATGCGATCAACCGGACCTGTGACGATTTTATAGAGATAGTTCCTATATATGACTAGCAATAGGTTTAAAGATGCAACGATGGTGATTTAAGGGAGCAACAGTTTTTCTGCTGAACCACAAATGCACGAATATCAGAATCGTATGTTCATTGTAGAACTCCAGGCAATGTATTGTGCCACTAAAAAAGATATTTTTCAATCCCAGTAATGTTTTTACTTATATTGTCGATATCGTCACTACATTGTTCCCTCAGGTCCGAAATTTGCAACCGTAGAGCTGATGCAAGATTTTTCCGTAGTCTGTCATCACGGGTTAAATTGGAAAGGAGAAACCCCGAGTATTCCCGATTGAAATTGTAAAAATAGAAACTATGGCGATAAAGAATGATTCGTGAGTTTGAAAGAAATTACATGCTGTTAGGTTTCTACAAAGGATGTTGAATACAAACTTTAAGAAATGGCTAAAAATGGCCAACCAGGAGAACAGGTGAAGTGGTTGGTACTAGAAAAAAATAAGAAAAATTAACTTCGCCAAGCTGACAAGGTTGCGAATGGACAAACAAAGGAAAATAGACAAGATTGCAGCTGGCAGACAAAGCATAGCAGAATAAGATCGAATGTTGAATACTGTTGACAGAATCATGTATTTACCAATAGCTCCGATGTTTTAAGATATCGCTTGTAGTTCAGTTCGGCGAGTGACCTCCTCCGTGTTCGCATATCCTATAAGGACTTAATAGGTTCTCTCAGCCGATTACTGCCAGAAATGAATCCGATAATAAGCTATACCAAGTATGCGATTGCAATTTGCAATATCTCGGGCTTGAGTTGGAATGTGATTATTCGCCAATTTTGAATCATGGAGCTGCTGGGGTCGTTGGATGTTGGATGTAGGAGCTGTTGCGGCCGTTGGATTGTTGGCTAATAATGTCAATGGTGCCGGAGTCCTGAAATGCTATTAAAGCCTATAGATGAATCCTCTTACCAACAAATTAATCATATTATTTTCACAATAACTGGACTATTAAACTACTTAAATTACCTGGGACAACTGCTTTTACTCGCTGACAAGTTAACCTAGCTGGGGGCTATCCTATTGCAAAATCTCCTTTTCCATTCGATGTACCACAATATGGCGGATAAGTCTTTGGTCTCGCGGCATTACCGCAAAAGACCTGACAAAATCTTCCCTGAAGAACGCTTCTTTCCCCAGCACTTTCCCCAGCTCGCTCCTTAGCTTGTTCTCTAACTTTACTAATTCTCTCCCTAGCTCGTTCCCTAAAATTCTCCTCCCTTTCTGGCCGCATCTTCCTCCCCTCTCTTTACCATACTTGATTTCCCGTAAAAGCCTCGCTGTCTCCTCATTACCTGCACATAAACAGGGAAGACACGGAATCCGTGCTCGAAATTTTATCACATATACAGGAAATACCCCTCCAGCTATTCATTTTTCCTATGCAGTCTTAGAAGACGTGTCGCGTGGGCTTAATATACGGTTACTACCACCACACCTGATGTAGCGGCTGTCCAAGAAACAATCGTTTCCCTCTGAGGATTGCGGCTATACTAAAATCAATTCTTCTTCTAGGATTCGTAGTAAGGCATACCTAATATCCTAACTTGTGTTGTTTGACCGCTGACACCCTATCTCTAGTTTGAAACCTCAGTTTTCCTCGTCCTGACAGCCACATCATCGAATTATGGATGGAATCAGCATAATAGAATGACAGAATGCAAAGAAACAGATCACGTGATGACATCAATTGCCAGACATCGGCGAAGAATCTCAAATGTCACACATCTCTACTACCTCAGCGACTCTGTTCCATGGCTAAAGCTACACCGTGAAACAGCATGAGCACCAACACGAATAAATTCTTACATATACCAGACGAACAAGCTAAAAATCCCCAATTAAAGAGCCCTATGAGCTCCGAAAGCAAACGTCTACGAGCTGATATCTGCAGGCTGGTATCAACAGGCTAGTATCAACAGGCTAGCATCTAAAAGCAAACTTCTGCAAGTAAACATCTAAAAGCAAGCTTCACAAGCTTCACAAGCTTGTAACAATCAGAATTGTACTATCACACTACTTATTCATAATCACCATTTTCGTCTTACCATATACTGATTATCCATGTTAACCTTGTCTTTGGATTGATTACGTAATCGCAACTATCGTTCACCTTATGTTGTTATTAGCGAGAATCTGAGAGTATTACAGGTGAAGGTGAGGAGACCTGTAGCTTATAGTAGTGTGTGTAATGGTGTTATTGCGTTTAGTGACACTTGATAAACACTTTTAGTAATTGATCCTATAGTTAATTTATACTATATTTATACTATATTTACACTATATTTATACTATTAGCTATACTATTAGGTATACTATTAGGTATACTATTAGGTATACTATTAGGTATACACTTAGTGATACAGTTATTCTGTTAATGATACGTTGAGTGCTCCGGTACTGTTACCCCTGTAAAGTTCCCATGTCTTTTCCGAGTTTGCTCACTATTATTTAGTCGCAAATCGCGGAGTTCTTCCTCAGGAAAAAATCGGAACCAACCCTCGTACTTTGCGTTTTTTTCCGAAACTCCACTATTGGGGCAATAGATCTTTTGATAAAAATTTTATCCATAGCGATGGGATAAAAGCTTCAGCATTCCCTGTATTATGTGAAAAATTGTAGGATTTGATATTGAAATTATTTGCAAATCAATTTTGAATCAAGGTTTTGCTAGGTTCTAACATAGTTCACATAGGTAGATATACAATTGCATCATGTTAACGCAAGCAAGGACTACCACAAAGGTAACACGTCAAATTCGCTTCTCTTCGTCGTCGAGTGGTGCCAAAAAGACGTCAATTCATACCCATACAATCAAGACTCCTGTGGACTTAGATGCTGCTATCGCAGCATTAAAGCCAAAGACCACTAGATTGTCTATTGAAGGCCCAATCGAGTGCTCTTTGGAGGGATTCAACTTGTTGAACTCTCCTATCTTCAATAAGGGATCAGCTTTCTCCAAAGAAGAAAGAAAGGCTTTTGGTTTGGAAGGTTTGCTTCCATCGAGAGTCAATTCTTTGGATGAGCAAGTAGATAGAGCCTATCGTCAATTTAGTTATTTGAAGACCCCATTGGCCAAGAACGATTTTTGTTCTTCTATGAGAATACAAAATAAAGTGTTATACTACGAATTGGTAAGACGTAACATTAGAGAAATGTTACCAATCATCTACACACCAACTGAAGGTGACGCCATTATGTACTACTCTGAAAGATTTAGAAAGCCTGAAGGCTGTTTCTTGGATATCAATGATCCAGACTCCATTGACGAAAGAATGGCTGCATACGGTGAAGAAAAGGATATCGATTATATTGTCGTTTCCGATGGTGAAGGTATCTTGGGTATTGGTGATCAAGGTGTCGGTGGTATCAGAATTGCTACTGCGAAATTAGGTTTAATGACTTTATGTGCTGGTATTCACCCTGGTAGAGTTATGCCAGTGGTTTTGGATGTCGGTACCAACAACGAAAATTTAGTTAACCATGAATTATACATGGGTAACAAAATGAAGAGAGTTAGAGGTGAGGAATATTGGAATTTCGTTGACAAATTTATACATGCTGTCAAGAAAAGATTCCCAAGATCCGTTTTGCATTACGAAGATTTCGGAGTTTCTACTGGTAGAGATATGTTATACAAATACAGAGAAGTTCTTCCATCATTCAACGATGATATTCAAGGTACTGGTGCTGTTGTCATGGCATCCATGACTGCTGCATTAAAATTCTCTGATAAGCAATTATTGGACTCTAAGGTTGTCATCTTTGGTGCTGGTTCTGCAGGTTTAGGTATTGCTGATCAAATTGTCAACCACATGGTTTCTCATGGTTCTACCGTAGAAGATGCCAGAAAGCGTATCTTCGCTATGGATCGTAACGGTTTACTTATGAAATCTTCCGAAGCTTCTCCAGCTCAAATGGTGTACTCTCATGAAGACAGCGAATGGGAAGGTATCAATACTAAGAGCTTGTATGAAGTCGTCAAACAAGTTAAGCCAACTGTCTTGGTTGGTTGTTCCACCCAACCAGGTTCTTTTACGGAGGAAGTCATTAAGGAAATGTATAAGCATAACGATAAACCAATCGTCTTCCCATTATCTAACCCAACTAGATTGCATGAAGCCTTCCCAGTGGACATCATGAAATGGACTGATAACAATGCCTTAATTGCAACTGGTTCCCCATTCAAACCTGTTGACGGTTTTACCATTTCGGAAAACAACAACTGTTTTACCTTCCCAGGTATCGGTTTAGGTGCTGTTTTATCCAGATGTACCACAATTTCCGACACCATGGTTTCTGCTGCTGTTGATCGTTTGGCCGAATTATCTCCAAAGATGAGTGATCCAATGAATGGTTTACTTCCAAGGTTGGAAGAAATTGACGAAGTTTCTGCAGAAATTGCCACCGCTGTTATTTTGCAATCTTTGAAAGAGGGTACTGCCAGAATTGAAAGCGAAGAAAAGCCAGATGGTGGATTTGTGGAAGTTCCAAGAGAATTTGACCAATGTCTTAAGTGGGTCAAATCACAAATGTGGAAACCAATTTACAGACCTTTGGTTAAAGTTGAACATGTTCCAGAAATCCATACCTTCCAGAATTAAATGCTATTATAGATGGGAAAAGAAATACTCTTTCAGGAGCTAATTGTTTAGTTTCCATTAAAAATTTATTTAGGGATAAATTTGCAGGTTATCATATAGAATCATTAATAATACTAATACTAATTATAATTTAAATTGATGTAGATATTTAAGGATTTTGTTATACATAGAATATTCTTTGCTGTTTAATTATAAATTAGAGTTTAAAAACTTTACCACTTTAACAATACCAAATGATTCTTTTTCATCCACTTCATCAATTTTTGAAACACTACCATTTTCAATTTGTTTAAGTAAAGTGTATTCAAACGTCATCATAGAATCATGTACCCCCCAAGGTTCTATATATATTTCTAAATTACATTTACCTAGGGTGTCGAGTCTGGAGTAGTGATGCTTAGGCAAAAATTGGCCCTGAGAATCGCCATATCTTTCTGCATTTAACGGGACACCCAAGGCAATTTCACTCCAATTCAAAATTTCATCTCTAAAAGATTCGTCTTCTCCAAATATAAGAAAAAGTTTATACTTTGGGTTTTCAAAAAAAGTAATATCTTTCCAATATTTCTTTTCAAGAGGGAGTTTCAATGTAGGGGAGATTTTATCCGCATTATCTTTAATATAATTTCCCTTATTAATCTTAAAATATTTATATCTAATATAATCGTACTTCTCATTTACACTATAACTTGATCCAGCTACATTTTGCCAATCTTGTAATCTAATTATAATCCATGGACTCACTAATAAAATCTGCAGAGGAGAAGGCAATTCCTTATTGATCGGGTTTTTTAGATATTGCAAATAGTTAATAACAATATTTCCACCAGCAGAATCTCCAAGTAATAATATATTAGTGTTACCGTCTCGAATAGTTAAATTTTTATAAGTTTTATGTAATTGCAAAATCTGCTCCGGCAATAAGCTTTGACTTACTAAAGAATAGTTCAATAGAATAATGGAAAACTTGGATCTTATATCGTTATCCAAGAGCATATAAATTGCAATTAACGTCTCTAATTGACATTGCTGAGTAGATTTATTATATCCCCCACCATGGATGAAAATCAAAATAGGGTCTTTTAAATTCCTTTGTTTCTGCTTTACTACCCATAACGAGAATTCATCATACTCTTCACCGTATCCTGGAAGATTAGCGACAAGTTTTTCATGTTCTTTGGTAACATCCTGAAATAATTTTTTAACTGGCAAGGAAAATGCCTTTAATTTTATTTCTTCAAGAGCACTTATTGACCGGAGTAAAGATAACCTAAGTGTTCTGAAAAGCGAATATTTGAATCCTCTGTATTGGGTCCCCACTGTGTAGAACTTGATAGTATCCTTAAACAATGTAAATAACACATTTAGACTTTCTAGTATTTTAAAAAATAAGCCCATCTATTTCTATTTCTTTTTATATAAAGAATTATTCTGCACGTTATCAACTTTTTATGTTTTTAACTCCTTTTAATATTTGAAAATGAGTTTAAATTTCTAGCCTCTTGTTTCTCCTATCTCTCTATTCATAGATAATTGAATTTAATAATATGATATTCACAGTTTTCAATTAGAATTTTCTATTCATTACTATGCATAATATAATTGAAACATATCAATGTGGAAATTTATCTCAATTCAATAGATAAGATGTGAGGATACTCCATGCTTACGTTTTAGCCCTGCATCTTCCTCTATCGTTACCCTACTTGCATTTGGAGTATTAGCCAACAAATAGTTAAAAGCGTGAGTTTCATGGAATTCAGCACAAGTTACACAAAACTAGTTTTTCAGCTTGTTCCCAACGTCCGACCACTTCTAACTACTAAAATCAATAAAGAGGTATCATAACTAATAAAACAACTGTAAATAATAGTAAAAATGTCTGTCGAAGAATTGAAAGAGACTGTTTCTAAGTTGCAAGAGAGAATCCAATTTTTGGAAAAGAATGCAGGTATTGTACCAGACGTTCCAAAGTCCATTAGAATGGTTTTAATTGGACCACCAGGTGCTGGTAAAGGTACTCAAGCACCAAACTTGAAAGAAAAGTTCTGTGCTTGTCACTTAGCTACTGGTGATATGTTAAGAGCTCAAGTCAAGGCTAAGACTCAATTAGGTGTTGAAGCCAAGAAGATCATGGACCAAGGTGGATTAGTTTCTGATGAAATCATGGTTGGTATGATCAAGGAAGAATTGGAAAACAACAAGGAATGTAGGCAAGGTTTCATTTTGGACGGTTTCCCAAGAACTATTCCCCAAGCTGAAAAGTTGGACAGCATGTTAAAAGACAGAAAATCTCCATTGCAAAATGCTGTTGAATTAAAGATCGATGATGAATTATTGGTTTCTAGAATTACTGGTAGATTAGTCCACCCAGCCTCTGGAAGATCTTACCACAAGTTATTCAATCCACCAAAGAAGGAAATGACCGATGATCTTACTGGTGAGCCATTAGTCCAAAGGTCTGACGATAACGAAGAAGCTTTGAAAAAGAGATTGGTAACCTACCACAACCAAACCGAGCCAATTGTTGATTACTATAGAAAGGCTGGTATCTGGAGTGGTATTGATGCCTCTCAAAAGCCATCCAAGGTATGGACCGACATCTTAAAATGTTTTGGTCAAAAATAAGTAATATTTTGGGCTACATAATGGCATTGAAGATATCCTTTTCATCCACACGCATATACAAGATCCTATATTTAAAATAATCTAAAATTATATCTTAAGTATTGCTAAAAAAAACTAAGAAGAAATCAAATTGATTTTTTTTCTGATTTTAAAATAAAATTGTAAGTTCAGTGACGTATTATTTGATTATGTATCATTTTTTTGCTATTTAAAATTTTTCTCTTTTTACCTTAGTGTTAAGATCATCAACGGGACTTCTTTTTCTATTGGCTTCATCAAAGCAAGTAACATGCATAATCTTACGACTGTTCTTACCTTCACCAGAAGACTTTACGCAATTTAGCCAACACCATTCTCCCAAATCATCATTATAAGTTGCTTTGATTTGTTCACGACAAATTATGCACTTATTATTCATATTTGTTTCCGATGAAGGAACAATAACGTAAGAAGTCTGAGTATTCACAGGTTCCTGTGTCGATACGTCTACAGTTTTAGAGGTGCTAGTAGTAGAATATTCTAATAAATCCTCATCCTTAAATTTAACCCAATCGTAATCATCTAAATACCAATTTCTGGCTTGGACATTTGTATTTCCAGAAGACAACTTTGTGTTGATTCTAAAATGCCAATCCAAATGTAACCTTTTTTTGTTATTTCCATTATCATCAACGGTAAATCTTTTACCACACAAACCACATTTAGAAGGTTTGGCTTCGTATAATAATGTGACAGATTCACTTGATGGTGTGTTATTGTTAATAAATGCTTGAAATGATTTTGAAATATCGTTTTGATATTTTGATAATTCGTTATATTTTCCTTGTTCGTAGTCTGTTCTTTTCATATTATTATGATTATTAAATGCAGAATTTGTTAAGATATCTTGTAAAATATTGCTCGATGGCAATTCATTACTTGGCGTTTGATATCTAACTCGTGGGAGTATTAATTCGTAAGTAGGTTTACTTCCAGGTTTGAGGGATTGATCAACGAAAACCAAACCAGTTGCAATCAATGCTTGAAAAAGATCGTTTGCTCTTGAAGGTTGTGGTTGAGGAGGAACCATGGATATTAGCTTAGAATGAGATGCACTAGGAGTGGCCGCAGGAGTTGGTGTAGGGGTAAGAGGAGAATTTAACTCTTGCTGTCTAATGTTATTTAACTGGGCCTGAACGGCTTGTAGCTCGTTAGGTTTCATTTGTTGACTAGATAACAATGATTTTAATTCAAGCAAAGCCTTAAATCTGTCTTTTAACTTCAAATCTGGTCTCGTAGAAAGCTTCCTCTCAAAAAGTGGGACCAAACTATCTATATCATCGATTAATGCTTTGTTCGTTAATCCTTTCATCTTTGAAATTTCCGCCTGAGATAGGAAGTTCTGGATCTTATCCATCTGCTCCTTAGGAAAGAGAGGAAAGTTTGTTCCCTTAGTTTTTGTGAGTTTCCATGTTTCGAACAAATTTACCAACTTTTGTCTGATGGCGTCGTTTACTAGTAAATAGACATGGCTGAACAATTTAAACATCTCATCCCCAACGAAGATATTATAGGGACTTCCGACAGATTTGCAGATTGAATCCAATACATACAATGCAAACAATTTTTGATCGGGTATGCACTTATATATTCTGTTCATAATAGCGTTTACTATTCCTTCTGCCACATCGGTATTCTCTCTGGCTATGTTAGTAAGATTCTCAATTATAGGACGAGAATTAAACGTCAAATCATTTAAGCTTTGTGCATAATCCTCCACAATTGTTGACGAAATATCTGATGTCATATTAGTGATATTTTTATGACTGATTTGCTCTAAATAGATAGATAAATTGTTTTATTATCTCCATGATGATTTTGGCCCTTTCAAATTTTACAGAAAGACGAGGAAAATAATCACGTGCATATTAAGCGCGGTGTGAGTCAAAAATTTTCCCACTAATCGCATTTTAATAGATATAATGAATTTTTCAGCATTTTTGATCTTTCTTTATAAGAAATGTCCCCTGTAGGAACTGCTAATAACAAGAGAGAATCCGCTACTGCCAGAGTTTTAGGATCTGCATCCGCTGGTATCTGTGAAATCGCAGTTTTCCATCCAGTTGACACAATCTCTAAAAGATTGATGTCAAACCACGGAAAGATTACATCTGCTTCTCAATTAAACAGTGTCATTTTCAAAGAACATGCATCCAAGGCACTTGGATCAAGACTCTTTACCTTGTTTCCAGGTTTAGGTTATGCTGCTTGCTACAAAATTTTGCAAAGAGTGTACAAATACGGAGGACAACCATTCGCTAATGAATACTTAACTAAGAACTTTAAAGATACTTACGAATCATGGTTTGGACCAAAGACTGGTAAGGCCTTATTATCCGCTACTGCTGGTTCTTTGATCGGTATCGGTGAAGTTGTTTTATTGCCATTGGACGTTTTGAAGATCAAACGTCAAACAAACCCTGAATCTTTCCGTGGCAGAGGATTTGTTAAGATCTTAGCTGACGAAGGTTTCGGCTTATACAGAGGTTGGGGTTGGACTGCTGCCAGAAATGCTCCAGGTTCCTTTGCTTTGTTTGGAGCTAACTCGTTCGCCAAGGAGTACATTTTTGGCTTGAAAGACTACTCATCTGCTACATGGACTCAAAACTTCGTTACTTCCATTTTTGGTGCTTCTGCTTCCTTGATCGTCTCCGCACCATTAGATGTCATTAAGACCAGAATCCAAAATAGAAATTTTGAAAACCCAGAATCTGGTTTTACCATCTTAAAAAACATGGCTAAGAAAGAAGGTATTACGTCTTTTTTCAAAGGTTTAACTCCTAAATTGTTAACTACTGGTCCAAAACTTGTATTCTCTTTTGCTTTGGCCCAAACTTTAATTCCTGCTTTTGACAAAATGATTAAGTAGTGATTCAGTATTTATATTATTAGATGATTCTACCTGAGTAGATGTATATATGTATATAGTTGATTAAATTTATATATCATGACACTTACCTAATTAGGAAATTCCGAGATGGATGACTAAAATCTAAAATCACCCATGTGTAACTAACTAATGTGATAATTAATTATTTTAAGAACATTTCTTTTATATGACAAGTACAACTGGTATTGTATTTGGATGTATATTTCTCTGATATAATAGTCAAATTTAGGGAGGTCTTTGAAGAGTCACACTATTTTGTGAAAGTACGAATTTACTTACCTAATTCGCCCTCAAGATGAAGTTATTACTTTGGATCATATATACATTAAAGATTAATTTATTTCAGACTATTGTTCATAATAGCCGAAGTCACTCTATTCTGTTAAATTTTATCGATAGTGCTTTATTTGAAGCAACAGCTTGCACTGGACAACCAGACGAGTATCCGAATGAATCATTCATAGTGACCAATATCACGGATGTCCCTGTCATATAACAAATAGAGAAGATACGAATATCTAATTCTTAGAAAGAGTTTAGATTCCATTTGAAAGAGACGAATTCAAAATTAAGTGCTGAGAATTTTACTGCTAAGTCATAAAACTTAATCATAAGAATAATTTTGAATGTATTATTGAAAATTTTTTCATCTTCGTTTGATCAAACATATATTAGATAGGGTTTTGCTTTTATTATTTATTTCAATTACATTTTATTTTATGAAAAATTACTGGGTATTTCAATACTTTTGATGCCAAAGCTGTCGTAGTAGCCTAATTTTGACAAATTGGGCAACTCATGAATCCATCTAACCCTGCCTATAATAGCATCTAATTCTTGTATGCTATGCTTATTCTCTAAGAAGCAAAGTCTTAATGCTGCGTCTACTTTCTTCTTTTCCCTTTGGAGTTTTTCTGTAATTCTTTCTCTCAAACCACCAGAAGAATTCGCCATTGTCATAGTATTTTTTAATAAAGTTTTTGAATTTTGCATTAATACAATCAGATTTTTAATTGATGGTTCATAAGTCGACATCTGCGATCTTTGCAAGTCGATATCAGCCCTCTCAAGGGTAATTGTGCTAATTTGTACAATTAAAGATCCTAATCCTTCGTCCTTACCACTAGGAACTTTTTTCTTTTCGTTTAGAAGTACTGTTAGCATATCCAGCGCTTTCTTATAATTAGATGACATGAAGTTGAAAGACTTCCAAAGAAGTTCAGCTGCATCAGCATTCAATTTTGATGTCTCTAAATTCAAATCTATTCTGTCAATCATTATTTGAGTATTGTCAGCTGCTGACATATATCTTTCGGGAGTATTTGGTAAATCATCATCATTCCAAAGTTCGAATAATCCATTCACGTCGTCAAGTGTCAATCCAATTATATATTTCTTTAAAATTTTGAGTTCAGTGATCTGAGATTCATGTAAAGAAGAAATCATTTCAGAGTTTCTATTCGTGGATTTTGAGAAGCTTTGAACTAGTACATTGGCTACATTATCGCATGTGTTTAAAAATGGATTGACTAAATCCAATACTAGCCTTATTTGTTCATCATAATCAGTAATATTTTCTAATATTGCTTGCGCCAATCTATAAGCTGCCAATATTGTTTCAAAAATATCATTAGGTTGCAAAACTTCTTCACTTGTAAGCTCCTCCTCTTTACTAGCTGAGGAAGGCTCTAACAGAATTGAGGCCGAAACTAAATTAGAATTGTTATTTACACCCTCTAAGTCATTGATGAAATTTGACAATTCATTGGTTTGTAACTCTAACAAATTTTGGAATATTTGCTGGGTTTTGAAAGTTAAACTTAACAATTGATCAAAAGAAGCTTGGTTGTTTTCTTGTTCACTTTCAATCACTTCTGTATATACCAATGCAATGTTGAAGAGTAAATCTAACGGAACCTTCTTCCCAGTGTTTCCGGCAACTTCTATTGCTTTTTCATGAGCTTGAACAATTATTTCTAAATTTTGGACAACTGAATATGTACCTGCTCCAAGAACTTCATCAACATTAAGTAATTCATAAAAATTAACACCATCCGTCTTAAAGTACTGGTTGTATACGTGGAATAGCAAACGCGATGAGTTGTAATAGCTATCTATATTTCCGCTTGGATCTAATTCTATAGATCTTAAATACGAAGAGTACGCTTTCTGATAGAACCTCAATGCTTTAGCCAAATCCGATCCTAACCACCTATCTCCCGATTCCTCATCGATGGAACCTTGTTCCAAGTATTCTTCAGCATTTTGTGGAAGCTTATTGTTAGATTCGCTTTCGTTGTCTCTGTTCAAGAGCGCCTGAGACCTCTTAAGAGCCTTTGGGGTCTTTCCTGGTTCTAAACCCCGTTAGTTTCGAATATTTTGTCGATATACTGTAATACTACTTACTTTTCATTGGTGGGCTTCAATAAACTGCCTTAGATATGTCAGAAAATGATTAGTTGATTAGTTCAGTTTTCGGTGTGTATATAGGAAATAGAAGGTAACTAAAAGTTTCAGTATTTCAAGAAGAAATCTAGACAACTCAAGCTAAATAACGGTTATTTCACTAAATGACGCAAGCATTAGGCATAAAATGTCTTTCAGAACTACCGTCTACTGATATAATTCAATCCGAACGTAAAGATTTTTATACAATTACAATTCCTGTTTACTGTTTAGCATATTTTAAATCATATAATGAAAGTGCACCAGGATTTCTAGTTTTTACAGATTTTACGAGAGTAAAAGACGCTGCTATTAATCAGAAAGATATTTTATCTGCGCATATCCCCAGAACCTACGTTATTCAAGGAAAAAATGATATATTTGATCCTGAAATGCTCTTTACTACCAGCGTGCCTCCTTTTAAAAATAGCATGGTGATTAGCCAATTAACGAAGGCAATTCAGAGACCAGATATAGACTATAATGATAGTATTAGATGTCAATTTGAAGATCAGGGTATTTTTGCAAATGTGCATATAGCATTGAGAGTGTATAAGGATACATTGGAAAGTAATTATAAATCAATATCAATTTTAACTGATCAAAATATCGATATACTATATCCTAAAACTGATTCAAGGAGACAAATACTAATGAAGCTACTCACTAATTTTAGAAACAAGGCTAATCCAACTATTTATAAAAGGGCTTGTGGAAAACTCTCTATTGATGATATTTTATCTCTCAATAAGAGAGCACATATTCCTAATCCAGGGTCACAAGAACCTCCCGTGAAGGTACAGAAAAAACCAAGCGGTTTTAATTTATTGTTTAGACAGCATTTTTCTACAGACGACACACAGAAACCGATAGCTCTGCAAACGCAAATTAATCATTCCCAATATTCACAATCACCTGTCCAAAGTCAATCGTTCCACACCCCAACTGGAAATTCATTAAGATCCACTGGGCCATCCCAGGAACAAATTTCTGAGCTACAGAAGGATTTGAATTTGGATGCGTATGATAACTTTTTGATCAATAAACTGAATATCAGACAACTATTGGATTTAGATTGTTCCATTGATGAAATAAGGAAGGAAAAGGTTTTTGAAGTTGATGCTTTTATAAGGGGGTATTACCCTGTAGCCCCTTTCATAGTAAAGCCATATGGCAGAACCCTCAAAGTTGCACCATTTAAGTTGATTCTAAGCGACAATTCTACCGAAAGGCATCTATTTGTAGAATTGACCACTGAGAAGGAAATATGTGACTTTCTAAAACTAAAGGAAGTTGAAGATATCTTTGACCGTCACGATGCAGCCATGCAAGACTTCCAGATGATCATCCAGGACCCTAATGTTCTTCGCAAGAGTATTAAGCTTACTAGAAAAGTGGAAAGGGTAAATGATATTTATTTGCGCCCATATTGGACTTTTGCGAATAACTTGTATGATCTCAAATCTTCAAAAATTGCAAGATAATATACACCATGATACTCCTTTATTCTAAGGTTGCTAAATTTAATATATTACATAGTATATTTATACTGTATCGTTACATTACAAAGATTCTGTTTAGTCCACAAAGCGATTGATGTCTATTCAACCGAAAGAATTCAGATAAGGCTTCGGTTGAAAAATTTAAATTTAGAACTAACGCGCACTTCGCCCCAGTCATTCAGAGATGGCTGGTATTTACATATATATATCATCACTTCCTCTCTACAGATAGTTGATTATATTCCACGATATCCGAATTTGATCGTAAATCAAGTTAGAACGTATATAATTTAATTTTGCTTTATTCAAAATTATTAGTGAGAAATTAGAGCAGAGATCAGACATTTTTTTGCGTGTTTTATAAGTGAATTTTACCCTTTTTTAATAAATTATTGATTAAGTGATCTTTAATAAAGAGATACATAGTTAGTTAAAAACTTAACTGAAAACATAATAAGATAATAAGGTTATAGGAAGAATATGCTCCTTCAAGATAAAACATTATTGTGCCCAAGTAAACTTGTGGCTAGATCATTTTCTTCAGACGTGGTGTCAACAGCTGATTCATTCAAGAGTTGGGATACTTGTATGGACAACAAAACATGTAAGATTGTTGCTATTGTGGGTATAGTGCTAGCGGTGCTTTTCCTGATGTGGATTTTCCAAACTGTTTTCCGTTGTCTTTGTATGGGGGTAGATTGTCTTAGCGCTATGTGTTGCTGCTGTTGTAGACCTGCTCAACAACCAAGAACTGTTGAACAACAAGTCTATAATAATCCTAATATGTATGGACCCACTGCTGCTCCTTATTACACAAGGCAGCCTCAACAGGCCTATTTCACTGCCCCACAAGGATATGAACGGGTATCAGACACTGAGAAGTCATATTATAATGATGAAAATCCGTTTGAGAAAAGTACCAGCTATAGAGGTAACAACTACTGATAAATAAATAGAAGCTGATTTAGTATAAGAATTTTGTTTTTAACAATCGTAGATTAGAATTGCCTATCAAAGTAGTTCGAGATGCAACCTCAATAAATTTAAATTACATCTATGTTGCAAAAGTTTTCTCTCACATTGACATAACGCCATTAAATACAAACTGGACCTTATATGAAAATTAGACATATATTAGATATGGATTCAGAGATTCACAATAAAAGAGACTTCAAGAGAACTTTTCCGAGAAAATCAGAAGCAGGAACATCATTTATTGAAAATGGTATGATAGAACCTCCAATTATCTCTTACAAGGGCAAAACATATAGTAATAGTGACATTTGCGTTGAAACTAATGAGTCAGTGAGTCTTGTACTATGTTTAGATGGGACAGAGAATGAGTTTGGATTAATGCCGTACACAAATGTTTTGAAGTTATTCAAAATGCTAGATAAAGATAGCCCAGATCAATTGTGTTATTATCAACCAGGCATTGGCGTCAGATTTCAGGCAGAATCCAATGATATACGTGAAGGAAACTTTTTAACCTCCAAACTTAGTAAGATTACTAGCAAACTGGATGCAATGTTTGCATTCACGTTGGAAAGACATGTCATTGCAGCCTACAACTTTTTGATGAAGTTTTATAGAAGGGGTGATAAAATATATATGTTTGGATTTAGGTAATTATTACTTGAGCTAAGTCTTGGCAATGGACATCACTAACTTTAATAGCAGGGGAAGCTTTACTGGGAGAGTTCTAGCGGGAATGATAGAGAGAGTGGGTTTATTAAATAATGGTCTTGAAGAAATGACAACTATAGCTTGGGAATTGTACTCAAATTGGGAATATGCTGGCCAGCCAGCTCATAATGATAGTACTCTCTCTTTGGTGGCAGAATTTAAGGAAACGTTTTCAAGAAAAGGCGTTGAAATTCATTTTATGGGCTTGTGGGACTCCGTAAATTCTGTAGGAATCATTCGCGATAGATTATTTCCTTATACCATCAGAAGTTCAATTGTGGATCATGTTAGACACGCAGTCAGCATTGACGAGAGACGTAGTAAATATAAACAGGTACTTTTTCAACCATACAGCTACTACCCATTACTTTTTAATTTAGGCTGTCAAGAATCAGATATTGGCGATGAAGAGGAAACTGAGGATAGAAGCAGCAGTTCCTTTAACACTATCACTTCAATGTTTCAAAATTTTGAACCAGGAGATTCATACCCAAGTATAACTTCGCTTTTGGCTCATATGTTTCCAAAAAGGAGGAAAAAAAGACTAACAAGTTTGCCATCAGAGGATATAATTGAGTTGTTTTTTCCTGGTAATCATGGTGACTGTGGTGGTGGTTGGTCTGTAGATTTAAAAAATCAAAGTTTATCCGATATACCACTTCGGTGGATATTGCTGCAAGCTATAAAATTTGGAGTTAGATTTAAAAGTGGAATAATTCATGATTTTGATGAAAAACATCCAGTCAATGCAAGTTTTTTATGCTGTAACCACGACGTCTTATCTTTGAAAAAGAGCCATGTACAGAAATATCGTGCAATGGGACCCTCTCAACGATTAAAGAAGACCTGGGAAAGAATTTCATATAAATCGAAAAATTATCAAGAGATGATTAGCCAAATAGAGATCTCACCAAGGTCTGCTGCAACTCATCAAAATTCTACTACTCAAATTTCTTCTTCTGTAAAAGAAGTATTTAAACTACCTAAGTCACCAATAAAAGGTTTTGATGCTCGAGGAGACGAATCAATTTGGACAACCCTAGCCTGGTGGATAATTGAACTACTTCCATTAGGTTACAAGATAGAGAATAAAAAAGGAGAATGGAAACGGGTATATTATCCAAACTTAGGAAGGCCTCGAAAGATTCCTAGAAATTCTATGTTTCATTGGAGTTTTTTTTATAGATTACATTATATTGAAGACTACTATCCAAAAAATGTGCCGAGAGATTTAGGACTGAGTTTTCAGCAACTGTTGAGTGAATTCAAAAATTTGTTTGATGAAGACAAAATTGACAATTACGCTCAAAGCCTTACCATAGGTAGAATTAAAATTGACTGGGAGTCTGACATATGGACTAAAATCCCTGACGAGTTACAACAATACTTAGAGTTATATCCCGATTTATAACTAAAGCCGAATAATATTAGTGTTTCTAATGTGGTATATTACCAATATACAGAGGGAAATTTATACTAAACTAAAGATCATTAACCAAAAATGTAATAGCTAGAATTAAAACAAAAATAATTGCTTTAATTCTTATTATATTGTATTTTTAACAAAAAAATAAATACGTATTTTTTAAGCTCACCTATTAACATGAATATGTAAAAATTCTTCATTGCTTCTTTTCCAAATAAAAAATTCTATGCTTGTTTGAAAATTTATTAAAGAACCTTTGATAAATTTAACCAACGAGTAAAGTTTCATCATCAGTGAAATCGTACTGTGGAATTTCTAAGTTTAATGGAGCTGGACCTTTTCTAATTCTACCAGAGATATCATAGTGGGAACCGTGACATGGACAGAACCAACCACCGAAATCACCTGCTTCACCAATTGGGACACAACCTAAATGGGTACAGATACCTAACATGACTAACCATTCTGGTCTCTTAACTCTGTCATCGTCAGTTTGTGGGTCTCTCAAGGATTTAATTTCAATTTGGTTAGCTTCGGAGATTTCATCTGCAGTTCTGTGTCTAATGAAAACTGGCTTACCTTGCCATTTGACAATAACATTCTTACCTTCTGGAATGGCGCCTAATTTAACTTCAACCTTAGCCATAGCCAAAACATCAGCTGAAGCAGACATGGATGATAAAAATGTTTCAACGGTAGATTTGGCACCGGCAGCGGACAATAAACCCATAGAACCAACCATAAAGTAGGTAAAGTTCTTGGTCTTGTTTTCAGCTCTGTTATTCAAGTAAGTGGAGTAATCTGGGTGTTGATAGTTTGATAAAGAGCTGGTAGTAGATGACAAGGATCTAACAGAACCTATAAATATAGTTAGTATAATGTTTTAGCAGAATCAAAGCACATCAAATCGAAAAAAATACCTGAAAGTTGAATATACAATGGTTTTTTTCTGTATACAGATATTGGCCTTATTCTTCTCTTCACTTGCTTTAAATACCTTGATCCAGGAATCCTTTACGACATTACCAATAATCTTCAACAAATTCACTTTCAGTACAATTCATATATCTTTTCCTCAAATTGAGAATATACTTGCTCAAGTATCTTCTCGAATCCTTCTCTATGGATAACAAAACATTTCTTATATATTCTTCTCTTGTTTGTTTGCTTTGAATTCAAACTATGTAGATTCTGGGATTTCTCAGCGTCGATATTCTTCGATTTCATTCTTCATACATACCTTTCAAGCCTAATCCGTTTCTCAATGATCTAAATGCAAGGGATGACATCTTTTATATACTAATTAAATAGGTTTAACAATATATATTGTTTTTGATATGACTATATTTGCTACACTGATAAATTTTAGTTAGAAAACCACTAGAATTTTTAGTGAGCTTATTGAGAAATTGTTTTTCACCAAATTTAATTGGCTAAATGCTAAATTTATTACCCGGATCTTTCTCACATGATTTTTCACTTGACTCAGATTTGATTAAATCATTATAGAATCGAATCCTAAGGCAAGATCAGTAAAATTAGGAAGTGATTTTGAAGAACTTGGACGGTTTTAAAGATATTGAGGTATCAGATGGAAATAAGTCAATGTGTGTAAGGTAGTTTTATAAAATGAGTTGAATAAAAAACTCTTCCAATATTATATAGAGAATCTATTGATTGGAGTGATACTGTGCTTCCGAAGGAGATATTGTGAGATCAATTGACTTTCTTTAAACTTCAATTAAAATGAATTGCTTAATGTTTTCTAGTAAAATATTGATGAGGACTACAGCAGTTACCATGATTATTATAATATTTATTTCATACAACTATACGTTCTAAGCTATTTGATTCCAAACCCTGCACTTTCATTCATAGCTAGATTTAACTTCAGAAATAGCTTTTCTCTGGTACTATACATGTATAGGGCCAATTCATTAAAACACGTGTGTGCGATTGGTAGTCTGTTGCTATCCTTTCCTGCTTTACTGATCCTAAAACTAAGATTTTGTATTCCTGTGGCTGGGACTCTATCTGACCCAGTTACAAATAAAAGAAACTTTTTCTGTTTGGGCAATGATAGTTGTTCCATATATTCCCAAAACCACTGCACAGTAGAATTACTCATGGCTTCGTGTTTGTCCTTCCATCCGACATATTTTGTCACAGATCGCATAATATCAATATCTAACTTGCTGTCTTCACTGCCGCAAATTAAAAGTTGAATTTCTTCTGCAAGAAAAAGTGACAAACCATTTCCCCCTGCAACATTAGTAAATCCCCTAGTGAATGACTGGATCTGGTTTTGAATCCCTTCACACATAAAAAACATTGCGTACTTCTGTACATAAAGATTTCTATTGTGAATTGTCACTTTAGTAGTAGCACCTTTTGGGATTAAATTCTTAGTATAAATTTTACCTAGAGGATCAGAATAAGTAACTTCGAATGTTAGGTCCATAGCATCTAACGCATCTGCAGTAAACTCTTTTATCTTACTTAAATTAGCCCACGATATAGGAAACAATTGTTCGTAATCTGATAATGATAAAGACTTACCAAGTAATATCTTGTACAATGCTAGCGGAAATCTTAAATCTAGAATCGTTGAATTATAGATTGCTAAACCAAGAACAGCTCCAAATAAATAATACATTTCAAAGTTTTCAACAGGCTTGATGCTAAACCAAAGCAAATTTGAATCTTCAATATTGACTAGCATCCCTGCCAGAGGAGTAAACAATGCTTTGCTTAGAAGCAAAAACCACTCTTTTTTCAAACCACCTACATCAATACCAGGTTCATTAACAAACAGCACTCGCAAACTTTTTTTCAAATTTGATTGATTCAATTGAATACACCTCAATGAATCTTGAACAATAGCTTCTCTTCTAACTTTAACTCTGAAATAGATATCAATAGCCACTCTTTTGTCAAGGGAATTAATAAAAGCTTCTTCAGCCTTTCTCTCCATTTGACGTCTAGCTTCATACTCCAAAATCAATATTTTAGCTCCTAAAGATAGTAAAAATGGAAACAGACAAAAGAAAAACGAATTTGAAGATGTCAGAGTGCCGTGAATGTATTCAATTACATTTTGTAGCTTTCCTATTTCGCTCTCACCACCGCTAGCAAGATTCTTTTTATTCTGCCATGAGTCAAAGTCTAACTTCATATTAACATAATCCACTAGAGAGTTATAAAAACTGCTTGCTGCAATACTTTTTGATCTAATAGAATTTGCTTTCACAAATATCCCTAATACAACTGACGCAGTTTTCAAATGCCAATCGTTGCCATATTGATGAATTTTTATTTTCAATTCTGATTTTGAGTCAGCTGAAGATTTAGACCTTCCTATAAGAGGAATAGAAGGAGATAGTCTATTGTTTAATTCATTTTGCTCTTCATTCTTTGATGTGGCGTTTAGTTCAAATCCATCATTCGGATAACTAGCAGTCATTAGAGGATTACCATTCAGTCTATTTCTTACACTCCTAGGATTGTTGGCAATGTGATAATAGTTCTTTAGATGGAATGTTATGTATAAATTGATCAAATCAACTTTGGATGTAAAGGATCTTTCCGGAAGATTTGCAAACCAGCTTGCAATATAGTCACTTGCACTTCCATTAATACTTGACAAAATACCCAAGACTCTTTTAAGAATATCAAAACATACTTCTCTAATTTCTGGAACGTCAACCATAGAACGAATATCCTGTTGTTTCGTATGTATGAGTGCTCTATTGAAAAATGGAATTTCAAAGATAATAATAACGTATAATAAATTCATAGCATTGTCAGTCATCGAAACATAGAATCTTTTTAAAACTTCAGAAGCACCAAGTAAAGCATTATATAATGGCCTCTTTGTTGGTAACTTTGTCAATAAATTAAAACATGCTCTCACATTATCTAAGTCAATATTTGGGGAAGAGTAATGTAGCTTTTTGACTGAGCGGTCAATACGAAAAGATTTGTTCAAGCAATCTCTAGAGGAAAATGCAGAAAATAGATATGTAGATAATGGCTCAAATATTTCATGCGTTGATCTTTTGGTCTGCAATTCATCGTTCTGAGCCTGCAGTTTTGCATCCTCAAAACAACTATCTATCAATAGTTTCACGTACTTATATGATATTCTATGAGGACTTTCTTTGGTTTTGGGGATCTCACCCATAATATTCGTCATATTGCAAACGGAACATCTATATTTCTGTGCAATACTAGGATATGTAAGTATCGTACCGCAGCAATTACAGTTGTTAAACGATACTTCCAAGACTCCATGTTTTTGTTTCTCGCCAGAAGTTGAGCTAGATTCCTCCGATTTAAAATTTAAAATTTTACTTGAAGTCTTGATCTTATCAAATATTTTCCATTGGCTTGATATTTTACCTAGTTTCTCTTCGCTTGATTTACTCATTTTGCTCAGTCAGGCTGAGTTTTTGCCTTTTGACTTTCCTTTCTAAGTATATTTTACTTATTTTTTCACAATAAATAATAGCAATTGATTTGTTGTTTAAATTCTTTATACTTACCTCCAATCAGGTAATAATTGTTCCATTAATCTTGCAATTATTGTATTATCCACAAATATGTTTCTAAAGTACAAAAGTACTGATTTGCAATTGATCACTTGATCTGAAATACACGACTCTCAATATTTACATACAGATAGTGATGACTTCATATAACTAAGATTATTATAATTGAGCTGAAGTAGCCATACTATGTCTTTAAGAAGGTAGATGAGTAACAATTTAACAATTTAGAATAATGAAATATCTATTTTCAGAGATTAATCCGCCTAATTGCATTAACTGTTCGATAATTATAAGACTCGATGAGACGTCATCGCCGGTATTGGTTCTATCAAAGCTCAACAAATTGGAGTTTTATACTATATACAATACGAATGAAGTAATCTCTTTGAGATTAATTGAATGCGTAAATATGGATATCCCTGTTTGTACTCTAGGGAAATTTAAAAGCAACAATTCAAGCAAGGAATGGCTTCTTATCTATACCGAAACTCATAGATTATTTGTAATGGGTTACCATAATAATAAATTTGTACTTTTGCAAAGAATGCAGTTCGACACCAAGGCCCAACAGCATACCATTGATACGAGTCCTATATTGGCTGTTGATACTAGCGAGGAACCGTCCTATTTCATTGTGCATAATTTTCAAGGACTAATTCATCTATTTACTCTTAACCATCGTAGGATCAATGAATTATTAATAAACAGGCATGCAAAGAAAAGAAAACAGCCAGAATCTGATATTTGGGATCTTAAAACTTTTTCGATCGGTAATATTGTTGTTCAAAAAATGGTCATTTTGAATGGAGATTTAAAGGTGATTGCAATACTATATCGAGATTTTAACTACAATTTTTCTATGAGATTTTATGAAGTAGATCAAAGCAATAATTTTAATCTAATCAAGCAATTTGAGGAATTTGAAGAACCACCTACAGATTTGATTGCAGCCAAACAAGGTGGGGTTTTAGTTTTGACCAACCTACATATTTTTTATTTTCCCAGCCCAGATGTAAGGTTCTTTTCTTTGATAAATGATTCTATACCTTACCTTTCAATTAATGAGAAAGAAAAAGTTATTACAAAGATGCTACATAGTATCAACGATTCAGAGGCATATGAACACCTTTTAACACATCATGCTATTATAGATGAATCAAGAATACTAGTTATTTCGAACACAGGAGTAACATTTATTCTTTACTTTGATACAGAGTCATCAAAAATCAATAGAAAAATCACCATCAAAGATCTTCAGTTTATAAAGTTGGGATTAACTACTATACCTAATTCTGTTCACTATATTGATGATGCTACATTTTTTGCATCTTCAAGATTATCACAATCAATACTATTTAAAGTGATACCTACAGAACCTTATATTGACATCTGTCAAAATATCGCCTCTTCTCCTCCAGTATTGAATATTGAAATTACGCAGGAAGAAAATATAACTCTTCTAGCATGTCAAGGTGGGTATGACAGTGGAGAATTCCGTAAATATACTAATGAACACTTCACATTAAAATTATTGGAAACTATAGAGACTAGTAATGCAATGTCGTTGTCGGTGCTCAAAAAATCGTTCACTATACTTGTTAACAAAGTCGATAAAACCTGCGAGCAATATCGATTACGTATCTCTGATGCTACTGTTCGAATTGAATTTTTAAAGTTTAGAAAATTTACCAGTGTGCTTGAGGAATTACAAGAAGAATCATCAAACCTGAGTATCAATTTCAAAAAATATGCAAGTAAAAATATTAAAAATGTAAAAGCTTTAAAAGATGGATATAGCGTGTTTGTAGCTGATGACATTGAGGTGGTTATTTTTAAAGGCATCGATAGGTTACAAAGTTTTAAAAGTCAAAGACATTCAGAAATCTCTGACATTGACATAGAGCATATTTCAAAGGACATTTTCATAGCTTTAGTTTCATTTTGGGATGGTAGCTATGAAATGTATTCTATTTCAAGTCTGACGTATGAGCTCATCTTCTCAGAATCTGTACGTAATTCTTGTGCAATTTTTTCTGGGTTGATAACTTATAATAGATATGATTCAAATAACGTGTGGGTTATACTACTGACTTCCGATGGGGATTTGATCCAGTTTCAATTTGATATTCGTAACAAAAAAAAAATTGAATACAAAGAATTCTCCTTGCATTTTAAAGACTTACCATTTAAACTCGTTAAAAGCGACTCAAATGAAGTTGTGGCGTTCAATACTAATTCAATTGTAGGAATGTGGTATGATAAAACGCTTAACTTTTATAAACTTTCTAGAATATTTGAATCAAGATACATTATGGATGTCAAGTTTGTTAATAATGATCTATTGTGTGTGTTATTAGACAGTAAAGATGTTCATTTATATGAGCTTTCCAGACGTACAGAAAAATCAATGATAAGTACAACAATTTTTTCTCAGCTACTTAACATAAAATCAATTCACTTACCTAGTAGTAATTATTCGATTATAATATCAATAGAGAATAAAATAAATCGAGTTACTAGCGAGTTGCAAAAATATTCATATTTAAGGTTGGTGGACAGGAAGTCTATGATTGTCCTAGATACTTTTCAATTTCCGAATGATTTGGCTGTTGATTTGGTTGATTTGACGTATATTCCTGAGTCAGATCACCAGATTCCAATCAATTCATTCGTAGCTGTTGCTAATTCAAAACAAAAAGATGAAGTTCTCTTATTATTTCACATAATTAATAAAAAGATCACTCAGCTTCCAAAAGCTAATATTATTGGAGTTATGGAGAGTGAATCATTGAAACTTCTGTCAATACTGATCTTAAACCCTGAAGATTTAACATTTGTCGTAGCTGGTAATATTAATTTTATTGTTAGACTTCAATATGATCTGAATTTTGAATGGGTTATTTGTACACATTCTGTTTTTCTTCTACCTACTCTAGGATTGGATGCGATTTCCAAAAATGGAGTCAACATTTTTGGTGATATGTTAAAGGGACTATTCAGGGTTAAGCTAAGTGAAATTAATGATGACAAACTAGTGACTGCTGTTCAAAAACTTGAAGTTGATTACGAATCAAGTTATATTACTTCGTTGGACTTAGCCGAACTTGATGAAGATAAAGTTGAATTAATAGTAGGTGACTCTATTGGTAATTTGACAAGTATTGTAATGGATAGACACTCTGACGATTCGAAACAAGAATTAGCTTTTAATGTTGGTGATCAAATTAATGTCTGTAAGGCATTCCAAAAATCTCTCAAAAAACTTGATTTTACCTCTGTATTTGATAAAAAACCGAAATATAATTTAGCAGCCCCTTTGGCCATTGTTGGGACCGTTAATGGAGCTTTGTACCAATTGAGTAAGTTGTTAGAACCTCGTGATAATATTGAGAATACATTGTCAAAATGCTTCAATGAACTTTCTACTGCATATTTGGAAACTATGTCCATCTCTGTTAAAGATGGTGCAGAAGAAAGAAATTCGCGTTATAACTCTCGTCTTAACTGGAAGTTTTTATACCCAGAAGACGATGGTTCTCCGGCTTCAAAAGATTTTGTTGGAGTCTGGGACACTCGACTTGTAAAAAGATGGCTTTCACTTGATAGTGTATTTCGTGAAAATAAAGCAGATACTTTCTCAAGTAGACAGTTAAAAATCTTGAAAAAAGATCTTAACACATGTTACAGGAACAAATGTCTATTAGAAATGCTTGTGTATCAACTAGAGGCCGATGTGTAGAATAGGTTAGATATCTTCTATTCAGTAAATTATGGGTGCAACTTATTGTATATAGCACGACCTCGAAATTCTATAGTATAAATTGAGAAAGTTTTTAGAATATTTGAATGTGATAACATTGACTAAGTTGAATCACCATATAATATGACAGAATTTTCGATTTCGGATAACAAATTCGATGATATAGAGATGCTAGATATTCCAGATGATGACACTTCCCTGGAAACCAACACAATGTCTGAATCTGAAGCTACACCTGAGAGCATTTCATCGAGCAGACTAAATTTTAGTAAACAAGTACAAAATGTTGAATTGCAGGAATGGTTGGACTCAAAAAAAACCCTTGACTTTGAATTTGATGAAAATGAATATAAAAAGAGCTTATTACAAAACGATGATTTCTCCAAATCTTATACAAAATACGTAAACTCATTATATAAAATTGTTGAAAATTTAACAAACAATGATGTGACAAGAATTGGATTAGAAAAAGAAGATGAATTTATTGGATTAATATCAAATTCATCCGACATTGGACCTAACGCAGGTAAAAGACAAAAATTTTGTAAAGTTGATGAAGCTTTTAATAAAATTTTAGAAAATTTGGATCAGTTTATGAAAGAGATTTCAGAAGAAAACAACGAAGAATTCGAACAATTTTTTCACTTATCAAATATTTTGGAATGTCTTAAAGCTAATTCTTTTTGCGAGAATATAAAACTTAAGCCTGAATTATTGGCAAATTGGATAAATAAGTATGATCCTAAACCTGACAATGATTTAGTCGAAACAGTAATGATCAATAATCCAAAACCATACTTGCATCCACAATTTTGGAACACTTATTTGGCTCAGCTTATATCTAGGGGCCTTTTAACTCAAGCGAGTACTGCCATAGCACATTCTAAGTTTCAGGAATTGGTGAATATATCTCCTGATTTATATGCCGTTATTTCTGACTTGAAGGTGTTATTAGAGAATTATTCTAGCATGGCTTTGAGTAATAAATTTGCACAATGGAAGTTATCATGCTGTGAATTCAGAGATACCTTTTCCAATTTTAAATCAAGCATTACAGAACCTGGTCATATAATTACAATAAATCAGATATATGATTTGATGTGTATTTTAACAGGATTACCAAAGACTATATCGAGTCATTGTGATAATTGGTATGAAATATTGGTTGGTGTTTCACTCTTTCAAGTCAGGGATGATGCTGATGTCTACAAGGAATACTACGACCTCTCTGTCAACGAAAAGCCACCTGCGATTTTCGACGATCAAGAAGAAGATCTTTTTAAAATCACTGAACAATGTTTTATCAATATATTTGAGGGAAATTACTTAAAAGTTTTGAAGACTGTATTTCAGTTTGACCCCGTTACTGCGGCTTATCTTTCAAAGTTGCTCGAATTAAAAGGATTTTTGAGCAACTACTATTCCAATTTTAGTAACTCAAAGACATTACAAGACTTAATAAATAAAAAAACTATAAGTGAATATTTTTTAATTGCTCACGCTTATCTGTGTTTAAATGTGCATAACTTGGTGCCCGTCGGAATCGGTTTATTATTGAATTCAGACATCTCAACATCATATCAACATTCTGCAGAAAATAGAAAGACAATTGCGGATTTTTTACCAAAATTTACTTGTAAAACTAATGATGACTTGGAATGGGCTTTGACAATATGTGCAGAGTTAAACCTAGTTTCAACAGCTAGAGAACTCTATTACATTTATGGAATAAAGTCATTGAAGAAAGGCTTTTTATTTGAGAGTTTGAATATGTTCGTTAATTGCTATGATCCGAACTCTCTCTCCGAATCAAATAACAAGGGTATGAAGCAAGTACATTACATTTTGTGGGACTTGATATTTTATGATTCTTTGGTAAATAATAGATTAATTAAAGATGAACTTATAAATAATATTGTCAGTAAAAATGTTGAGACAACTGTTGAAGTTCATCCGGTAATTAGACAATGTCTCTCACCATATGCTGTTTTGGCCGAGTTTTATCAATCATTGAGTTACAGAGAGTCGGAACCTATCCGTGCAATGGAGAAATTATCGAAGTTAATCCATTTGATAAGATTCAATCACTTACCGAAAAAGTTTTACCCATTATTGTTGAGTCAATGTATTCCATTTTTGAAAAATGATCAGTACACCTTTACATTGCCAGACTTGATTATAATTGTTGAATTAATCGATACTTATGAATCAAATGTGACAGCGGAAGAATATAAGAATGGCGAATCACTTTATCAATACTCTGTAACCAACTTTAGCTTAGAAACGGAATCATACGATTGGAGGGCTGTTTTGAAACAAAGTAATACAGAAGTACCAAAAGATGTGAAACACTTGATAAAATTTTTAAGAAATGAGATAGTTGCTAAAATTGGTCAAGTCTATATCAAAAATATCTAGCTTTATTTATAGCATAATAAAAGAAACATACGCATTTGGTCTTACAAGTCAAAGTTCTTGAATTATAAATAAAATTAACCTAAAAAAGAGAGATAACAGATGTCTAGCAATCAAATTAAATATCCAGATTATAAAATCTCTCTAAAATATGAATCAAGAATCAAATAGTATTCTTAATCTTTTTTTTTTTATAAAAAATAGGTCTAATTGACAGCAAATATAGCTTAGCTATGTATCAATAAAAAACAAAATAGAATTAATTGTCTAACAATTAAAGAGTCAACAAAATGTGGGAGTAAAATCCATGACGATTAAAATAAAGAAATGAATACAAATTAGTTTAATTATAATGTTACTAATGAATTCCTCTTCTTTAACTTAATCAACAGACAACATCTTGAGTAGATCTAGAGTTCAATAAAAGAGCAACAATTAAACCGTATAAACCTAAGACTTCGGCAAAAATTAAAATTAAAATCATACCGACGAATAATCTTGGTTGTTGAGCATTACCTCTGACACCAGCATCACCAACAATACCAATGGCAAAACCAGCAGCCAAACCTGATAAGCCAACAGATAAACCAGCACCTAATTGAATAAAACCAGTGTACAAAGCTTGTTGTTGCTTTAAAGAAGATGAAATTAAGACAGAAACAACTAAACCATAAATGGCAATAATACCGGCCATAATAACTGGAACAGTGTTCTTCACTAATAAATCTGGTCTTAAAACACAGGTGGCACAGATACCAACACCTGACTTAGCAGTACCGTATGATGCACCAAAACAGGTGAAAACAATAGCAGCAGCACAACCAATGGAACCAAAGAATGGAGCATAAACTGGACTAGTTTGATTTTTGTTAGTAAACCTATTTTTCAATTCATTCGTGGCATCTCAGTAGGAATTTTCTTGACTTCATTTCGACTTATATTAGTTAAATTCTTTTCAATACCCACGCTATTTAATCTCTCAATACAAATCAATTCATTGAATTATAAATCATCTTCAAAATATTCTATATTCATCTCCTCTATTGTTCTTGTTGTTAAATATCTTTCATTCTGAACTGCTAGATATAACGCCCTCATTTTTTGTTTGCTCTTTCTAATCCCTCAATCCTACTTCTTCCCGAGGTAAATGTTGATACATACCATAAATCAGACATTGTAGATGTTATTATGTTACTATATTCGATTAATTCGATTGAAAAACCTATTGATTAGGGATGAACGATACTTGATATATACAATTTTAATTTACTAGGAAGGATTGGTCGCTTTCGGAGAATTCCCTGTGTCGTTGTATGCAGTTCAGCAAACTCGTGCACATATTTACGCTTGCATTCGCATCAAGTATAATTCAGTACGATTAGCTTTTGTGTCATATATTTTCTTACTTATCTGCTCACGTGCTATATATATTTTTGAATGGTTACCCGGTCATGATAATTTTTCATGCTGGTTTCGAGATGAGATAATAATTATGAGATTCTGTTGAACGTAGTAGTGAATTCTGATTTTCTTCTTATACAAAACCATACTGGTGAGCTACTAGCAAGGAACCTTACGAAATAATTAGTTAAAATGTCTGCTCCAAACCCAAAAGCTTTTCCATTAGCTGATTCCGCTTTAACTCAACAAATCTTAGATGTTGTCCAACAATCGCAAAACTTAAGACAATTAAAGAAAGGTGCTAATGAAGCTACTAAGACTTTAAACAGAGGTATTTCTGAATTTATTATCATGGCTGCTGATACTGAACCAATTGAAATCTTATTGCACTTACCATTATTATGTGAAGATAAGAATGTTCCATACGTTTTTGTTCCATCCAAGACTGCATTAGGTAGAGCTTGTGGTGTATCTAGACCAGTCATTGCTGCTTCTGTCACTACTAACGAAGCCTCTTCTATCAAGAACCAAATCTACGGTATCAAAGACAAGATTGAAACCTTGTTGATCTAGGGATATTTTAGTAAATATTGACTTTAGTATCGATTATATAGTTCGATTGATGCCTTAATAGTAAAATTATTGACTTAGAATGGTGTAGAGTAGAGTATGAACCATATCGGCGTAACAAGCAAGAGTATGAAATGCTGAAATGGACATGATTTTATATAAATTATCAATTGACAGTACGAATTTCCGTTGGAAGATTCAATACTTATTATAGTACTAACTAAATTCATCCGCATCTGTTATGTTTCCATAGAATATTGAAAACTTGAAGTTTTGAAGTCATAATGGATTCTGGTAAATCCAAAAAAATTATTTCACAAGCTAATTACAGCAAAAATACATAAACTTATATTGAAAAGTAACGTTTGACTTTTTGTTTTGCAATATTTAAGTGTCCTAGTATAAAATGGGACAAGGAAATAATGGAGACCATCATGGCTAGCAAAGTTCAATATTGTCCCCTCGGAACTCGCCCGAAATTAATACCAATTTTTTTGTTACCTTTGGATGAGCTTCTAGTAGTTTTTAAGAAGAATAAGTATCCTACTGACTGGTCCCCTAGTGTCACCAGATATTTAAAAAAGATATTAATGGCTACTAAGGATACTGCTGAGAGTATAACGAAGCTTTTGAGATCAAAAAATGGTCTATTAAGTAAAATTATTTCAACCTCACATCTTTTGATAGACGATGAGTTGGATATATACTTACCAAACAAAAACAAATTCGTTTTTGAATTGTTGTGTGACAGAATAGGGGATAATTCCACCGCATCTTTTAAGGAATGGAAATATAATAACGAAGTTTGGATTTTATTTAATAAAGTATGGGAAAATATGAACAACGAGGAAGAAACCAGATATATTAGAAACAAGTGTTTCAAGAAAGTGAAGTTCGTAGAATTACTTATAGTGATCTTGAGAAGTACTTCACTGAATTCTTTACTTGATTTAGTGTTCAAAGTTGTTGAAAAGAGCATCAATGAAGTGTATGTTGAAATTGATGATAACCTTACGATCAACTTACTTGCTGCGTATGTTTTTAACATAAGTGCAAACAATTACATTTGTGAAGCCTGGACTCCTTTGATTAAAAGATTATATGAGTTGAACCACATTTCCTCGATTGATCATTTTAATAAGAGGATTTTCTCTAGATTTTTTGAAGATTGTATTCCAAGCATAATTAATTACTTAGCTAGTAATGGCGAAACTTCAGCAACTTCACAAATTCTCAAACAGATTGCAACGCAAGCATTATTCAACAAAGATTCTATAAAGCATATCAAGTCCAATTTGGACTTGTTGTTAAAAAAATCGCCAGGTAAATTTTCAGATATTTCAATTGAGTATTTATTTAAGTTCTTTGTCAATAATTTATCTAAAAATGTTAAATTATGTGAAGAATTATTCAGCTCAATCACAAGCACTGCTCAATTTAATGGAAAATCCGAAGATTTGTTGGCTACTCTTTCTAATATTAATAAGCCATTATCCACTGACTTTTTCAAATCTATATACGAGAAAGAAGTTTCAACAAAAGACCCGGAGCATGTCAATTGGAATCTTGTAGTTCATCTACTTAAACTTGACATTGATTTATGCATAGAAAATTCGAAACACATTTTCTCTACAGTCCCTACTAGAAAAATTGACGCAAAAGTTGCATTGAAAATTGGCACAAATATAGTAAATTCTTATGTCACGGCTAGGGAATTAGTAGATTTTTACGAAAGTGTATGGCCTGAAGCCATCAAGGATAATTCATTTTGGAAATCAGATGAATTCATTGACATAGTCTCATCTGTCACAGATGAACTCTCCTCGAATCAGTTGAAAATCTTACTTAAAAGTTTACTTTCCAAGAATCACGTACTACCATTGACTGTTTCAATAATTCAAGGTATGAGATTTTGTAAACTAGAAAAGATTGAGTCTGTTAAAAACTTAATTCTTAATCATGATGAATTCTTTGAAAATGATTCAGATGAGTTTTGGAAGCTTAGATATTATATTTTGTGTTCTTTTGGAGAGGATGCTCTTAACAGAGAATCCCAATTATTAACGTTAACTAAAAAAGTTCATTCGAATAAATATTATTATTTTTCCATTTTTCGTTTAATAGAATTGATTGGTGATGATTCATTCATAAAAAGTTATCAATCAAAGTTTATTGAATTTTTAAGTGAGGGAAATGATGAAGTTCTTTTTGTATTGAGGAGATGGATTGTGATAATTGATAATTTTTTTGTAAAGGCTCACATTAATATGTTAGTTGAAGTATTTTTCAATTCTACCAGTTTTGGAGAACTCCAACGATATTTCAATGAAAATGGAGAAATTTTCTTCGAACAAAAGAACCTTACAGATTCCTTGATAGGTTTTATAATCCAGAAACTCGACATGAAATCATCTGAATATATCAAATTGATTTCTTTGATACCAACTCAATGTTTTGACAGAAATTCAAAGAAGAAATTGATAAACATTTTATCTAAATCGTTTGTTGACTCCGGAGATGAAGAAATCTCTTTATTATCAAGAACATCTATTCTACATTTATTAATTCAGCCTAGTTTCAGATCGCATATAGAATTGCAATTTGAAAGTCTTTTGGATATATTTGCAACTTCAGACGAGCTATCTAGAGCAGCATCTTTTCAGATTGCATATAAAGTTTGGAATAATCATTATGCTCAATACAGTGAAAATAACTCTTATATTTTGAATACCTTGGATTATCTTAATGACTTTTTTAAAAATCAGAAGCCTGCGGGAATTCTCACACCGGAGTTTGAACTTTCGAAGGTCATTTTGATCATTGGAAAGAATCAATCTACGTATCAAGATTTCAATTCTAAATTTGACAAGCTTAGTATCAATTTTGTTAATGTGAATAATAGGAATTTGCGATTTCTTTTAAAGTCGAATGATCTAAAAAGTTTTGGTATTATTAGTCGAATTTTAACTTCTTACAAGTCTGTATTGAATGTTGAAGAAAATAGTAATGATGAGATTTTGAGATTAGTTAAAGCTGTTGGTTCTAAAATATCTACATCTCGGGATAATACAGAAATGAATGAAATTAGAGTTAGCTTGTTTGACTTGCTTTGTAAGCTTTCATCTCCAAATCCAAAAAGTTGCGTTTTCATTTTGAGCTTATACATATCTTTGAAGAATAATTACGACCTTCAACTTGACGAATCTTTACTGATTTATATCACTTCTTTATCAAATAATGGCAATTTGGAGGATATCTTTAAATATGTGCTATACTCGATTAATGAATCAGATGTGGAAATAGACATATTTGTTGCCATTCTTTTTCAAATGGTGAGGTCCTTTAAAAAAGATGAAGAAAATACACAATCCAAGTATTTTGTTCACACATTGTCTTTTATTTTGACCAATTACGACTCTTTTAAAAACGAAACTATACTTTTGATTCTAAATAACTTGAGAACTTGTTTGGGTGATATGTTCTGGTTATTTAATCAGTATGCATTGGAGTCTGTACTTTCCTTATTATCGAAAATTGGTTATTCTTTAAATCATGGTGATCCAAAATCTCCCCTACTTATCGATATTTATATATTATCTACTAAAGTCATGTCGCATATTCTATTGTTTCATAGGTATAGACTATCAGGACGTCATCACATCATGATCAATACGTGTGTTTCCTTCCTTGAACCTTTAGCCTTAAAGGGAACTAACAGAATATTGTCAGAAAGTGTCGAATGTGCACTAGCATACACCCGTTTGTTGGGTAATTTATGTGAACCTTCAAATACTAGAACGAAAGAAGATATGCAAACATCTTTGAATACATCTGCATCACTTATTAAAAGATCGTTGAGAAAGCATTTGCCAGTTTTACTACTTAACTATATCTTTTTTAATTTGAAGTTTAATTTCAAGAGCACCATAAATGAAAAATTACTTACTGGTGTATATAGCATGTTTAATGTCCTTTCCGATGCCGAACTTCAGCTTATTAGTTCTTCCTTAGATGTACCGGGTAGAGCATACTACAAAACTTTATACAGTAATTATAAAGATCATGGTAAATGGAAAGATCAATAGAATTCCATTTCCTAAATTTTGCATCGTATTAATATATCTTTAATATCTCTAATATAATATTCCTCTAGAATTCATCTCTTCGTAAGAATTTACGTATATAGCTTTTAACAGTGCTAGAAATTTTTACCATTGCTTCCCATAGTCTCGCATCAAATTCATCACTAGCCGTCTTTTTATCTTTATGACGCAATGCATGGGCGGTGTGTTCGTACCTTAAAACATCTTTTCGTGTAATTATTCCAACTAAATAACCATCCTTCTCTATCAAAATATATCTTGGTCCTAATTTCACAAATATGTCTAGTACATACTCCAAACTTGTATCAATATTGATAATTAGTGGTGTTTTATTCAAAATTGTACTAAATTCGATACCATGATTGTTACTTGTATCATTAAAGTAGCAAGAAACGTTATCATCAGCTTCTGCATGATATTTCAATATATATTCTAGCTCAAACCTCGAAACATATGCCACTATTTTCGGATTTGACGAAGATGCGATAATAGGAAATCCACGATATTTTGTTTTCTTTAAAGTGTTTTTTAATTGTCTTAAACTGACAGATTCATTCACATCACTTGGAAAAGCTACTACGGATTTTGACATCGCACTTCCAACATTAATATTAAATTCAAACTCTTCTTTCAGATCTATTAAAGGTAGACCATTAAACTTAATCATCTGATCTGCAATTCCACCTTGACCCCATTTATCATTAATGCTCTTGGTGACCACAACGACTATCATTGTAGGGACTATGTATCGCAAGGCGCCAGTCAATTCAAACATAATAATTACCACGGTAACAGTTAAATGAGTGATACCACATAGTGCAGCTGCTGCACCTAGAAAAGCATAAGTTCCAGGAATGATACACTTGCCTCCTCCAGAACAAGTCAGAAAGAGAGTTGAGGTTGAATTATTTTGATAAAATGTATCTATAATTATACCCAAGGCCCTACCGAAAGTAGCCCCTGCAGCCATTGACGGAACAAAAATACCAGCAGGAACTTTACATCCATATGTTATAATAGTTAGACACATTCTTGCAATTGTTGCAAAGAGTAATGATAAAATAAGTTTCCATTTATCACTTTCCGGATTACATATAGGGTTTTGGAAATTAGCTTCACATTCATGGAATAAAACCTGCATAACCTCAGTCATATCTGGTCTTAAGTATTCATTAAAGTAACAGAAACTTGCTGTTAACAATGAAAGAAAAAATACCTCTCTCACAGCAAAACTTGACAAATACTTTTTTCTGAAATTGACGACCCTAATATTAAATTTAGATACTACAATTCCATAGACACCACCGAATATACCCAATAATATATAGAACGGTATCTCAAAATAATGCCATGTAGTATCATAAGTTACCTCAAATAATACCAATTGACCAGTTCTAAATGGATTGATTGTAGCTAACGTAGTCACAGCAACCAACGCACAAAAGTAAGATTTCCAAATTGTTGACAACTGAAGAACTGAAGATATCTCCTCTATAGAAAACAAAACTCCACCCATTGGCGACCCAAATGCAACGGCGACACCAGCAGCAGAAGTTGCTGTTAAAAATTCTCTACCATTTGAAGCACTTTTCCTATACTTACCTATAGATTTGGCTACTGAATTACCAACACAAGCAGCATAGTGAACACTTGGGCCTTCTTTCCCTAAACTTAAACCTGATGCAATTGCTAATGGTAACCCTATACTTTTTATGAGTAATGTCCACCATCCTAAGAAACCTTTCATTACAAATCCTGAAACAATACATTTTATCTCGGATATACCAGAACCTGCTGCAGAAGGGGCATACAGTTTGACTAACGTGGCTGCTGTAAGCGAGAATATTAATGAAATTAAGATGTAAGAGCCATAATTAACTAACCCAAATCTGGACCATTGAACCCAATTGGAGCAATTCTCTTCATCTTGTCCCCAACAGCAGAAACTTTTACTCAAATAAAAGTTTCCAGAACAATGTCCCTCTCTTATACTGGCCAACCATGCAGTTATTATATTTAAACAACCTGCAATCAAACCAATTATTATACCCATTGAGGCTAGCACAATCCAGTTCATTGTAGAGGAACTAAGCTTGCTTATTGAGTTTGTCCTGCTGTTTATCTTTTTGTTCTTAATGAGTCTCTTCTTATGTTCTTCTAAACTATCTTCTAGCCAATCTATTGTTCTAAATTCATCAAATCGCTTCACTTCTTTAATGTTGTCTTGATATTTCCAAATCCCAGTTATTCCGTCTCTTAAACTGTCAACCAGGACTCTAGGAATGTCGGAAATGCAATATTCTTCTGCCATTTTTCCATCTAACCTTTTCAATTGCAAAATGTTTTCAAAGTTAGAAATAATTTCTCAGATATGATATTTTAATCGGCTGAATTGATCACGTGTACCTAATTCCTGTCAGCTTCTGGTGTAAGATAAGTTATCAGATAATTGAAGCGTTTCTTAGAAAGTTAAGAATTACTGTACAGAATCATTATATTAATTTATTAATCTATATTACTGGGCTTTCTATTAATACTTTTGCAAAAATTATTAGTATTAGTATTAGTATTAGTATTAGTATTAGTATTAGTATTAGTATTAGTATTAGTATTAGTATTAGTATTAGTATTAGTATTGGAATTATGACTCATGTAGAATATTTTATCAAGTTTTCTCTAAATTTGCTAATGAAGTCATCAAAATTATCCATAGGGGTATCATCAAAGCTATTGTCAATGTAAGTCAAAACAAGGTTTAACCCACCAATTGGTGATGAAATTATATTTAAAATAAATTCTGCAGCAGTTGCAGAAAGATCCTGGGAAAATATAAAATTCGTAATAGTCCAACTCTTTTGTCCAACATGATGGACTGGTGTTTTAATAAAACCTAAGTTGGAAATTTTAACAGCATCACCTTTTGGCTTGTCTAGCCCTGCCTCAAAAAAATCGGCATTATCACCTAGTTTACTGTAAGTTTTTTTGAACCCCAGCAAAGAGTTCAAAACTTTCGAATTTGACACGGCCTTCAACAAATTATCATTCACTAATTTAACTAAGTTCCAGGAGAATGCATGAACAGGGGGCAAATTTTGTCTTATTCCAGTATGGGCCATAGTTCCGAAAATTTTATAGTTGGGATTAGTGTAGAGTTGCTTGTATCTGCTATCGGACAACAACTCGGGATTTTGATGTCTTCTTAAAGTAATGGCTACTGCATGACTAGTATAGAAACGGTCACCAAAGACCGGCTGCAATGTCAATGCTTGGACAACTTCAATATAAGAGGTAAGAGTTACTCCCATTCCTCTACATTTACTTAAAATTTTTTTTGTAGTTTCTGCAGGTATATTGATCAACTTATAAGCCAATGAATAGTCTTGTGAACTCAAGAACCTGCCTGGCCATTTTTCAGGGTAGCCTTTAGGAGCTAGTTTATCGAAGTAGCTTGGATCATTATCACTATAATCGAGTTCATGAGGGGGAAGAAAAATATCGATCGGAGGAGGTAAAGAGTTCTTCAATAACGACACATCATTCTCAAATTTGAAGAATGGGGTTGACATCGAAAAATTGTCACCACTAGCTCCAAAACCGCTGCTATAGTCAATAAAGTTTTTAGGGTCGTCTATGAAGGCAAGATTATCTAAGAACAACTCATGAAAATAGTTGCCGCAAACACCATCGGCTATCGTGTGTTCGAATACAATACTTAGATGAGTCTTTCCTATTAAGATCAATCTGAATAAAGGGGAATCGTCATATAAAGTGAAGACTATTTCATTAGCAAACTTCATGAATCTTTCATTAATAGCACCGTTTTCAATGTAGTAGTCTTCATCCACAAATGATAAAACGTCATTCAAACAGACTTCTGCAAGAGGCTTGAAAATGCATTCACCCAAGATTTCATCCTTGTGCACGTTTGAAACTATAATATGATAGTCGAGAACTGTTTTTCTCAATGCCATATAAAACAACTTCATATTACTCTTCAAATCTTGTGAATATGAAGCTGTTACCTGAAAATTTTTGAAAAATTTGCTTGCAGTTCTTGATCTGATAAAATGTTCTAATACTGAAAGTGGCCTGCTAACGATCGTATCAGCTGTCATTTCCTTTATTCTGATTCGTATGCTATCCCAGTATAGTCAATTCTTGATGTTGTAGTATTATTTATATTTCATATATCATGGGAAGAGCCCACAAGTTTTGATACTTGAAACTGACCTCGAGATCCCCTATTCCTATTTAGGCAGGTGAAAGAACTAAGCAAATATAGCATAAACTCAATTTACCTGACTACGATTTATTCATCTAAGAGGAGTAATAACAGATATAATAATTTCAAACAAACTCTTCTCTATTTATGATCAGTGCATTGCTGTGAAATTTTTTTGGTGGGGCAAATTTTGAACGGCAATTGCGATTTTCAATCATACTGATCTAGCAATTGTATCTCTCTTTTTCAAAAAAACGAAGTCATATAGATATCTAAATAAAAAATGCCATTCATTAGTAAGTAGAACAGATATTAGTATTGTTATCTGGGCTAAGTAAAGTTTCCAAGCCAAACTTTAAGATTTTGTCTTAATACTACTTATGCCGGGGTAATCGATATGGAAGCAAAAATTATATATAGATACTAACAAAGAATAGTTCCAGTATCAGTCAAGGTTGCACTAGGAGTGGGTGCATTGACGGGAGCAGTTATTGCTACAGTTAATAATAAAGAAAAAGTGTGGGAGGCCACAGAATTTGTTTTCAGAAAGGGTGCAGAATATTGTAGACACAAATTAGAGGAGGCCAAAAGTGCTAAAGATAACTTTGCAGTTACCCATGATGACGGCGCATTTGCATTTCTGCAAAATGGATTCATGGCAGAAGAAGTATCTGATTCAGGCGAGTATGAGACTGATGAAGCTACTACTCCAAGTATTAGTGACTTTTCAGATGTCGAGGAATACCTTGACCTTGAAAGCTTGGATTAAATTAGTTCAATATGGTATGATTAAGTTTTAATAATGGAATGGTTTAAATGATTTAAATAGTATGGTAAAATTGTGAAGAAATTTATGATTTACGATGTAAGGCACAAGGATCGAATGGATAATGATAGTAAATAGAAGGGGTACGGTTGCATCCTGCAAGTTTATTTTAAGAATTGTTGCAATAATTATATTTACTTTGAAATAATTGAAATACAAGTTCTATGCGTCCGTAATATTAAATATCAATTTCAAAAAGATTAAGTAATTATAGCTAGAACAACGATTAATACGAATATACACAATGCAATTAAAAATATACAGCTCCACTTTCCCTTTCTCTTCTGGTATTCATGGGCTTTGACTAATTCTGTGCCGGCTTGCTGTGTATTCCCATGCAATTGCATAATGTTATCTTCAATTGTATCTAATTGTTCTCCTTGCTGGTTAATCAATTGTCCCAAATCTTTGAATATCAAGTTAACATCCAGAATGGCCTCTGTAACCTGTGTTATTTCTCTTTCTCTCTCCTCTGTCAACAAGACTTGATATTGTAATTCCGTCTCATCGATAAGATCCTCTGTTTGTTCCAGCATTTGTACCTGCAACTGCTCTTGTCCTTGCTTTTGATATTCGGTAAGCAAAGGAGATTTCTCGTCAGCTCTGGTCACCATAGATGCATCTCTGAGAGGGTAACCTTGTTTCCTCTCCATGTAGGCCCTTACTGTCTTCTGAAATTGACTATGAAGCGAGTTGAATTCGCTAAGTAACCTTTCTTTAATTACTATTTGCCGACTCGTTATCTCCAATGTATTACCACGAGTACCAAGATCCTTATCCGTCAGTTTCTTATTTATAAGGCCAGATAAATTCAGCACTAGTTGTTTAATTGCAATTTCCATATCACTTATTTTTTTGATGAGTTCCTCAATGCTATTTCTGAGTTCTAAGCTATCTCTTTTTGAGCCTATCTGCTTCCTCTGCGAATCAAATTGTGACACTAAGCTCCCAAATATTTTAAGTTGATGAGCAGTATTATCTATTATCGTATCTAGTTCATTTTGAGAAGCACTTTGGTTTCTTGGGTCCAAAGACTGACTTTTTTTCTTAGGTAGAGGAGATTGCGATTCAAGATCAAAGTTAGCGAATGACATATTAAGTATGCTAACTATCTGTGAAACGATTGATGGCTATTCTTTTCACATAGTAGAATATGGAAAGGCTTTGTAAGGATAACAGCAAAAACGTAATGTCGCAAAAGGATTTTGCGACACAAAATACGACAAAACTAATTTGTAGGTAAATAGAAAGATAAATATTACTGAAATGAAACAGAAATAGACTTCAAATAATTTACCCATAAATTAAATATATATGGAGATATATTGTTCATTTAGAATTAAAAGCTTCATTGCAAATACCATTTTTCAAATTAAATTAATTTTTTTGTCTAAAATCCCAATTTTTTATTCAAATGGAAAGTTTGAAAATCAAGTGTCCACCTTTGCTGTTGGCTTATCATTATTAGGCTAATTAGAAATACACATATCACATTTATGGTGATGAAAATCACAATTGAAAGAGATGATATCTTATTTCTTAGGCTGAAATTATGTTTGATTTTGCAAAGAGATCAACTGATGTATTCTTTACAAAACATATTGCCACTATACTAGTTAATTTTATTTATGTTTGCTCCCATTGTCCCATATACAACAACATTGCTCTACAATATTATTCTCAATATTCTGTATGCTCTCTCTCTTGAATAACGTTATTTGGCAAGTATACTCACATGCTGATTTTTTCCGTTCATTGACTAATTTTATTGATCATCTTTAGCAAGCATTTCGTAAATCTACCAATAGATAATGATCTGATATGATTAATACTTCTCTCTTTGGGATTTCTGCAAAATTTTACTATTTCAAATCGATCTCAGTAGGGTGCAAAAAATTTGTGTACTGACAACACGCGTTGGTTCTCACGCGTAATCAAAAATATTTTAATAACAAATTATATAAATCCTTTTTAATAGTAATTAGCGAGTATTGTTATCATCCTTCGTATTAATACATAGACAGGAGTATAATGCTGTCTAGAATTGCTAAACGTGATAAGTTGAAACAACTTAGAGAAGCTAGACAAGCAGGATCAAGTTTAATTCATACTGTTCATCCAGATGAAGTGGGTGGTATATACGATGAAGTTGATGAAGAAACTTATAGAGAACATAAAAGAAATCAGCTTATGAACGATGATTTTATAGTCGATGATGATGGAGAAGGATATGTCGATAATGGGGTAGATGAATGGGATGACAGCACTAGACCCAAGTATTACTCTGACGAAGACGACGACGAGATTACTAGCGGTAAGAAACGAAAAAGAAGAGATAAAAAGCCAGTAAAAGTTACAAAGACTGCGCAAATTAGTAATTTTTTTAAAACTACCAATAATCAAGCACCAGCAAAGAAAATAGAAGCAAATATTGACGATATTCTTGATGATTTTCAAGACGTGACACCAGAGTCAAAAAAGAAGAAGAATAACAACACTAACATTTTCAGCTCTAGCAGTAAATCAACTGCTAGGAATAAGTCTAAGGGTGTATTTGACTTTACTTCAGTTAAGAAGGAAAAGCCTAAGAAGCTTGAATCTGATGACTTTGAAGATTTATCCTTGAACCTAGAAGATCAGCCATCCTCTCCTATCAAAACAGAAAGAATAAATGCTCCTTTTTCAACTGAAGAAAGTGAAAAGGAAAATGTAGATCCGGTGCCAGTGACAAAAGAAGATCCAGATATTGAAGATGAAATTGAATCTGATGATGATTCCGATGAAGATATTGTTATAACGAGAAGGCCCAGAGCATCTGCTGCTACTAAAGCGAATACAGCTACATTCTCTTCTATTAAGGCTTCAACATTACCCTCTTCTTCGCCATTAAAGGCTACTTCCCATTCCGTTATAAGCCATACTGACAAGTTGGATGAATCTAAGATTGTAAACAAGGATGACGAATCAGATTCATTTAAGATGTTCTGGTTAGACTATTGTGAGGTGGATAGTACATTGTTACTTTTTGGTAAAATTCAAACAAAAGATGGAGAATTGGTATCAGGTATAGTTCAAGTGAATAACTTGTGCAGAGAATTATTCTTCTTACCAAGAAAATACAGGTTAGTTGATGGTGAAGAAGATATAGAGGATCCAATATCTCCAATAAATGTGCATGAAGAAATAGCGCCTTTACTATTAGAAAAGTATGATTTAGAGGAACTTAAGGCGATGCCACAATCCATGAAATATGCATTTGAGCTTACAGACATTCCAAAGTCTACTGAATACTTGAAAGTACTTTTACCATATAAGACTCCAAAGAACAAGAATTTGATTATGCCAGCTAATCTCGAAGGCGAAACTTTTAATCATGTTTTTGGTACTAATTCAAATATTTTTGAATCCTTTGTTTTACAAGCTAATATTATGGGACCCTGTTGGTTGGAAATTTGTAATGGTGATTTTAATGCAATTCAGAACACATCACATTGCCAAGTGGAAGTATCTGTTTCATCAGTACTGTGTATTAAACCAATTACTGAGCAGGCGCCATCTGCTCCTAATTTAACTGTAACTTCTATTGCTGTCCAAACAGTACTAAATACAAAACTAAATAAGCAAGAAGTTGTATCGGTTTCGCTAGCTACATTTCGTGATCTACCACAGGATGCTCCTATAGATGAAAATCTTCAACCCAACGATATTATTACACTTGTAAGACCTGTTGGATCAGTTTCTGTCCCTCCAGCGCTTAAGCAGCTAGCTCAAAAACTGGAGATGCCATTGAGAATTTTGCCAAACGAAAAGGTATTATTGAATTGTCTTTCTGCATTAATCAAGAACATTGATCCAGATGTATTCGTGGGGCATAGACTTGAAAATATTTCCCTAGACGTTTTAGTGCACAGAATGTATGATCTTAAAGTTTCCACTTGGTCTACTTTTGGAAGGCGTAATAGAAAATCTTGGCCTGATAAGTTTGGTCGCAACTCTACTGGGTTCAATAACAATTTACAAATCCGTGAAATTTTTCAAGGTAGACTATTATGTGATATTGCAAATGAAATGGGTCAATCTTTAACTCCCAAGTGCCAATCTTGGGATTTGCCTGAAATGTATGAAATTACTTGCAACAAGAAGCTTGCTTCCTTGGAAATAAATTATCAGAATGGAAAATATGCAGAAGATGCGAATTTCTTATTAATGGCATTGAAAGACAACTCTTCTAATGTTAAAATAACCGCAGAAATTGCATTTTCAATTCAAATCCTTTCATTGTCAAAACAGTTGACTAATATTGCTGGTAATGCTTGGTCACATACATTAAGTGGTACAAGAGCAGGAAGAAACGAGTTTATTTTGTTGCACGAATTTAAGAGAAACAATTACATTGTTCCAGATAAAGAAGATAGATATCATAAGAATACGACTCAACAAGATGCAAGATTAGAGACTGCCGAGGAAGATTCGACTACTGCCACCTCTAACAAGAAACCAAAATATCAAGGTGGTTTAGTTTTTGAACCAGAGAAAGGCTTGCATAAAAATTATGTGCTAGTTATGGATTTCAATTCGTTGTATCCAAGTATTATCCAGGAATTCAATATCTGTTTTACTACTGTCGATAGAGATCAATTCAACGTTACACTTGACGAAGACAGAGATATGCCAGGCATACCTGAGCGTGATTCACTCCCCGGTGTTTTACCAAAATTGTTGAACACCTTAGTTACTCGTCGTCGTGAAGTTAAAAAGCTATTGAAGAATCCAAATAATACTGCATTTGAGAGAGCGCAGTATGATATTAAACAACAAGCATTGAAATTGACTGCGAATTCAATGTATGGTTGTTTAGGTTATGTTAACTCAAGATTTTATGCTAAGCCTTTGGCTATGTTAGTTACTAACAAGGGTAGAGAAATTTTAATGGATACTAGACAACTAGCCGAATCAATCGGTTTAAGAGTTGTTTATGGTGATACTGATTCTGTTATGATCGATACCGGTGTTGATACTTTTGCAGAAGCTATTAAAATTGGCGAACAGTTCAAGATTCAAGTTAATGAAAGATATAAATTATTGGAAATTGACATTGATAATGTCTTCAAAAGATTGCTATTACATGCAAAAAAGAAGTATGCTGCTATGACTTCTATTTATGATAGGAAGTCCGGTTCTGAAAAGACCTCTCTTGAAGTAAAGGGACTTGATATGAAACGACGTGAATATTGTCAATTATCCAAAGATATTTCTACTTTTGTATTAGAAAAAGTACTTTCCGATTTGGATCCTGAGATAGCACTAAGTGATATTTACGATTACTTGGAAGAAATGTGTAAAAAGATCAAAGAAAATGAAATTAATGCCGATAAATACAAAATCAATACGAGATTATCCAAAGACCCTAAAAATTATCCAAATGGTAAAAATATGCCACCAGTTCAAGTAGCTTTACGTTTAAGAGATCAAGGAAAAGTAATCAAAGCAGGAAGTGTGGTGACCTTTGTCATTACTTCGTTAGCAAATGAAGATGATAAGTCAACACCCGCGGAAAGAGCAAGACCAATTCAAGAGCTTCTTAATAAAGATACTAGCCTAAAGCCTGATCCCACCTACTACTTAGAAAAGCAGATATTTGCTCCTGTAGAAAGATTGGTAGAACGCATAGAAGGTGTTGACATGATGAGAATTGCTAACTCCTTGGGGATCGATACTAAAAAATACATTCTAAGGGTAAAAAACGAAACTGGTAATGGAGAAATTTTGCCATTAGAATCAAGTGTCACTGATGCAGAAAGATTTAGGCAGTCAAGTTATTTGGTTTTAGAATGCAAATGTGGCAATAAATTTAGATTCGGAGGAATTTTGGCTTCCAATGAATATAAAGTCACTTTTAATGGTATATGCTGTGCAAAATGTAATTTTACTTTTCCACTCATAAAGTTGACTTCTCAATTAGAGAATGTCTTAAGAACACACATCGCACTATATTATGCTGGCTGGCTAGTATGCGATGATTCTGCTTGTGGAATTGCAACAAGACAAATTTCAGTATACGGAAAACGTTGTATTGGCTCTTCAGGTAAAGCATACGGTTGTAAAGGTATCATGAGATATAAATACAGCGACAGTGCTTTGTATAATCAATTATTATACTTCAGTGCAATTTTTGACGTTGACAAGGCAAAGAAAAACGATTTGAAACCGCTTTATGATATTACAGACGACGTACCCTCAATTCCTAAGCTTGCATCCGGTCAAGTAGATGCTTTGGCTGAACAGAATAGAGACATGTTTTGTCACTGTCAAGATATTGTTCAGAAATACTTGAGTGATTGTGGTCGTCGTTACGTTGACATGAGCTCTATTTTCGATTTTATGACAATTTCGAAATAAAATTTCAATAATTAAAATTTCAAATTCATAATTGATATATATTATAACTCGAAGTGTAATTGTAGAAATTCTGTAATTCAATTCATTATATACTGTTTTGGGCCAAATGCTAGATAAAAAAAAAGTCGCGCACAGACCAAAATATTGATATGTGAACAAAAATATATTATTCGATTACCAACTGAATAACTTTTAATATTTATTTAGCAGGGTTAAATAAGATGAGTTTCAATCAACAAATTAATAACAATGGAAAATCTCCGGGATTTTCTTTACTGGGTCAGCAATCCGGAAACAACTCATTTCCTATGTTACCACCGCAGTTGGCAAATTTAACTCCTCAACAGCTACAACAATTGAAAAATCAACCACAATTCCAGAATCTCATGAGAAATTATATGCAAAGGCAACAGATGATTCAACAACAACAAGAACAACAACAACAACAACAGCAGCAGCAGCAGCAGCCACAACAACCACGACAACAACAGCAACAGCAGCCACGACAACAACAACAACAACAACAACAACAACATCGACAGAATGGGCAGCACATACAACAATTACTGCAACAACCTCTTCAAAATCAATTTCAACAACCTACTCATCGTGTAAATACGATGCATCAAGCACCACAAAAGCATCCTCAGCAGAACGTACAGCATTCAGTGCAACAGTCTGTTCAGCATCCTATGCAACAGAGCATGCAACCAATTCAACAACCAATTCAACAGCCAATTCAACAACCAATTCAACAACCAATTCAACAACCAATTCAACAGCCAATTCAACAACCAATTCAACAACCAATTCAACAACCAATTCAACAACCAATTCAACAACAAATGCAGAACTCACTCCAACAACATCAGCAATTGCAACAGCCAATGCAGAATATTTCACAAAGAATCCCTTCAAATAATCCAGGAGGTGTCATCCCCATGAATGCATTTACTCCCCAAAAAACAAGATCTATGTCTCAAATGGGTGGATTTCAACAAGGAAACCCTCCTCTAGCACCAGGAGTTCCTATTAGTCTGATAAATAAAATGGACCAAGCCCCAGGTTCCATTTCAGGAGGAGATACAAACAATGAGGTTCTCAACGAAATACCAATGAGGAGCTTAACCTCTCTTCATGAATGGTCAGATAAATTAATGGAAAAAGGAGAAGAAGTCAACTCAGACTTAAAAGCATATGAGTCGATTATAGGGAGAGATGCCGAGTTCAGCAAGATGCATTCAAGGCAAATAAACTCCAATAAGGAGCTATTGGATTCTCTTGTCAAAAATATTAAAGGATACACGGATATAAAACAATTACGTATGAATTCAATTAACATGTCTAATAAGGGCCAGCTCAACAATAGTATATGGGGAGAGGGATACCAGGGATATGGGAATGGCATTACTAATACTGCAACTAAATTGATATTACCAGAACGAGACATTACTGATAGGGAGATGAATGAAAAAGTGAGTCAGAAAAAATCAAGACATTTAGTCCCAATTAGGCTAGAGTTTGACGAAGAAAGAGAAAGATTCAAATTGAGAGACACATTTTTGTGGGACCTTCATGAGAATGTTTTAACAATTGAAAGTTTTGTCAGCTCATTGATTAATGACTACAAATTCATCCCTAAGACCCATTTTGATACGATTGTTACATCAGTGAAAGAGCAAATAAACGACTATTATAGAATACCCGAAAAGACTATGGGAGAAATCAGAATCCCTATAAGAATTGAAATCACTATAAATAATACCCAATTAACTGATCAATTCGAGTGGGACATTTTGAACTTTGATGATAATGACCCAGAGGAATTTGCGACGATTATGTGTGATGAATTAAACTTGCCGGGCGAGTTTTCAACTGCAATTGCCCATAGTATCAGGGAGCAAACTCAATTATTTCACAAGGCTTTACAAATCGTAGGATATAGTTTTGATGGATTATCAGTTAGTGAGGATGAGATAAGAAATCATGTTCTTCCTCAATTGAGGATAGCTTCACGCGATAATAATGTCGAAGATGATAATTTCACGGTCTTGAGAAATCCAGTTACCGTTTTAGATTACTCACCATCTTTGATCAAATTGACTCAATTAGAAGTGGAAAGATTAGATAAAGAAATTGAAAGAGATTCTCGTCGGAAGAGAAGACATACTGCGAATGATGATTTTTCGTCTGGAGGAAGAGGTTCCAGCTCCAGAAGAAGTGCTCTCCACTCTGGTAGGGGAACTAAAACCATACCTGATTTATCGGATGTTCCTAAAACATTCAGAACGCCAGCTCCCTCTAGTATTCTTCCTGGCGCAGTAGATTTGGGTGTCCCTGATATTTATGAATACAATGAAGCTTTGGTGAACAAATCTCAAATTAGAAACCCTGATTATAAGCCTCCTCAAAAACCAACACAACCAAGAGTTAGATATCAACATGATCCAATACTGGGTAGATTATTCGTTAGAATCCAGTATAAATAAGTTAGTTGCAGTTTCGAATTGAATACTTATGAAGATCGAGTAATATCCCTATGAGGTCGTTTTGAATTACTTTCTCGTCGGTGAAGCATATACAACATATACATCATGCAAAACCGGCTAAATAAACTTCAATATCTCAATTGACAAATATCACCTTATTTGATGGAACCATTGGTAGTACAATTACTCTATGCATGTGCTGTTTTTGAAAGATAGATTCCAAGATATTGCCAATTTTGTACGGTTTTCGCTGACAGTATGGAACAGTCAGAATGCTTTTTAATAGTTTGCACTCATCAAGAATTGATATATATTGGCCCTCGCATTTAAGGTGTATATACCATCATTTAATGTGCTCTCTATAATCTCATTTAGGTTGCATAAAACTATTGGGGCATTAGTATAGTATGTTATCATTTATTTGTGCCATTAAGATGTAGAGAATATTAAGGAACCAGCTAAGTATATGAAGGAAGAGTGGTAGAAGAAGTATAACAAAGCCGCAGCTATGCTTTGTAACCGACGATCGAGTATTAATACCAACATGTTGCTGACTTTGTAATTGCTGCAAGAAGGAACACAATTTACACGAATAATATTTTTGCGAGAATTCCATTGTCTGAACAAGTACTTGTTGTTAACCAGAAGCAATTGACCATTTCTCTGCTGTTTATAAACGGAAACTAGTTCTTCGGTACTGGTGTTTAGTAATATCAACGGAGGTTTGGAACTTGTACACTGCTGCTATTGTCTATAAGTTTGACTCCACTTATAAGGTATCAAAAAGAAAGAGGAGTATTTAGAAAACCAAGAACACTTATAGCTAATTATCGATGCTAGGAGATACGTAGACCAAAATGCACAGCTTATCACCAAGGATGCAAACATAGGCTTCAACGTTTACAGAAGTTATTGGGCCAGTTCTATCAGGTTTGGTTCCACTTCTGGCTTTCTGAATTTTTGATTGTGTGACAATACAGCCATGAAAAAAAAACAAGAGGAAGGGACCTAAAAAAGTTTGCTCAATGCAAAGAGATGTTTCCTTGTAATTTGTAGGTATTTGTATTTACATAGCATATTTGGAAGTAAATATACACGTGATCGATGTTTTCTATCAGCAGCGCCTACAAATAAAAATTATATAGTATAAGAATATTATTCTTATTCTTATTCCATAAATATTCTATTTGCGTTTTCGATTAATATCTGCAATATATAAAGCCATCAGCATAGATATAAACAGCGTATTCATTAATTTATAAAGTGTAGCAAAAACAATAAGTTTGAATATCAAATTCAGTTGAGAAAAGATAGGTGGCACTTTCGTATTTTCCGTTAATTAGTCAGAAGAGACAACTGAATACTTGAAAAGAACAATCAGATAGATAAATATGGATACAGGGAGCGACAATATAACAGAGCTTGACGATTTATCAATATACAAGAAGGAGAGAACCAATCTTCTTGACTCATTTGATGCGTCTGAAAGTGAGGATAACAGATTGGGAAGTAAATCACATATTAACTTGGAGAATACTTCGGAATCAGGGGATCAAACAGACGATCAAGATGGACAACAGGGCTTCAACCGGGCATATGAGATAGATAGAAACATACATGAAGCTATAGAAGTGGGCAATTCATCTGTTAGTGCCTTGATAGCACCTCACGAGACTGATGAAGAGAGAAGTGGAACAGATTTAGAGCTGCAATCTACTGTGCATCGCCTCACGCCAAAGGAAAGGATTTTTAATGTCCTTTACCATCTTGTTCCAATCAAACAAACTTATGAAAGAATTAATAATGGCATTACTACTGGTAGAATGCAAACAAATTCAAGAGGAAGGTTTATCGGACAGGGAACAGATGGCGTATTTCGCAATCTAATGGCGAAGCCAGACACCGAGGGAGAAAGGTACACTAACGAGGAACACCCTCCTACTTATGAAGAGGCAGCAGCAGATTGTACCCCGGAATATTGGGAATCTAGTGTCATCGCCCCAATGTATGAAGATGAAGTATTCGTTGAGGGCCTTCCAGTTGGAAACATTGCCAATTTTGTTTGGAATTGTTTGGTCACTGTTGCATTCCAATTTGTTGGATTTGTTTTATGTTATCTCTTACATACTTCTCACGCTGCAAAACATGGTTCCAGAGCGGGTTTGGGTATCACGGTTATTCTCTACGGCTATCAGTTAGTTCCTTCAAACTTCGGTCATTCCGATAAAATGCCCCAAAGATATGAACCACAATCCCCCAATGATATCGATATTGAAAAGTCGTCTGCAATAAGTGGTAATTTGGACAATTATAATTCAGGATTTGAACAATCAGATTCCTCCGTACTGACTTCCAATGCACCTTATTTTGCTTTTGGACTAATTGCCCTTGGGTTATTGATTATATTCAAATCATTGGTAGATTACTATAGGCTTAAACAGACAGAAAAAATAATTTTATCGCCACCAACGAATAATGAAACCTCTAATAATTCCATTACTGAAAGTACGGAAATGGAAGAGGGAGAAGATGTATAAAGGATTTGAAAAGGTGAGATAATCACGTTTATACAATATTAATATACATTATATTTTTCCTATCTCATCATAACTAACATCTTTTCGTAGATAGTAAATACAATCCCACCACTTAAAATTAACCTACCCAACCTTGGAGTAGCCCCCTTCCAGAATGTAAGTAAGCCTTCGTCCTTGAATATTTTAACAAAACAATTTAAAGTGGAACTATATTGTTTTTCTGCACCTAAAGCTTGCATCCTAGTTTTAACAGTATCGATCGGCATAGTGGAGTATACAGTTATAATGCCAGCAAGGGATCCAAGTGCAAATGTAGCTACAGAACTTAATGGCTCATTTGGATTTGTTCCCGAAGATTGTTGTATCATAGTTTTAATGGCATTATAAGAACCTAATCTTACCGCTTGATTTGATGCTTGTCTCAAAGATACTGGCACGACACCAGCATATATCCCTTTAAATCCCATATCTCTACATAATTTAACAGTGCCAGAAATTAATCCATTTTGATATTTTGGCTTTGGTGATTGTTTATCATCAATTAATGCAGTCTTAATGGCTTCAAATGGTGTAACAGCGATGACAGATTCCAATAAACCGGCACCTAACCCTGCAATGATACCTCTAGGACCTGACAACTTTCCATTTTTATCAGCCAATAATGCTTTAATAGAATCAAAACCTAAGAAACGTACAGATGCTTTGACTGTATTACCAACAACGAATGCAGGACAACCCACGTACAATGCAGAAATACCTTGTGTTTTGGCGACATTATATATTAAGAGTAATGGATTTCTTGAAGTGGTAGATGATTTGCTAGTTAATTGTAATCTTGTTTTGGCAAATTCAAAAGGATAAGTAATCACACCTTCAACGGCACCTGCCGTACCACCTGCAATGAAGGATTTAATGGGGTCAACCTTCTAATATCATTAGTTAGTACTTGTGATCTTTGATTGTAATAAATTTTAACTTTTTGAAACTAGAAAAAATTTTAGGACTTACTTTCTTTTCAGCAGACATCAATTCAATATATCAAGTAATAACAAAGAAAAACGAGTCGCTATACACTGCTTTATGTGTTGAATTGAAATTATCTAAAAATCAACATAAATATCTGGGTGAAAAATTATGAGAATTTTTTTGCACTGACTCATTATTTTACATTATAATATTTTCGATAAATATATATTATGATTGAGAGAATCTAAACCAATTACAGAATATACATAACTCAATAAACAAGATTTATCAAGCACTTGACTTTATAAGATAGTTAAACTTTAGACAGTGATCTTCTTTCACAACTGTTGCAGCAATATGATTCTGATTTTTTAGCATTTTTAGCTTTTGTACTAGGTCGTAATCTGAAAGGAAATTTGGATCAAACATCCTCAAAATCATCCAAGTCATCCAAGTCATCATCATCTTCTTCGTCATCTTCTTCCGCTTCTCTTTCAGCCAATTGGGCATAATATGCAGCCAATGCATCTTGTGCCTGTTTGTCCTTTAATTCAGATGGGTTAGCTGCAGCAATATCAGTAACTGATTCATCAGCAGTATCAGCAAGAGGAGTTGCACTATTTTCAGTAGGTATTTCTTGATCTGATATTTCATTTTTAACAGAAATATTATCTTCTATCTTTATGTCCAAGGCAGGTGTGCCCTCTTTAGAAGTTGTTACAGTATCATCATCCAATCTACCCAACGTAGATTTACCCACAGTACTTGAGGAGTGCCAAGAAGGCAATGCATTTTGTTCCAATTTTTGCCTCTTTCTTTCCTTTTCCAATTGTTCTCTTTCGTAATTTTCATCATTTGCTGTGATAGAAACATGTAAAGTAGCTTGAGATTTCGATGCTTCGTTTTGTAATGAAGATGATAAGTTGGATCTTGATCTTGCAGAGATCTTATTCGAGACAGAATAAGAAGCAGCAGACGAGCTTTGAGCAGGGATGGACTTCATTAATGAACTCTCGAATGTGTTATCTTCAATGTAAGAATCATCGATTTTCTTCAAGTAGGAAATGATTGGGTCTACTTGAACCATCAACTTTTCTAATTTTTCTTGTCTTAAGGATGCTTGTTGGTTAGAATCATCCTCAATTAATACACCATTACAATTGTCACAGATGAAATTAGTTTTATCGTCACTCAATAGTGAGATTGCATCCAACTGGCTTACCTTTTTTCCACATCTAGGACAAACATAACCTTGCGGATTTCCGTATTGAGACATTTCTTGCTTAATTATGTTTACAGTCGAGTGGACCTTCCATTTGATGGAATCTATAGCTTCGGTCACTCTTATGTAGAAATATGTCCTGGTGATCAATCTTTGCTGAGAGTTCTCCTCTTTCTGTATATGATTTACTAATAAACGATCTTCTACCAAACGATTACACAACGACCTTAATTCCTTTCTTTGAATACTCAAGAGATATATCAAATCATCTTCAGATAAAACCGAATGCAATAGGATGGCATCCAATATGAGAATATAAGGCTTAGAGTAAAATCCTCTAGCCACAAATCGTATAAGTGACCTGATAGTATCATCCATTTTCTTGTGATTTATCAATCAAATCCTATGGAATTTAAGTATCTTATCCCTGCAATGTAAAAGTGAAATATTTCCCCATGAACTAATGAATATTAAGAATTGAGTAAGGTTGGACGTACCGTAATTTACGCTAATATGAAGAAGAGCGTGAGAAGAGCGTAATCACGAGAATACCTCTTTCTCGAAGAATTGACAAACAATTTCGCGACACTACTACGACAAATGTCTCACTGACATCAGCTGACGGATTCTAAATATTGTGCAGTTTAGCGGAAACTGTTATTGCAATTCTCTCTATCATCATGAAACTGCTCTGTGCTCACCGTTGAAATTAGTGGATTTCGCAGAATGCGAGATACATTATCTTTTGCAATATGGTAATTTTGCAATATGGTAATTTACAGCTATTTTCAGATACACTGACGAGATAAAATTATCGAAAATTATTCTTAGTGACTTGGTGTCAGTGTTAACAGACAAGCCTTTTTCTAGTATCGAAATACTTTGTAGCCATGATATTTCATTTCCCATTGAATACACCTGAAGCCAGCTACAAGATATGTACATCACTCTAAGTAGAATCGGCTGTAGAATTGGTCATTACAATATAATAACTTTCTAAACTACTAGCTTGTTATTTGTTCATTTTCTAATGCAAACTTATCTCTGCGTAGTTTTTTAAATTACTACTCTGTATACTGTTTCTATACATTCCAAATTCGACATCATTCTTCTCACATAGTGACATTTCTCTTATTAGGCACCTCAGTCCTAACCACTGTTCATCATTTTTTTCTGCCTTTCAACTTCATGTCCTTTATGTGATAAATGAACAGACCATAAAACTATTTTCTCTTATCTAATCTACCGTGTATGACATGCCCCTTTTTGCCTAATCTTACAATTCCAACCTACTTTTGTATTCTCCTATTCTTCCCACTATTTTTTTTTAACCTCCCTAAAATTTCTCCCTATATTATTGCATTTCCTATAAATGTCCCTAAAACTCTAACTTTCTCACTACCTTCTCGCACTATTTACAAATTTGGAACGTCAATCCTCCCTAATCTCTCGCTAGAAGTCTGTTGTTTTTTTGCAAATTTCACAACGCGAAAACGCGAAAACTAAAATCCGAAAGAAGTTAATATATCTAGCAACAATAAACACAATAACGCGTACATCAAAGGAGATGATTCCATCTTCTATTCCTTTTTTATCCTTTTCCTTAAATAATGCATCTTTTCTTGCACATTTAGTACAAAACCCTTAAATCATCTAACAAATTACTATTCTAATACATTCAACACCTAAGATTTATTTGAATCTCCAGAATTAATACGGTTGGAATACATAACATTAGTTGACTTTAGAACTCATCTATTGGATAAATAAGGAAATTTGAGTAGAACTAGATAACGGAAAGGTCTGTGAAACTAAGGAATATAAGAGCAGATACACACACGCGTATATACTGGCACTAGGCTTGATATAAAGTATATTACATCAATAAGGGCGTTTAATTATAGAGTGTGATAATAAGATGGCTATGGAACCAGGAAAAATGGTACAGATGTCAGCGAGTAGAATACCATTGCAGGAACAAAAAGAATCAAATATAAATCACGCCATTCCAGAAGATCCTAAGATTATTGAGACGCCCATGACACATAAGAGCTACAATACGAAGATTACAACCCCCCCTGGAAGCATAATGGGGGCGAAAAAAAATATGATGATGGATACACCGTTAGGGAAAATGGATAGTAGCGCTAACGAGATTGTTAGCGTTAATACGACAACTAAATCAGCCCTCTTGTCGCCTGCGTTTTCTTCGCCTCAACAGCGTAGAGAGTCCCGCATAAGACAAGTAGGGTCTCCGCCAAAGCCAACTTTTGGCTCATCTTTTTCCTCGTCATCATTCTCATCTGACGATGACAATAACGCTACAAAACCCATGAAAAAGAAGAAAAAATCCAGAAAAGAATTGAAAGAACAGGCTTTTGACTTTGACTCCAGTGACAAACCCCCATATTCGTACGCAACTTTAATTGGAATGTCTATATTGAGCAATCATGAGAAAAGATTGACACTATCACAAATATACCTGTGGATTTCAGATACCTTCAGATACTATAAACGTGATGAAGTAGGTTGGCAAAATTCTATTCGTCACAACTTATCATTGAATAAAGCTTTCATAAAGGGAGAAAAGTCAAAAGATGGAAAAGGTCACTTTTGGTGCATAAAGACAGGATGTGAAGAGCAATTTTTGAAGACAAGATCTAACAAGAAGCATTCTTATCAAGAGGTGATGGATCAGATTTACTCTTCCAACAGTCTTAATAAGGAAGAGAAAAGATCTATCAACTCCATTCCATCTTCTCCTAATGTTTCCAATGATATAGATGAAGAAAACAGTTTCTACAGAAAGAGAGTTGCTTCTGAGATAGATGAAGCAGCCGACTATAGTAATGTTGATGATTTTGAAGATGAATTAAGTCATACATTATTAGATCACCAGTACAAGAAGCAAAAACTATTGAGTGTAAGTCTAGATGATGGTTCTTTAGGAAATGTTTCTAATTTAGGTTCTAATCTTCATGCAACCCCAAATTCATTTAAAGTAAGGAACACTATGACCCCCTTATTGGCCAACGCTCCACATTTTATTATTCTGGAATCGCCAAATAAGCCATTATTAGCAGGTAAAAATTTAGCCTATTCCTCATCATTCAGTTGCAACTCAAATTTGGAATTATCTCCTATAAGACCCAGTGAAACTGGTCCATTATTGGAACCTTTAACTCCCGCAAACAATATATATAATCAGTCAAACCTATTAAACCAACACCAACTTCAATCGAATCTGAAGCTTTCAATTTCAGCTAATCACCTCAACCATAATTTAAGCCATCCGAATATATTACTTCAAAAGACACCCAAATCTAATAATTTGAGAACTCCTTTAAAACTTTTGAAAACACCACAAACAAATTCAATTATCAAGAAATTATGGAATTCACCATCATATCTCGAAGAGTTTTATTACTCTCCTTTAGCTAGCTCTTCGACATCTTTGTTAAATTCCTATGATGATGATGACATGATTTTGAGAAATTTTGAAGCGCAACACCTGCCGGGTTATTTAATGAAGAAACAAGAAATTTTTGAATCCAGTCGCAATTTGATAAATGATTTCAAGAAATACGACAATACTTCAAAGCAGAGTACTTCTGGAAAGGATTCGAAACATTTTAGAAAAATTAGCTCTTCATCAACCGAACTTGATGAATAGTCACTTCTGTCATTATTAGCAAAGAGGGATTGTTGTGATTCGTTGTATATTAGTTGTTTTTTTACATGCACATTAACTGCAAAGGGTGTATTTATTGTTAGATCTTATGGGGTTGTTCTTACGCGCGTTTCTTACTATTGGTATAATATTTTTATCGGCTTGAATTTCATCTATTGTATTACTACTATCAAGTCTTGCCATATCGGTTTATTTAGACATTTATGTTTTATTATAAATTAATTTTCTAGTTACTATGCTGTTGTCATGTTGTAATTCATCGTTATATTTTAAACATCTGGAATATACTGTAACCAAATAGTCAATCAGTACTTGCACATCCTCTACAACCACAGGTTATACACTCCATATCTTTTGCTTTTTCTTCATCTAATTTGACTTTTGGAACTCTACATATACATGCCGAGTTATGATTCTTCTCTGATTTCATGATGCAACTAATACAACAAAGGTTTTCATATCCTTGTTTCTTCCATTTTGCAATTAGATCCTTATTACAATATTTCTGATCTGTCAACCAATCATATAATTCTTTGGAAATAACCTTTTTTTGATAATACAAGTTATAGACATAACGAGAGATCTGATGATTGATCTGTATTATACTCCAAAGTGAACTCTTCTTCGATTCTGTCTTGTTGGATGTTGTTTGTGCTTGCTTAAGTTTCAAAAGTAGCTTATTTAGTGTAGGCTCTACCTTGGAATAACCCTCTGGAGGCTGTTTTATCCTTCTGGATGAATTTATTTTTCCCATTTCAATTGTATGTATATACGTAAATAAATGGCAAAAAGATATTCAATCATAAATTGTTTGTGAGTGTTATACATCGATGAGCCCACTGGCACAAAAAAAAAATGACGACATCAGCAGGATTCGAACCTGCGCGGGAAATCCCAACGCATCTCTCTTGCAAATTCTTCAAAATCAAGAAGAACGCGATTCGAGTGCGTCGCCTTAACCACTCGGCCACAATGCCATTTAATATAGGTTTCATTGAATATAATGATATATATATGATAATATCAACACATTCACACTGGTGGTAAACTAGATCAAATAAGAAAAATAATTTAGCTTAGCTTCTATAAAGGATTTAGACAAGATATATAGAATTACCTAATTAGTCCCAATAATAATCGTTACGTCTAGTAAGATGTTGCAGCCACGAAATATGTCTTTAGGTTAAAGAGATAATTCATGATTTCTATCTGTCTCGAATTCTTCTTTTCCAGTGTAGTTGCTAGAAAGAAGTTAGTTCTGTAGTTTCGGCACAGTTGTCCAATGTACACACCGACATAATGTCGTTTGGTTAAATTATTATCACTGGTGGTGGTTTCACATACTAAGTATCTGCACAGGTCCATTAATACTAGGTAATTGAGCGTCACCCTGTATTTTGGCACTGCTGAGCGTGCCATATAAGTACGGAGTATTATTACAACATAAAGTGACTGGACGTTATGGTCGAATTCGCATCGCGTACCCAATAACGCAGTATCAATATCCAATAGATCTATATTTCAGGAGCAGGAAATTAGTCCAAATTTCTAAAATGCATTTGTTGTAATCTTCAGCATTTCACAGCTGTACACACGATGCTGTATTGGCTAACTGAATTTAGAGATCACGTGCTTTGAAAACTGACTTTCAAATGTTTCACTTTGTGTAGTCCCCCCCACCCCCGATAAGATAAACACCGTCTTGCAGCGATTCCAGTTATGTTTTTTTTTCTACTAAAAATATAACTGGCTCATTCTTGGGATAAATCCATAAGAGATTCCGATTATCTCATCTAAGATAAACTATATTGTACCGGATCTTCGTAGAATTCTTATTACCCTTGCAGGATTTAACTGTTGCGTTTGTAAGGCTTGTTTCTCGTGGTATGTTCCCCTCTATAGCAATGCATCGCTTGATTTATTCTCTTCTAGGGTAATTGAACCTCTCATCTATAATTCTCCTTTTTTCAGCATCTCCATTAGCCATTCGTTTTTTTCTCTCGTGAAATTCCCTCGTTCAAACATCGGACTATCAACATTGAATGGATCATGCGATTTAATAAATGATTGGATTTATAGCCTAAACTCCATTCAAGAACAATATCTGAGACAATTGAACTTGCTGAAGTTGATGAGTCAAAATTGCCAATCTTTACAGAATTTCAAATTTATGGTGTGTTTTGATCCAATTATCACCATGGAAACGGGAACACTGTTAGTCTAGAGTTTTTCAACGGCTATGTACTCCAACAACAAAGATCATATTCGGTACCAAAGAATAAAAAGCCTCCGAGAGAGAGATCTCCTCGACCCGAATATTATGAGAAAACATTGAGCACAGAGATCCATGGTTTAGTAGGCTCCGATCAGGTAGTTCCGGTTCAATTACCGCCACCTCATCAACTGAATTTACTTCTCAACTTCCTAGTCTAAACTACAAACGCCAAAAGAACGGAATCAACTGCAATCAAAAGGAAGAAAACACTAAAACACATACCCATAGACTACATATCACGTTTTAAAGTACTATGGTGATAATTATTATGTTGACTGTCTTGAGAAGTTTCCTTGCTCTCTGCATGTGGCGCACCAAGCATGAGTTCCAACCTACTGCAAAATGGTCGCATTTGCAGCTTAGTTGTTTTTCCAGACGGATGCGGCAGCTTGAAATTGCATTTGGGAAGATAATTCGATCATCTGGTAATCCCTGCTTGCAGTACCTTAACTTGTGAATATAAATATGCAATGCTGGGATGATCTGCATTTATGTAATTTTTTGTCCGTAAAGTAACAGTCAAAAGTGACTCGATTATGGCAAAGAACTCTTCCATTACGAAATAATTGAGTTGTGATCCTAATAATTTGTAAAAAATCGGCAGCGGAGCCTTAGCTTAATTTTTGGGTTTTTAAAAGTGGCACTTAGATTAACAAAGGGAACATCTGTGTCGTCGAAATGTGTCTGAATTTCCTAGGAGGATTGTTTTGAAGGTGAAATAAGATTTTATTTCATTATATCGAAAGTCGCATTTTGCAGTCCACTTGCTATTTTTGAACGTATACCAGAAGTTTAGTAGATCTATAAATTTTAAAGAATTGTAGGACAAATTTACGATAATAATTTCAAAGCTCCATGAGCTTTTTTGCTATCTTAGTTTCAGTTACTGGAACAAAAGTTGCTATGTCTGAAAACTTTTGTCGTTATTGAAATGTCTTAAGGAAGATATTCACGTTTATCATCTTTGACGAGTAACTTATGATAGCGCCAAATTCGTGAAACTCGTCGTATATGTCTCGTGTCAGTTTTTGTCAGGGCTGAAGATGACAATATCATCAAGGTAAACTAGTACAATTGGATCTTTTTACAACATTCGATTCATATGTGTTTGGAAGTTAGCTGAGCCATAAGGTAGAAGCGTTCTCGATAGTTGAGACTTCACCGCAAACTTCAGATAAAAGAGTTATAGTCAATTCTCGATCCCAGTCCAAGGCTAGCTGCTTTTGATACAACTTTCTGGTGTTTCAACAACGATTAAACTTTCCGTATACGTAGCATCGGAGGTAGTGATTACAGTATTTGTTGTATAAGTACTGGTAACTGTACCCGTCCAAGGAATGGTTGTAATTTCAGCGCTACAGTAGCTCCCATCTGCCAGATTATCAAATTGGTAGATAGAATCAGAAAAATCTGTTATATCAATTCCACTTGGGGTCAGTACACTAGATCTCAAAGATCCTAAGCCTTGTCTGTTAATATAGACTATTCTTATGGGGTAATATCGACCTGCAACCTGCAACTAAATCTTGGGTAGCAGTAAATTGGGAAAGCATTTGGTAATCTGATGCATTTCCGATACTATTTGTTTGGCAACACTGAAATGTACCAGATGATCCAAAATATAAAATTGCAGTATCATCAATTGAGCTGAAAGCAAACGTGTAAGTTCCAGTTTCAGTTGGCAAAAAATACCCAGTTAATTCCAAAGTCAAATTACTGGCTGTGACATAGTAACCGAAAATTGTGTCATAATACAAACCGTACTTATTTTCAGAAATATACGGTGTATCAACACCTGTACTGACATGATTAGCAGTGACGCCATCTTTATATCCACCTGATAAGAAAGTGATATTTGTATTCAAATTTGAATTCCCGAAAGGATAATTGTAAAAAGCGGCTGTGGATCCAGTTCCCGTAGGGCCTTCATAAGGAAGGCATGTTTCCAAATCGGCTAAAACAAACCTACAGAGTAAGGTTAGTGCTACTAAAATTGAAAACATTTAAAGGTAGTCTTTTTAATTAATGAATGATTGGAATTTCACTCTCTTTCTATATTGTCTTGTGTACAACAACCATGACCATTCAAATTCAAATTGAGGTGACCTGGTGAGTTTAATCAACCTTGCAGTATCTTACATATGCAAAAGATATAATAGATGGTATAAAATTTCTTGTAAGTGAGAAGCATCTTATTTTTATTTTAATACGTATTTCAAATTTAAGCAGGAGGCGTCATAGTAGAAAACTCAACTATTTGAATGAGGTAACTAGTCAATCCAGCTGAGGCTATATCTAACATCAGCTTAAAATACGTAAACTTCTTAAAATCTTTAATTGTTCAATTCCAATGAAAATTATGCTAAATACTCCAAAAATTTCCGAAATGTGATAGCTTTCATAGAGCAATTGAAAGAGTATAATACTGACATGGTGCCCACACTTTTTCGAAATAAATTAATAAAATTGATGCAATCTCCGTAGAACTTCCTCTAAGTAATTATCACTTACAAAAAGAAAATACACTTCTTGGTGGCACAGCAATGCAACTATCTTAATTGAAATATGCGTGCGCACGCATCAGTGCGGCTTAAAGTTTTACTGATCTCATGCATTCAAAAACTGGTTGCATAAAAAAAAAATATCTAAAAAATTCTTAAAACCAGCAGCAAAGGAAAAACAATTTTAAGTAAGAGATTAGGATGTATGTTTGCTATTTTTATCTAGCAATGTTTCAGAAGAAATTTTGTAATGCAAATTTCGTAATTTTCAATAATATCAAAATTCCCTATTAATTTTAGATCAGATATCTTACTGTTTTGGAAGTACTCTCAATCATTCGAACTCTGTTTCCAGCTTCTAACTTTATATTGTACTACGCAACTCAATGGAACCTACTATTCAAATTTTTCAAACTAGAAAAATAATCTTCTTATTACAAATCGATGTTTATGTCTGAAACAATCCCGAAAAATCAGAAACCATATCGCTATCATATATATTCAATTCTTAAAATTCATAATTACAATACTTATTAATTTTAAGAAAATACTATTTGCATTCAAATGCTTTTCCTATATCAGACTACGTAAGGAATAATTTAAAAAATTTTCAGATAAACTGGCTCTAACATTTCGAAATGTTTAACTGGGCGTATTAGAAGAATACAGATAAAATTATTTAATCTATGCATTTTAAATTATCTCACATTGTCGTTAAGAGATAATTCCAAATACATTGTTCCTAGTTTGTTGGTGTAAATAGAAAATTTTACTTATATATACACAAATTCGTCTTAAAATACAAAAAATGCTAAAAAAAAATTTTGAAAATGGAACCAAGAAGAAAAGAAATTTTTCAAAAAGGCGAAATAATTAAATTATAAACGATATAAGGATATATAAGCTTAAAGCTAATCGAAAAATTTTAACAAATATGGATCTAAGAAAATCAAAACTAAGTTTTAGCACTATTTGCTAAATATAATAATCGTTTCTAATTGAAAAGAACAAGAAGTAAACATAAGAACAGGGTAAAGTAAGACAATTGTAACTGTAATCCCAGGTTGCCGTATCCATTAACGACAGTAGGAATAGAGTTGGCTGGAGTCATCCCAGATGTTGAAATGGAAAAAGCAGGTACTGGTGTTGCACTGAACCCAATATCAGTGGAAGTCTTTAACAACTTGGAAGTCTGATCTATCGTTTGAATAGCGATTGAGTTACTCGTTTTGACTTCATTGATAGAACCAGAGCTAGTAACAGATGGAGATGTATTCGTTAATGGACAGTATGTTGTATAAGTAGTAAAATCGTTTGTGACGGTTACTACGCCTGTGATGACTGGTACAGTCGAACAAATATCGTCCGAACAAGACGTTATTACTATAACTGTTGAACTTATTACCTCTGAGGTTTTAGTACCTGTATAATCCTCGAACAGACTAGAAATAGATACGTTATGCCAGAAAGCACTAGACACAGAAGGAATTTCAACAACAACGAGAGTTTCAGTGATCGTACCTTCACTGTTGGTGACAACAGTGTCGGTAGTGTATGTGCTAGTGAAGGTTCCAGTCCATGGAATTGTGGTGGTGATGACGCTGGCTGGTGTCTCAACAACGACATAAGTCTCAGTAGTTGTACCTTCGCTATTAGTGATAACTGATTCGGTGGTGTAGGTGGTAGTGAATGTGCCTGTCCATGGCTCTGTAGTGGTACCATATGGAGTCTTAACAATAACACTTATAGGATCACTAGGGTTGGATGGAAAAACGGTGGTAGTAGTAGTATCAGTACCAGTCCAAGGTTCAGTAGTTGTGACACTACCACCTGGTGTTTCAACAACGACATAGGTTTCAGTAGTTGTACCTTCGCTATTAGTGATTACTGATTCGGTGGTGTAGGTGGTGGTGAATGTGCCTGTCCATGGCTCCGTGGTAGTGTCATATGGTGTTTCAACAACGACATAAGTTTCAGTAGTTGTACCTTCGCTATTAGTGATTACTGATTCGGTGGTGTAGGTGGTAGTGAATGTGCCTGTCCATGGCTCTGTAGTGGTACCATATGGAGTCTTAACAATAACACTTATAGGATCACTAGGGTTGGATGGAAAAACGGTGGTAGTAGTA